>CM063106.1:83383314-83798010 GCA_031841125.1 Acanthococcus lagerstroemiae
ATGCCATCACCTCCGTTTCGTCGATCGAATCTATGCTGTCGCAGTCTCCGATCCCGGTGGTGGCGAATAAACGTCTTTACGAGGAGAAAAGAGAGTCGGCTGACAGCGAAACCTCCTCGGCGACCGAGGAAATATTTGCGGATTCGACTGAGAAGAAAAAGAAATTGAAATCTACGCTAATAAAGCGCGCTCGTAGTGTAGCCGTATTTTCGTTAAAGCTAAAGGAAAGGCGAGCGAAGATCGAGTCTAAAGACGTTGAGAAGTCTAAAGAAAAAATCAGCCCGCGCAATGAGAACGTAATAGTGGGCGGAGAACTGTCGTGCGTTCCTATAGAGATGTTGATATCGATGGATGATGTGAATTTAAAAACGCAAGGGACGAAGAAAAGCTCTGGTGTGGGACTCCAGAGAGCGACGACACCAACGACTTTATCGCTACCCAAACACTAGAACTGCTGAGAAGTATGTAGGCGAGTTGTTTCAGTCGCGGAGAGTTGGTATAATAGTATGGTTTAGTATGGTATGGTGTATGCTATGAAATGAAATGAAATGGATGCACGTAGAAATTGTACCTGTCTGTGGAATGATTATTAATGGAAACGTGATAGTAATCCATTTACGATTTTTCCAGAATGAAAAATTTCACTCTGATGCCAAGTCCGTTATAATATTTATGCTTACAAAATTTGGAGGTTAGTTCAACTCATAAGGACTCGATTACATACTCGGATGAACGCTGTTTTAGTAATGTCAATTATCTCTGTAGCAATCAAAGTACCTACTCGTACGCTTGGTACGTGTGGTCAAATGAAACGCAAATTCGAGCATTTCACTTATGTTATTATACTCATACGTTCGGTTGTGTAAACGTGCGCCTAGCCTTGTCGTGACCTTACTACCTAACACGTTTTTCCTAAATCAACATTTTGTTGTTCTCAAAGGTATGCGCGTTTGGTACTGTGACAAATTGGTAAAACCAAGTTCCAAGTAGACTGTTACTGCACATTGTATTGGGGTTTAAACCTCACCTAGGTAGCGTTACACCTAGCGCTACCATAGGCAAACGTTTTGCATGTATTGTTATCAGTTTGGGGTGATCTGTTTGCAAAAATTCACCAAAAAGTGATAAGAATACAATGAACATACTGACAGTTCTGCCAACACATGCAACTTAGGTTTAAGTCCCAATAAATAAAAAATAAAAAAATGAAAACGATAAAACGACTGTAGATAATAAGATAAAACGCTGATCCGTATTAGTTATAATTAGAGTTGCCAATGTTGGCACAATTGCGTCTGATCAAGGTTATGTATGTTATGAATAGGGCTAGGAAAAATATGCTCCAAAAAAACGAAAATATGCGCTTATATATGCTTGTTTTTAAACCCAAAATATGCTTAATATATTCCCATTTGTGTCAAATATGCTCAAAATATGCTTTTGTAAATTTCAATATGGGTATCAAATTACTGCTTATTTCAAGCTCATATTAGCCATCAACACCATAAACACCATCCGAATCAATTAAGGGAGTAAATAGCTGCATAATTGAGAAAAGTTACCAGCATTGTTGCCTTTACCTAATTGCTTGGAGTGAAAATAGCCACCAAAAGGGTCTTTCCTCATCCAGGGCTCTCATTCTTCAATCTGTTTACAGCTTTCATGGCAAGTTCAAAAATATGAAATTATTTCCCCTTTAAATTACACATAAATTAACTTAATATTCAAAAATTTTACATGAATTCAACTAAATTTTAAGAATCTAGGCTCGGACATAGAACTGAGAGAAAATGTAAACATCAAAATCAATAACGGTAACACTGTAAACGAATTACTCTTCGTAAACTTGGATACAATATACAAAGTTATATCTTTATATTTTATATAATATAATTATCATTACAGTATATAATTACATGTTTTCTTAAATTTTCAAAATTAAAAGACTGTCAATTTGATGCCAACAAATGCTTGTATTTGCTGAAAGATGGCTCCACTTCACAGGATACTATTGGAGCAAATTTAAAAATAGCGAAATCTCCTGGGTTAAAACTGGCAGACTGCTCAAATTTCAATACTGCCGCAGCATCCCCAGTTTGAACAGCACTTAGAGCTTTTAAACTTTAGTTTTTATCTAATATACTGGCTAATTTTCCTTTGATAGTTTGGTTTATGTGATTATTATTAGTAAACTTGTTAACAACATCAGAAATGATTACAATACTGCTTGCTAGGTCAAGGGTATTACTCTCAAGTTTTGTAATACTGTGAGCAACAAACACATAATTTATTTTCAGTTGCATTAAATCTGAGAGCAGGGATTCCTTCTTCAAAATATCTTTCACTCTCTTAATTGAGCTTGCATCCTCTTCATCCAGTGACTCAAAAACCTCCTTGATGGCATTGAAATGATCGGCATAATAATCAGCCCCTAAGAGCCAGGTTCCCCACCTGGTGATAATTGGTTCTGGTGGAAGGGGTATATTTGGATGGAGATCTTTGAATTTCTGGACACGCAATGGAGCCTTAACAAACACTTTTTCCACATTATTAATCAAAACATTCACATCTGGAAATAGTCCTCAGATTGCTTCAGCAACACAATGAAGATGGTGAGTCATACAGGTTACATGCGTCATTTTGGGGTACAGTGCCGTCAGATAGCTTGCTGCCTTCTTCATATAGGCTGCTCCATTGGTCACAAGAAGGGCGTTGAATACCACTTGGCCACAAAATAGATAGGGCATCATGGAATACCTCTGACATTGTCTGATAATTTGATCGCGATATTTTGGCCAAATGTATTAAAAAAGGTTGTTCAGCTACATCAGGGCTAAGAGCACCAACAATCACATTGGCAATGAATCTAAAAATAATAATATAAAAAAAAAAAAACAATGTAAGGTATTACTAGCAATATTCATCCGGTTATCAACATAATGAAGAAGAAAGAACGAGGAGAATAAAATAAAAATAAGAATAACTAACCAGCCTGAGTATCTTTTGGGTTTCATCAATAGAGACCCAGATTGGGTTTGGTGCAATCTGATTTCAAACTTGCTGCAAAGTGTCTTCATAGCAGGTATCAATGTAACTTTTCGTGATAGCGGATTGATCTGGAATATGTTTGCCTGTGTAAGACTCCAAGAACGTCTTAAAGTTCTTATTATTCAGCTTGTATAGAGGGATGTCTGCCAAAATGAGTGCCTGTACCCATATTCAAATAGTCAAAACAGAAAACCAACTAGCAGTATTTAAAAATATGCGTTAGGCCTACCTGACAAAGCTCCTTCATGAATTGATTTTTGGTTGTACACTGATCCAATAACTGCTGCTTCATTTTCAGGTTTTTTTTAGCATTATCATGTTTTTTGTGGCTATATGTTGAGTCATTTGTGAACGTTTAGACTGAACTACAGTACCTACTGCAATACTGGCAAATTAACTTGTCACCAGTACCATCAAGCATGATGCCCTCATCACAAAATTCTCTGGCAACTGACCACAATTTGCTGTTACCCTTACTGGTAACAGATTTTGATAACGACATACTACCACTAACACACAAGTTCAACAGGTAATTTAATTGACTCTAACGAACAAAACGACAGGTATACTAAAGCGATCATGGAAATACAAAGATACGCAATACGACAGGTAAACAAAATAGCAGCACTGATCGCAGGTAGAAGTAGAATCCACAGATGACTATGCGTTGACTGTCTCTGTACATTCATTCAAATATGCTCGTGAAAAAACATTTTAAGCAACTCTTATTTTATGGCCTTTTTACTGAACATGTTTCAATGAAGTATTTTTTACAAACCCAGAATATAAAAATGAGCGTTGCCTGGTGTTCAAATTATAAACTCAGCTGATATTCTCATGAAATTGACCAAATTAAAGGTTCTTGTTCAGATCATTTTTATCCAAAATGTACGCGCAATATTCTGATTTGCTGTATTTGAAGCCTAATGAAAGTAAGTAAGTATTTAATGTTTGTTGCCAGCATCTGGCTGCTTGCTTCAGACCATAAATACCTTTTTGTAAGAGACAAACTTTATCTCCTTCACACTGAATACATTCAGGCGCTTCCATAATATAGATTTCTTCTGACAGTTCACTGTTCAAGTAAGCGGTAGTAATATCAAGGTGCTCAATAGTGAACTCATGCTGTACTGCCAGGGAAATTAATACGCGAAAACTTGTTAACTTTAAAACTGGTGAGAAGGTTTCTGTAAAATCTTCTCCAAATTTTTGAGTAAAGCCTTGAGCTACTAAACGTGCTTTATACTTTTCATCTTTACCTGTTTTGTCTTTCTTAAGTTTGAAGACCCACTTACAACCTATCACATTTTTATTTTTAGGTCTTTCAACTAATTTCCATGTGTTGTTTTGTTTTAATGAATTTAATTCACTTATTATAGCATTCATCCACTCTTTCTGATCAGGTCTATCTGCTATTTCATTAAAATGAGTGGGCTCATTGTTTTCTATTAATAACATTGATATATTATTATAATCATTTAACCATAAATCAAGATTGTCATCATGATTTGAAACACATGATTTATCCTGTAAAGTTACATTTGGTTCAAGTTTTTCTGACCAAATTTCCAGTTCACTATCCTCAACTACTGATTTTTGTGGGCAATTTACTTCCACATTTGGAGCCTTTTGTGAGTAAACATTCACATGTGAAGTATTCTCTACCGGAGTTGGTACTTTGGGAGAACTTGTAGGACACCAAACTTTAGTAGGACTAAAATTTTCATCAAGTGAATTATTATTTTGTCTTTTATAACGAGTGTTACTGGTAGAAACATCAGTAACATAATCTGACTTTGACAAAGGGGCTACATTTCTGGAAGGTTCAGCAGAAAAGTTTTGTGATTCATTCATCTGATTCCCGGAATTTATTTGTACTTGTTCATCAGGAATAAGGCAGTTATTCATTGTTTTAGATGTTAAAATATTCAACCCTATGTCTTTATATAATAAATTTTCATTAAAAATAACATCTCTTACAGTCATTATTTTCTTGGTTTCTAAACTGAATAACTTATAGCCATTATGAGCATACCCTACAAGAATGCATTTGTCTGAATGGCTTTCTAACTTATCTGTTTTCACAGTTTTTGAATAGCATATACACCCAAAAATTCTTAAATTTGATAAATCTGGCCTTTTATTTGTAACCATTTCAAAAGGTGTTTTTTTGGCTTGAGAGCATTAGTTGGGCTCCTATTTATTAGATACACTGCTGTTTCTACAGCTAAGCCCCAAAACAGTTTTTGGTAGCCCACTTTCTAGAAGTAGGGATACTAGACTATGATGAGTACTCTCAACCGCCATTTTAGTAGCAGAAGCCGAGAGTAAACACGTAACATGTTGTTGTGATAATGATTTACGTTGTGATAAGTGATGTTTACTCTTAGCTTCTGCTACTAAAATGGTGGTCGAGAGTACCCAGCGTGGTTCAGTATCTCTATTAGAAGTAGCGCTCTTGTTCTTTCCATGATAGTTCTATTCATACGTTCTGCCATACCATTTAAAGCAGGTGTATTCCTAATTGTATAATGAAGTTCTGTTCCTTTTAATTTCACATGACTTTTGAATTCATTACTGGAGTATTCTCCTCCATTATCACAATACAAATATTTAATTCCATTTTGTCTAAAAAGAACACACATCCTCTGTTCATACTCTTTGTAACATTGGAAAACGTCTGATTTATACTTTAACAAGTAAACAGTGGTAAAATGTGTGTATTCCTCAATAAATATTAGAAAATACATTTCTCCGAACATCGTTTGCGTGAAAGGTCCACAAACATCTGTATGTACTCCATCAAGTGGACTTAAATTAGGTTTCACCTTTTCATTATTCAGGGGCTTTCTTGTTTGTTTGCTCTGAACACATATTTCACAGACCAGAGGATTTTTATCAATGTTCTTTTGCATAGTTTCACTGTTTATGACACAGTTATTTTCAACTAGGTTTTGGATTCCTGAAAAGGACAAATGACCTAATCTCTTATGCCATAAATTATTTACAATAGTCATGATTGCACTGTTACAAACGCTAACTGTCTGGCCAACAATGTTTGAAAACTGAAATTGAAATAGCATTGCATTACATCTGTTTCCAGTAGCTAGGATTTGGTTATTTGTGTATAAATAGGCTATGTTATTTTCCACTTTAAAGTTTATGTTCTGATTTTGCAGTCTAATGAGCGAGAGAATATTACAACGGCAGTCAGGAGCAAAGTACACGTTTGTTAGTAGTCCTTTAACATTTAGATTAGTCAAGATTTGAATACTGCCCTTTTTATAAGCTGTAAGAGAAAAATCCTTTCTCGCTAAACCTAGATTATAAGGTGGATTCAGATCTATAGCATTATCTAAATATTCTGAGCAGCTTACAAGATGTTCAGTACTACCAGAATCTATAATAAATGAAATATAACTTTTGCTCCCTTCAATACTCGTACCTGAATTACCTGTATACCCAATAAAACCAAAATCTGGATCCACAACGAGATTCGCATGGGCTGGCTGATGTTGTTGTTGATTCGGCTGCGGGTTGGATGACTGATCGGCTTCTTTCTTCGCTTTTAAAAATCTGCATACTCGGTAAGTATGACCAACCTTCTTACAAAAGGTGCAATACATGGATGAACGATTAATAAAGTTCGACGACTTCCCTTGATCCCTAGAACTAGATGGAACTGCTGGTTTTCTTCCACAATGATTTCTCTGGTGTTGCGAACCACCGCGATGGAAAGGGAAGGAGCCACAATGATTCTGGTAGTCGAATTTCTTTTGCTTCATTACTTGACTGGGTTTATCAGCATTCTGACAGTCTAAAGTTAGGCTGTGATTCCTCAGCTGAGCCTTGATTCCAAAGTCATATAGATACACCAAGTCGTTCGACTCTCCATTTAACCAATGTAAACATCGTATGTTACGATAATTTATCCCAATAGCAGCGCTGGCAACGTTCGACTGCCGTGAAATCAATGTAAACGTTGGGAGCCCTAACAAGGTTTTGCGTTTATCTCAATAACGGTCGAGTTTTATGAAAAAGTGAAAAGAACCAAATTTATTCTACCTGTTATTTTCTATCAGGTAAGATTAGTTTCAAAATTTTACCCATAAAAATTTCAAATTTACTCGCATTCGATGGGAAATTCCAAGGTGAACAAATTTAGCTCTTTCCAATTTTTCATCAAAATTGATAGTTTTTGAGCCAATCCGCAAAAACGTAAAAACGTCCATATAAGCGCAATTTAAACAAGGAGTTCAGCGATAGCAGCGCACTGGCATGACGGCAGAACGCGGAAACGCGCCAGTCGTCTAACTTGGTGCATCTATATGACTTTGCTTGATTCTCTCAATTTGTAATTCATCCTTGGATGACATACTGATGGCTGTTACAGCATTGCAGAATTTCTGATTGGTTGAACGTAATAGTACAGCTGACAGGAACTGTTCATCGGCAACTGCTGTTACTCCACTGGCTCGTAGTTCGTTGACAATTCTGTCAAACTGTGTGAAGTGCGCTATCAAGTCAGTGTCATCATCCTTCATTTTTAGTCGTAACAATTTGTCGAAAAGATGTAGTTTTGGTTCGCAGTGGTTTTGTAGGGCTCGCCATATTTCGAACGATGACGACTTGTCTTTGACCAAATTTAATGCATACGCACTTAGATGTCGAATTATGAATTCCATTGCAATCGCGTCCTTTTCTAGTAGAGCTTCTTCTTCACTGGGATCATTGTCAGCGGTAACAGCGTGTATTCCATCAATTGCATCGAGACACTTTTTACTTCTCAATAACGCACGAGCACGTAAACACCATTCGGCATAGTATTCGAGTTTATAATCTAGAGGCGTAAACGAAAGTTGTAACCCGGCTTGCATCATGATTATAAGTAACTCGCGAAAAACGACAAATAGTAAAAAAAATAAATTAAACAATTAAACAGTAGCAAAGCAAGCCTGGGCCCATAACCTAATAAAAAAATAACAACAAAGTACGTTCACGTAAAAGGAATATATTTATTCTTAATAGCATAAAAATATATGAACGATTAATAAGCCGCATGTGTTCAGATCGTTAGATCGGTCTTAAGGCGGAGGCGTGTGGAAGATGAGAGGTGCTAAAACCCACGGCTAACCTCAACAGATTCTCATTCTGGCGTTCGTGGCCTATTTTTAGGGTGTTTGCCGCGCGTAGCGCTGCAAGCAAACACCCTATTGCAATTTATTGCTTTTTCTTTTTTTTCTTCTTTAAATACGAGTGAATTGTCACGAATACATTTCAAATATTTTTTGAAACACATTTTAAACGCTGGTTTACACACATAATTAGGCAATCTCGTGAATTCCAAAAGTCCAGTGCCTTGTGCTTGTCGGTAATTTGGTTGGTTCTTAATGATCTCATCAAATGTTCATTAATTTTTTTTGTTTTGGTCTCGTAATAAAATAATAATAATACTGTCTTACTTCAATTCTTTTTGTAATTAAATTAATTTTCTGAGAAGTAAACGGACAGTAAATCTGAGGGAAAATCCAAAAAGATGTAGGCCTACTAACAGTAAGGGAAACGAAATTTGAAAATAAAAAGACATTCTAATTTACACGAAAATGTAAGCATTTAAACATCCGAACTTTTCTGCGCGCTGCTGCTGGCTTGTTGCAGTGGTATATTCGGTTTCTAGCTTCTAGTACTAGGGCTCTATAGTTTCACCTGGGTATACTAAGCCACCATTTTGGTTCGTACTGCGCCCGTCGATGCCGAATCGACTACGCGTTACGCTCCGCATAGTCGGATTCGGCATCCACGGGCGCAGTATGAACCAAAATGGCGGCTTAGTATACCCAGGTGAAACTATAGAGCCCTACTAGTACTCGAGATGTCAAACTCGACTAGGGCTCTATAGTTTCACCTGGGTATACTAAGCCGCCATTTTGGTTCATACTGCGCCCGTGGATGCCGAATCCGACTATGCGGAGCGTAACGCGTAGTCAATTCGGCATCGACGGGCGCAGTATGAACCAAAATGGTGGCTTAGTATACCCAGGTGAAACTATAGAGCCCTAACTCGACTAAACAAAATAATCTGGATGGTGTAGATGTAGGTATCACGATCACGCAGCACGCGTTTTACTACGACACGGGTTTCAAATTATATCCCCACTACTTGCGGACATATTATGTCCGCAGACGATGTTCGCTAAACGTCCTCACCTTTCTCGAGATAGCGTAAACATACAAAGACACTAGAATGCGGAGAAGCCGGAAGTTTTTGCAGTTTTAGAATAATAATGAGAAGCCAGAAGTTGGAAGCTGATAGTTTTTCAGCTGAAGCAAACACCCTCTTACTACCTCGCTATCTGCGAGGTAGCTTGTTTTACTTTTATTTTGCAACGTGGTAATGATTTTGTTATAATACTAGAATACTACAAACAACTCAGCAGTTTGGCTGGACTGTTTTTGTGTTTTCACTCGCAAGTTTGTAAGAAAATCTCCTTGACGTTATTTTAAAAATAAAACGAAATAACCTGTAGTAAAAAATAACAAATTTTCTGATTTGTGATTTTTAGGCTCGGCTACTTCAAAATTTCATGTCTTTTCCCGGGTGAGTTGAGTCAGGGTGAGTTCAGTAAATAGCAGGGATGGCAAACAAACGAAACGAAATTACAAAATAACGATTGATTTTTGTCAAAAATATTGAAACGAAAAAATAACGAAACGAAAAAAAAAAACTGTTTTGTTTGCCATCCCTGGTTTATATTGACCCTTTCTATTTGCGAACAGAGTATAATTTGTTTTGTTTACATTGCCAACCCTGGACGAGGGAAAATTTTGGGCGACCTTGGGCTACATATTGCGTCTTGAAAATTGCGACTTCACTTTACCATCATCATCATCTGGTCACCCTGGTTTACCCGCATGCTTTTAATGTGTTCTTATTTAGTTTACCTACCCAATACAAGAAATGTGGAAGGAAGAACAGAAAAAAAACCTAGTCAAGGTTAAAGGTTCAACCAGTTGTGTTTTTTGCTGCTTAGGTATGCCGCTAGTCCGCTAGCACCGTGCAGGGTTATTTCAGTCGAGTTTGAAGTTAAGGCGTATTATTCTATATTGAGTTTCTTCCGGCGTAACAGCTATTCGTGTTTTGTTCAACACCATTTGATCAACTAATCGAAATGACCACGTCCGCTGCTTCATCGGCGTACCAAGAGTTGAAAAATGTTATCATGGAAGTCGTTAATGATGATACCAAACCCATCGGTAAAGCTTTCCAATTCTTAGAGTCAAAAACTGGAGTTCGAAGAGATTACATACTGATAGGTGAGTTACAAACACGAATCCCATAGGTATCCGTGTGAATTGCTACGACTTGGTGCACGTTATGGTAAAGAGTATTTAATGGGAACAAAAAGCGCGAAGACAGAAGAATATTAAACTTAAGAGGCTAATCATGAGACGGAAGCCATTTTCTGAAATGCTTTATGTATTTTCAGGCTTTATTTTGTTCCTCGCGTTGTACCTGGTGGTTGGCTACGGTGCTCAGTTTCTAGCCAATTTAATAGGTTTCATTTATCCGGCCTATGCATCTATGGCCGCTATTGAAACGCCAGACTCGCGAGACGACACGAAGTGGTTGACGTACTGGGTTGTGTTCAGCTTATTCGCCACCCTAGAATATCCGTTCGAATTTGTTCTACAGTACATTCCTTTTTACTTCCTCATTAAAGTAAGTATGCGCTGGTTATGAGGAAAAACGTTAACATTTTTAATCGAACTAAGCATTCCACCGGAACTTCTGTGAGCGAATCGCATTTTCGCAATCGGTTGTTTGCGTCTCATTATGACTTGAAGCGTTAATGAGATCATGATTTATCGAATTCATTCCAAAGGTTCGTGTTTAGTGAAGATAACGCCTCTGCCACTCGAACATTTCATTTGATACGTTTTGTGTTTAACTTTCGTGGACATTCATGATATATTTATATTATATAAATATACCTCTAATAAGGTAAAAAGATTACACGGAAGCTGTTCGCGTTTCGATTGAATTAGGTATAGCTTAGCCAGCAAGTGGTAGTATTTCAGATATTCCAATGCTGTATGAAATGTCAACTAACGACGCATCGAGTCTGCTCGGCGTGTTCTCAACTTATCCGTAGTTTATTTTTAATACTATCGACCTAATCTTTGTTACAGTGTGTATTCTTCGCCTGGTTGTTTTTACCCGTCATGAATGGCGCATCCGTGCTGTACAATACCTTTGTGCGACCATTCTTTCTAGATGTGAGAAAAGATGTGAACAGTTCTTTCGGGAATGCCGTAGTAACAGGTAGGCTACATGTAAAAACGAGATATAACTGTCTAGGGAGTGTTTGAGCTACGTGTTTGTGTATTTTAACAAAACTACGATTCCGCGCTTACGAGTTACCCCCGAACAATTCGAGTCGAGGCATAATTCCTGAAATTTTCTTTATAAATATTCGAGTTGCGAGCTGGCGTGAGCAAGTTCACTTTCGTTCAATTCAGTTCATTCTGTTTAGCGTCAATTTTCATGTAGAATTCTGTTGATTGGAAAAATATGAGTCGTTCGTTTTCTATTCACATTCAAGGAATGTGTTGGTTCGCGCTAACTGATTCAGCAACAAATGTGAACAATGCACATGTCTGGTTGTTCGCATGTTATCGCATCGCTTTCGTTGAAATTTATCCGCAAAAGTTACCATCCCCAGTTACCCCGCACTTCTTATGCCACCCTAGTTCACTGCACAAACAATGACATCAGCGGATATTCTGCGATCCTCGCGGCGTCTTCACATTTTGTTAATTCCTGTGGAGAAAATAGAAATTTCTTGTCGAAAATACGTATAATTTAATAAAATTATATTATAATACGATCTCGAGCCGAAGAAATATCTTGGACGATTTAGTTTTCGTGTAACGATGAAAAAATTGAATCTGCGTGTTAGTCTTCGATGAGATACGAATTCCATAGAATACATTTTACCATCAGCCGGATATAGGGAATGTTTCTTTCTAGTCTCTGCCCCACATCGCTCCTTGTCATCCACTTATATTCACTTCGGGGCTCTGAAGTTGCAGTGGAACCTATGCCTCAGATTCCCAATAAATCGCTCGCTTACGAGAGAAATGTTTGTAAATGGTTAGCGTAAATTTTGATGGTCTAGATAAAATACGAGTCCAGTTCATTATTCTTAAACGGAGCAAATTTTTCTAAAATCTAATGATTTTTAGACATATCATTATAGATTAAGTAGTATATTAGATTTTTAGACTTGTATTATCACAGATCTGGTTGCTGTATTAACATTTTGATTATTTTATCGAGTCAGGGTCACTAAACATGAACACGAAACTTGAACACCGAAGTACATATATTTCTTTCGGAAAATGGTCGCCTGTGTTCGTTCGTTCACTGTTCCTTTCTTCATCGTAGTGGTCTTTCTTTTCTGGGAGGCCGTATGTTTGGTTTTAGCAGCCAGATCTACTCAGTCTTGTCTGTTGAAAACAAAGCAGGAAGACAGTCCCCAGTAAAGGTTACGCGTTGCATGACTCTATATTGGGGCTTACCACAGCTAAGGATGTTTGTCCCGGGCCCGGTCTCTGCAAAGGAGCCCAAGGATACAAATGTTTGACAAAAATCATCGAAAATAAGGCAAAAGTAGTCTTTTTGGATAATATTTAATTTAATTAAAGAGCGAACATTTTCCCGCGCACTCCGCTCGCAAATTTTTGTTTTGCGTATCCATTAAGATGGAAGACCCAGCAAAGACTTTTCCCCGGGCTTGGATTTTCTTTCCACAGTCCTACACGTAGAAATTGCGCTTGTATCACCCCAACATTTAATATTACAGAAAATCCTATAACTAAATTGATTGATCGTCTTTGTGCCTTTCGCTGTGGGTAAGTTGCTATGTACGAGTAGAACCAGGGGTACTCTCAACCCGCCTTATTGAAACGACTTTTAACAGCGTTATGTGTGGAATGTGAAAATTGTTTCGTTTCGCGCTCTATACACTCTGCACTAAAGTTGGCCACAAAATAAAGTATCCAGAGTACCTGCAGATATTTCACCGTTCGGCAAATACTATTGGGATTTAAACTTAAAGTTTCAAGTGTTGGAAGCCCTGCGATATGTGTGAGTGATCACCTATGATTTACTTAAACTACCTATCATTAAGTCGATTAGAAATTCACTTTCGAAGAAAATTTGTCCTGAATTCGACTGCATCATCACCAAAAAATTTAAATTATAATCAGTTCTACTGGCAGAATAATTTTTACTCGTTTTTTACCCTTCTAAAGATAGCAGTGTTTCTATTTGAAAGTACACATGGTCACTCACCCATTTTCACCCGCTAACACCCGCGCAGGCAATTTTGCAGCGCACTCTAGTGCAGGATTAAATCCCAATGCAATTTTCCTGAAATTGTATATCACTGATAATGAAAATATTAACAATGGAATTTTAAAAACAGTATAAGTCGAGATCTTTTAAGCAGTAAGGGCATTCCTAGGATGGACAAATGCGCAAGCATAATCTTTTAAGAAAATTTCCGTAGTTAATATTCATTCTCTTGGAGCATTATCTGTGGAAAATATTCTTTGTCCTACCCTGATACAATGGTGTACTAGTTGGAAAATGCTCGTGCTTGATCTTTTTGAAAAGAATATTGACCGTCATAGCTCATCATTTTCTTAGAACATTATCTTTTGAAAATATTTTCTTGGCCAACCCTAGGTTGCTCTAAATAGCGGAACTTCCTTGGCAACAGTTTAAAAATAAGACGTAAATGCACAGCATTATGCATTCAGAGTATCATTAATAACAGTTTTTACCATTATCGAGATGCTAAAAGTATACTATTCTCCCGATTTGTAAAAGCCTTATACGAGGTTGAATTCTGCCAATTATAAAACTTACCTCGTTTGTGGGATTTTTACGCTTTGCAAATAACTCATAACATTATAAGCGACTGACCCGACCCGATCCCAAAGAATCTGTTTCTTATAATCAGCATGTGCTTGAGTTGTACTCAACGTAATGACATAGGTTGGGTATCCGATGCATGTCCAATACTATGTTGCCATTTTTTTACCAGAATTCAGCTTCTTTGACTAGCGAATACCACCTTCCTCATCCTGCACCATTAGAGTAACATTCCAGTCGCACCTCATGTTATCTCTTGGACGATTTTCATTTAAATTATGACGAATTAGGATCACTACATTCCCCTCCTTTCAAAATCATCGGTCGCATAAGCAGGCCAAATAGCTCACTACACGCGCCTCTTCTTTCTTCGATGATTTCACATCGAGGCTAGCGTCGCAATATTAAAAGTGCAGAGACAGCCTTAAAATTCGTTTTTGTAAGATCGTCCCCGCAGATGACAGAGGGCTATTATGTTTCTATATCACCAACTAGAAACATCTCTGTGTTGCTCTGTTCCGGTTGTCAAACTTGGAAAATTTATAATTTTTATCTGTTAAAACCCTTGTCGTGTTGTACGCTGAAAAGCCTAAATAGTAACATTGGAACTTGGTAATTTTGAAATCATTCTCACGTGCTGAACTATTTTAACCATATCAATGCAATTGTCTTATCAGTAATAAATCATCATATTAGTCGATCGTCTCGACCACATTATTTCAAGGAGCTGCGAACGTAACTTAGTGGCTAACATATTGAAACCTCCTTCGGTCCACCTATGAGGATCCCAATCGGCGATCGTTCAAACTCACAATAAAGGATCCATGTAATCATTCATGACGGGAGATCCGTCCCAGCATGCATACATACTCAATATCCCACTGGAGAAATTCGGTGTAAACCACTGTAATGCATCGTGATTCCCGATGGATGAGCACTGATTGAATTTTGTCTATATTCCAGGAGCTGCGAATCTCTTGAAGAAAGAGTGAACTGGTGTACGACCACATTTCTGTTTTTTCAGAACCTCTTCCCAGTCAAATTCTTATTTATATTCTGTACTATCGTATCAATTACGACCCATTAACTTTTAAGTTGGTATTCTTACGTTATTTTGTCATTGTACTTGAAATAATGCGCTGATCATCGTAAACGTAATTGTTTTGTTATGAAATTAATTCGAAGTTGGGCTTTTTTTTAACTAATAAAATGTGTGAAATAAATATTCGATGTTTATTAATTAATTTACACTTTAATTCGTAGATTATGCGGTAATTTATTCTGGTCCTCTCACTATCTGCACTACGCCCCCTGCTTCATCCATAAATTCGAATTTCATGTCTCGAATGACCCATGAGCCATCTACTTGATCTGTATGGTAAAATAGTTTGCCATCAGCTTTTGTGCCTTGAATCGGAATGACTACGTCGGCCTCGGATTCCTTAATGCTGTCTCTTTCGGTAGGAAAAATGTGGCCAATTCTTACTGGTTCCCCTAGTATCGATAGTATTTTCTTCTGTTCTAAAAATTTAATTTTACCGACCATAGCAAACTCAGCTTTGTGTAATCGATACTGTACGTACTGGAACGTGAAAATACCGTAGAATACGATTACGGCGGCTCCTAATCCAGCAATATTCGCTAATTTCTTGGTGGGGTAGTTCAGCTGCGAACATTGACAAATGAATACAAAATTATCAAATGATCAGTAAAAATTGGAATACAGACGTAGGCATCAAGTTCGTATTTTTATTAGCGATTTATTCTAGTGTGGTAATGACAAGCGAGCAAATGCGCCCAAAAGAAATTCCTAGGTATTTGGAAAATATGCTCGAGAAATTTCGAGCAAATGCTCGGCTACACTGTGAAAAACAGGTTGAAATGAAAAATCTGAAAGATAGAAAATGAATTTGTGTCGTTTTAAACAGAATATGATAAGAAGCTGAACTAGTGGGAACGGGTTTCAGTATGAGTAAATTGAAAGCAAATACATCGGCTAAGATTTAAATATAGCAAGTTTTTAGATAGCGAATGAATTATTCGGTTACTTATAACACGATGCAAATCTAAGTTTCTGGTAGTTTAAAATGAAGAGCGAATCAGTGAAAGCGAGTAGGTGTAAATTGATTTGATCATTCAATCCTAAGTCTTGGTCCCTAACTCGGTATCCTGGAACTCAGCAATCAGTGCTTAATGAAAACTCGAACGTTCAAAATCAGGAAACTAAAGACCGGGGAAATATTATTTGCTGGATCCGGAGCTAATTTCAAAATTTTAACAGAATGCAAAGAGCATCAAAATGGGCAAGTGAACTGTAAATGATACGAATGCGATTTCATATTAGAAATAAAAAATACGCACCGCTTTTAGCCATACTGCTTTGGCTTTGGATAGTACTGGTTCTTCTTTTTGTGGTATTATCAGGGGCCCATATAGTTTGTTGGCACGTTTCAAAGTTACTCGGGTTCTGTACTGATTGTTCAACTGATTCATCGATAACGAGATGCAGAACAGTCACACTCGCGACTAAAGATGTTCATTTACAAAACTCACCAAAGACCAAAGATAACTCCATTACTTGCAAACATTCACTTCGCCTGAGACCCGACTTCGCCGTTCGCTACTTGTGCTAATATTTATGTAAAAATTTGATAAGATCTTCCAGTGTTGCCAACCTATTTTACTCAAAATCCTTTGATTTTATCAGCCTTGTAATAACGTGGTTTTCACTTGGCTTCTTTACAAGCTACAAGCTAACAAGCTAGCTTTTAAAATTACATTGCGTAAAGGTAACACGCTAAAAGTTGAAATATTTCAACTTGTAGCGTGTTAGGTTTACGCAATGTAATTTTAAAAGCTAGCTTGTTAGCTTGTAGCTTGTAAAGAAGCCAAGTGAAAACCACGTTTATTCCAAGTTGTAATATTATTCTATTCCTATTCTATATTCCAAATCCAAACTGTATACTCTATCAGTCTTGGTCTTGGCTCTTGGGTAGGCAGCTGTATCTTGGGTTAGGCTATGCCAAAGACGTTTATACTACTAGGGCTCTATAGTTTCACCTGGGTATACTAAGCCACCATTTTGGTTCATACTGCGCCCGTCGATGCCGAATTGACTACGCGTTACGCTCCGCATAGTCGGATTCGGCATCCACGGGCGCAGTATGAACCAAAATGGCGGCTTAGTATACCCAGAGGTGAAACTATAGAGCCCTAATACTACTACACTGGATACCTAACTTCAGCCTGCTAGTGTGCTAGTAGTATAAATCCTTCTCACCCACCCCGCGTTTTAGTATCCACTCTGCTAGCGTCACCGGTATAGAAAATCGGCTCCAATGCATTTAAATGGGAAATTGGTCATTTTTAAGTCGCGCTTATTATATTTTGCCTGGGTAAAACGATCTGAAAATTGGACAGACCATGCATTCATATCTTGGGAGCAGGAAAATATAAAAAACAATATGCTACACTTCAATTTCTTTTTTTTTTTTTTAATTTGAACGCCGGCACTACGCGAACGTCAAGAACGTAGAAATGTCACACACAGTGTTGGCAAATTCCCGGGAATGAAATTTTTGACTGGGAATTTTCAACAAATTCCCGGGAACGGGAATCCTGACCGGGAATTGCCTGTAATTTGGATTCTATGCGTTAAATACATTATTTTCAAACCATCACCAAACTTTTTTGATAGTAAATAGATCATGATTCCCGGGAGACAGAAAAAAAAGCATTGATTTGCAGAAAAGTTACTTTCATTTACTTATAGCTACTTTTATGATTTTTTTCATGTCCAAGTACGTCATAAACATAATCCTGTTCCTCTTGTCCAGGGATGAGAAGTTTAAGCCGATAACCGCTTAAGCCGAAGCTTAAGCTCATTATTGAACGGCTTTTAAGCGAATGAAAAAGTCAGCCATTCGCTGTTCATTAAGCGCAAAGCCAGCCAAAAAGGATACGCTGAGCAGCTTAATTAAGACATTCACATTTTCTATCAAAAAGCCGAAAAAAATCACAACACTTAATTTTTTAAGTTGAAAAATCATGTCAGCGGCCGCGGGTTCTGGGTTCCGGCTTCTGGGTTGTTCTTTGTGTTCGCCTGTTTCCTTGGTGCTTCCTGCTTCAGTGCTTCAGTGTCGACTTCGCTTCACGTTTCACGTCTGAGTCAGACGTGAAACGTGAAGGGAAGTGAACGAAGTGATGGTCTACATGATATAATATATAATCATATAATTTGATTTGGAAGCTTTGAAATGGTAACCGTTATAATTTTTGAACTCTATGGTCGATTTCATGCGGAATTGAGTATAATGTTGAAAAAAAAAAAAAAAAACCGATAGCGAAGCGCTGAAAAGCTAATGATAAGGACAAAAAGCTGAAGCTAAGCGAATGAGATTTTTGGAAAAACTTTTAAGTTTAAGCGAAAGTTTAAGCTTAACAGTTTAAGCTTCTCATCCCTGCTCTTGTCCTGTGAAAGCTGTGATGATGATGCTGATTGCTGAATGAATTCCGAAAGTAAATTATAAATCGATTAATCCGAATGAGAAGTGAGAATCTCAAGGAAAATAATATGAAACAATTGATTATTGTTCTGAAGGTGCTAATGTTCTAAATTGTAAATTCTAATCTTTACTAACTTGACTTGTGACTTCCACACCTGGAATTTATTATTTTTTCTCAATCGTTTTTGCTTTTTTGTCCACACAGTATGCAGGTATGCAGAATCAAGCCTACCAGCGCTACCAGCGATCAATTCATTAAAAAAAATTGAAATTCCCGAAAATTGGGAATTCCCGGCCAAAATAAACAGGGAATGAAAATCGAATTCCCGGGAACGGGAATTGGGAATTCCCGATGCCAACAATGGTCACACATCAATACATAAACATATACAATTTTAGGATCATTGAAATTGTTGAAATATTGAAACGTGCGTGAAATTATGTGAAACGCTTGATCTTCAATCTTCAAGTGATTCCCTTTGACTATTCGGACTTCCCAGACCGGTGGCGCGCTAGCATCGGGCCTTCCTCTCTTTCCGCACTTCAGGAAATAGTACCATAGAATTCTTATCAACGTTAGGATACACTGTACGTAAACAATGCCTAGCATCTCATGTATAGGGCTAGGAAAAATATGTTCAAAAAAATGTAAAATATGCGCATAAAATTTGCCGCATTACTGATAAAAATATGCTAAAAATATTCTCCAAAAACCAAGAATATGCCAAAATATGCTTTTGCAATATGGGTATCAAATCACAGATTTTTTAAAGCTCTTTCTTTCCTCTGTAAATAGGGCTCTATAGTTTCACCTGGGTATACTAAGCCACCATTTTGGTTCATACTGCGCCCGTCGATGCCGAATTGACTACGCGTTACGCTCCGCATAGTCGGATTCGGCATCCACAGGCGCAGTATGAACCAAAATGGCGGCTTAGTATACCCAGGTGAAACTATAGAGCCCTACTGTAAATACAGAGCATTGTGATCCAGCAAATCTGCCGTACAAAAATAATTGACGTATGTTCCATTTAGCTCTCATAGAACATACGTCAATTATTTTTTGGATGGCAGAAATGTCATGTTCTCATGCTCTCATGTTTTTCAATTAATTTTAATTTTTCAAGAATTGTGATGTGTCAGAAGAAAAAGGCCTCAGTGGTAACTATACACTGAGACCTTTTTCTTGTGACATGCAATTTAACAATGTTGATCATGAACAGTGAAAAAAATTGGCAAATATTCTTCAAAATTGTGAATTTCAGTGAAATATTCCCTAATATGCTGAAAAATCAGCTAAAATATGCCAAAATATGCTCAGAGAATCAAAATATGCCAATTTTTGAAAAATATGCGCAGCTCATTTTACTCAAAACCTTCTGATTCGTCCAGATACCAAACATAACCCACTGTGGCGCAATGGAAAAAAATATGTCAAAGCATATTTTTCCTAGCCCTACTCATGTAATCCTAACGTTGATAAGGTTCTGTTGAATCTTGGGAAGTCCGAATAATATACCTTGTGATTCCTAACAAGCACGGCTTTATCGACAGTTAACGATAGTTACAAACTGCCGATAGTTATCGATAGTATCTAGTATCGATAACTTTTGCATCTCTACTGAACTCGTGGTATCCGCGGTGTGAAGTGGGCACGTGTAAGTATTCGATTGTTGTGTGCATGTATTGATGTAATGTTAGCATAAGTGTTATCATCTTATGGGGAATTATGTTCTGTGCTTGTGTGCATGTGTTAGTGTTCGCGTCTTCGTTTACGTTGATCCTTTCTATTTGCGAACAGAGTATAGTCCGAATAGCAGTGCAATCCCGTGTGTATCATGTATCTATATTGATGATGTTACTAGTACTCAGTAGAAAAATTGGAGAAACTGCTACCTATTTTCCGAGATCGTATAGCCTAACCTAATGTGACAAACGTTGAAAATCGCATCCGTATTCTTTGGCCGATTGGACCCACCATTTAGAAACGACAAGAAAGGAAGAAGATCTATGTACGGATAAGATACAGTTACTAATTCCACTAGTTCGTAGAACAAGAAGTCGAGTATTAATTTAGTAGCAGATCATAGCGAGTCGGTGACTATTTCCGTAGTGGCACTGCACTGCACAGCGCTGTATCCCAGTTTTAATCTGTAGTCGGTGTAGGGTTGTACGAGCACACCGTATGTTCATGTCCTATGTCGGTATGAAGGTATTTCACCGTCTTTAATGCTCACCCAGACATGGTTACGCGTGTTTGTTTCGGATTTACATTTCGAACGCCGGATGATACTGAAGCGGAACGCTGTCGCATTAATTTGAATTCGTGATTGCTACGGGTGGATTTGATTTTGTTTTGACGACGATTAAAGTCCGACAAAGAAAATACCAGTGGCGCGTAACGCGACTGGCTGTTTCAGTTTTCTCTTAATAAGTTGGTGGAGAAAAGCGTTATCGAATTTAATGATTCTGATTATCTGATTTATATACTAATGGATTGGAACTACGCCCCGTTGAGTCCAGCGTGTGTACGTGCGTTAACTGATAAAATTTACGATAAACGAAGAGCGGCTGCGGTGGAAATTGAAAAGTAAGCTTATATTTCGTTAGTTACTGTACCGTTTTCCTGCTACTGAATATGAAAAAATATTTTAGAATTTATCATCCCTCAGGATGGTGAAAGAATTCGCCGCTGTTCATAACACAGCTCAAATTAGAAAGCTACTGGCAGTATTAGGGCGTGATTTTGCTCTGTCGAAAAATCCGAACTACAAGAAAGGCGGGCTTATTGGTCTGGCAGCTATAGCGGTAGCTCTGGGCAAGGTAACGATCTATCTGTATATTTATTCTTTTTTATTATTTTGTTTTAACGTTGAATAGGCTTAACAACGTGTGTCCCCTTCTTATAGGGGCCAAGCACGTAGATCACCAACCTATTCCACCCATATTTATTCTTAGTGTTCTCAATGCAATTGAATACCGTCACATTTCCAAATGTGTGTATTCCGATTACGCATGTTATAAGGTTTCGACAATTTACGAATCAATTAGGATTTTGTTCGAAAAATTCCGGTTACCCGTTTTAGTCAGTCGTAAAGACGATTATTAATTTTCAGGATACTTCAGAGTACGTAGAGGAATTAGTCAGTCCAATACTCGTCAATTTCAGTGATTCGGACCTGCGAGTACGCTATTACGCTTGTGAATCGTTGTACAATGTTATCAAAGTAGCGAGAAGTTCGATTCTTCCACACTTCGGCAATGTGTTCCAAGCCTTGAGTAAACTAGCTGCTGAC
Organism: Acanthococcus lagerstroemiae; assembly: GCA_031841125.1. Taxonomy (NCBI): domain Eukaryota; kingdom Metazoa; phylum Arthropoda; class Insecta; order Hemiptera; family Eriococcidae; genus Acanthococcus; species Acanthococcus lagerstroemiae. Next base: position 83,405,106 of record CM063106.1, read on the forward strand.
CCAGATCAGAATGTTAAAAACGCCTCCGAGCTTTTAGATCGGCTTTTGAAAGTACGTGCCCTTAAATTTTGGAATCCTATCATAAATTCGTGACTTAACTGTGCCTCTTGAGAATTCTTTGAAGAATGTAAGCGTCTTTTTCGCTCCGAGTGGTATTATTTTCTTGTCGAAATGTTCTCGCGTGTTACTCTATCATCAGTGACTCGACAACTCAACTCAAGGAGTCGAAAGCAAGATGTAACGCACTGTTACTGTTCGGGTTAAAGGCGTAGTAAACTACGATACTGTTACTTTCTGCGGCATTACACCGTTCTGGCGTTAGATACATAGGTACTTATTACTCGAAATATGCAGGCGCTGGTTTAATAAAACTGTGACTCAACGTTTCACTCCACCCTCGATGATGAAATGAGTTCTCGTTGAGTTACCTGCTTACTTCGTTGCCTCGTTGCTTGAAAGCTCGCGATTGAAGTTTTCGAACGAGTCACTCGCGACATTTCATACTTACTTTTGTTTTTTAGGATATAGTCACAGAGAACTCATCTTTTGACCTTGTCGCTTTCATGCCTCTTTTACGAGAGCGGATCTATACGAATAATCAGTTCGCTTGTCAGTTTATAATCTCGTGGATCGCTACGCTGGTGGACGTGCCGCATATTGATATGATTTCGTTTTTACCGGAAATATTGGACGGTCTGTTCCACATTCTGGCCGTACCGACGATAGAAATAAAAAAAATGTTGGTGGGCTCACTTAGTAGCACCGGTTTCTATGCTCGTTTAATGTTCAGCGACTGTCAACACTTGAAATACGGGTCGATCTTAACCGACATTCTGTCTTCAGGTGCGAAAGTGTGTTGAATAAGTTTTTGCGAAGTATTAAGCAGGATCCATCAAGAGTAAGCTTCGAAGAAATGGCGAATACGGTGACGATTCATGCGCAGTCGTATGATAATCTACTTCAGGTTCGTTTTTTTTTTTTTTTTTTTTTTTTTTTTTTTTTCAGTGTCGCTTTTTGTCTTAATGTTGTCGCAGTCTGGAAATGTTCTCTTAGTCCGATAGTATTTCGATGGACTGCCTTATTTACCTCGTTCAGTCGAGATTTCCGTTAATTGCAGTAATTTGTAATCAACCTCCATTATACTTGTCGATAATTTCAGTACACCGCATTAACCTGGGTAAGGGAATTCGTTCAGCTGGCTGGCGTTGGAATGTTACCATTTACATCGAGCATATTGGTATCCATCTTACCTTGTTTTGCTTTTGAAAACGAGTCGCAACAGCGTATCCTTTGACCTACTCGTTCACTTAATGACCTATCGTTTAGCGACGTGTCGTGCACGCGCTTAGTCGAAATCGCTCATGGTCCTTGACTTGCAGTATTCAGATATTAAAGATACCGCAAAAGCGATCAACTTCAGCTTACTAAAATTGATTTCAACCGAGGAAGATTTTGTGCCGAATTCTAGTGGCGGTAAAGTGAGTACGATATTATCAACTCGGTACCGAGTGCGCAGTAGATAGATACGAGCATGTATAAATACCGAAAAATAAAAGAACTAATCGAATAATTGCTTGTGTAGCGAGGTCCATCCCAAAGAGAAGGTCCGAAATTAGATTTATCTTCCGTCGTCGAAATTCTGTCAAAGCATTTGACGCATTCCTCAGTTGAAACGGTGGAAACGAAGGTCGCCGTGCTGCGTTGGATATATCAGCTTCATTTAAAACTTCCAAGCCGAGTACATACTGTGTTATCTGTGCTGAATTGAATCGCTTATTGCAGAAACCGTGCCTGCCTATTTTATCAAAATTGATTTTGGTTAGAGATACGTGTTTTACATAAAGGGTTGTTTGGTCGCTGATTTTGAAAAAATATAATTACTTTTCTCATGTATTCTGAATAGAGACTTCAAAATTTATATTTCACTCTTAAAGTAGGCAAAATTGACTTGTCTGATAAAACTGAACAAGACATCGAAATGGTTATTTTTTGGGTGAGTATGAAGGATCGCTGATTTCAGAAATCTTATCAGGCTTTTAATGTGGACTTCATGTTGTTTGACATTTCACCCTAAAAATTGACGAAATTGATCCCGGCTTCAGAAATCGAATGAAATATTTCGAATATTTTATCAGATGCTCTTAATCTGGTATGGACTCCAAATTTGCCGTCTAATTCTTGAAAAATAAATATACTACTTGTCTCGCAAATACGAACGAGGTATTTAAATTGTTCTGTTCTGGGTCACTGATTTCGAATATTCCATTAGAATTTTTGCTTGACCTCCGTTTCTATTCCAAATTCGACATTGCACTCTGCAAAAAGGTGAAATTTACCCTGGCACTATAAATTCAGGATGTCTAACAGGTCAAGTAAGTCAAGTAAAGTCAAGTATTTGGAAAGAGGTCAATTAAGTCAAATAAAGTCAACTATTCTTGGTCCTGGTCATGTAAAAAGAGAACAATCAAAAATTGCTGCAGAAGCTTAGTTATAAGTTTAAATGTTTGAGTATTGATTCTAAAAATTATTAATGTGTTCTTCACAATTTTCATTCAAATTTTATATTCTAAGTGAAGTATGATTTGTTTTCTACAATATTAATTTTCATCACAAAACACTTGACGGTTGTTTTTCAAGTTGTGGTTACCACTAAATCTGTAAGAAAAAGTTGAAAATGGAACCAAAAAGTATCCAGAGTCATATTGAAATGTATATGTTGATAAACGATGTTTGAAAATGAGGTATTCGTAAAAGAAAATGTTAGTTCTTTATTTATACTACTCCAAGTTGCTACGTATACTACTGTGCAAAGGTGTCTGATGTGCTGGTACTGAGGAAGGCGTTACCGTTTGCGTTTTTGGGCCCTAACTCAATAATCACTTGGGGAAAAGAGGTCAAGTGAAGTCAAGTATTTTCAGATTTGTTAGACACGCTGAAATTGAAGAGAGTATTGAAATAATGTAGTTTAGTTTTCGATCTCTGATTCCGAATATTTTGACGCGGTTTTATTTTCCAAGTTGAGTTGTCTGACTCTTAGTTGAGGATCAAAGTTGGACTGTGGAGGACCAACACTGCGTTGGATCAAGACTGAAATGCTCTTGCCAGAATCAGCGATCAAAAATAGTAGTAGTAGTAGTCGTTTATTCGATTTCTCAGGTTATTCCAAAGTCACCGCTCGACTCGTGTACTGTTAAAAAAAATGTAATACGTATTTTAAAAGTTTTACACCGTTTGATACCAACTTCCAAATGATGTCTAGTGTGAACATAACTACGATTTATTAGAATAAAATTTGTCAGTTTTTCTTTTGATATTGTAAGTTTGGGGTCCCATGTGGAAGCGAATGCTGAATTCAATAAGTAATGTAAATTCAAGAACCCAATGAAACCATAATTCTGATATATGCTTTGCTCAACTTTTCAGATCAAATTAATCGTGTTTAGTATTTGACGGGTAAAATTATGACTTCTGAACTAGAATCGCGGCTATAATTGAAGTATCAGCTACTCGATAAATTCCTAATTTCGATACTTGGTTCAATTTTCGAAGGCATGATTAATTTCACCTAGTTGCAGAGGGAAATGTCGAATTTGGGGATTGAAAAATTGATGGAATATTGGAAATCAGCTACCCCCATTCCTTCCTCATGGTAAAATACGGATTCTGATCCCTAAATTGGAGCTAGATATAAAAATTAATGCTGTTCTCGAGATAGTAATTTAAGAACCCCTGTTTTGTATGTAAAAGTAATCAATTTTGGCCCTCAGAAGCGTAAATTGTTGAATTTTGAGCTCAAATTGGTGTTAATCAGAAATCCGACCTGTCGCACCGGTTAGTATTATTCTGTAATGCTGAAATTTTTAGAGATTTACGTTTCCATCAAGTGAAACGATAATTCGTTAAGGTACTCGTTAAATTATTATTTTAAAAAAAATTAAATAAAAATATGAAGTTTGAACGACTGATACCCTAATCCTATGTTTGGAAAACTATTCAGTACAATAATCAGCTTTTATTACATTATTTTAAGTTTTTGGACTGATTTGAACAGCCCTCCCCAGCCAGGTTTCGGGCATATCGAAGGTTTCTGCAATAAATAGTTCCATTAAAAATTTGAGAGGTTTACTTTTTTTTTTTTAGAATAATCTCGTGAATGTATCCGCCGCTGTGGCGTCGTTAATTTTTGCTTTCACCCTTCTGGTAGATGTTCCCATGTATTGAAGAATTGTTTCCATTGTTGCTGCGTACGTTATCCGATGCGTCGGATAAGGTCGTCCATTGTAACCTGAAGGTGCTTTCCGGGATAATTTCATCTCCTTCGTTAGCTAAGCAAGAAAGAACTGCGCCGAGTAAGTATGTAAACTACCCGAGCTGCGTCTGAAGCCTGTAAATAATGTATTCAAATTGTCCCGTCCTTGTTGTATTGTTACTTCTTCACAACTAATCCAAGTCTCAAAAAAATTTTTTCTCACGAATTCACATCCGTGGCCTCTGCAGGAATCTTCAGCTTCATCGCGTTATTCATACTCTTCTTTCTGCCTGTACAATATTATTCGTAAATTTTCTGTTTGTTTATTTTACTTACATTATAATGTTATGTACGACGCTATACAAAAGACACGGAGATTTATATGTTTGATGGTGTGATACAAGTTAATGAAATTGAGGAACTTGCGGGTGTAGTGAATGTTCTTTTGTAAGATTTCTGGAAGGAAAGGTGGGTGAAGGTACTATGGTCTCGGACTCTTATCTGATACGGTTCGAATTTTTTTCTAAGACAGATTTCAGTATTTAAAAATGGGAGACGGGCACTTCCGCTCGGCGTTACATGACTTTACTTCTGTTTAACTCGTTGGTCTCGGATTCCCGAAGTTTTCTAGCTTTCTCCCCGGAAGCGGAAGTCGAGTGTTCATATTTAGAACACTCAGTCAGTCTGCCTATCTATTTGTCTGGCTTCTTGTCTTTATCTCGTGGCCTGATGTTGGGGTACTATTTGCCTTCATGATTTTTCGAATTTCAGATGTGCCAAGTGCTCGATGTTTTTTCCCTTCTCTCGAGAGTTGGTGGCCCAATTTACAGTATTATATAGTGAAATTAACGAACGACTTCCTTGTGGTGCTGGTCCATCATAGGTTTTTGTCCTTCAGAGTCTTATCCCGTTTCACACGTATCCGACACGTTGGTCCGCGTCATTTAGCCGTCATTTTGTCGGATACGTGTCGAGGCAAGAGCCGACATTCCTCGACATCAAACCGACGTCGGGCCGACAGCCGACAGTCCGACTTCGTGTGAAAGCTCTTATTTACTTGCGTATATCAATTTTATGTCGGATACGTGTAAAACGGGCCTTATGCTGGTGAGATTCGAAGTCATCCATTACTAAATTAACGTCTTGCTTTTCTCATTTTATAAGTAACGTTGCATGTCATGATATCGGAGAAGGCTCTCTGCTGTGAAAGGGTTTCTTTTAATCAAATTTAATGCGATAACTTCATTTTCGTTACAGGCGAGTCTTTGTGTGTCAGCAACCCGTATTTCCACAAGTTCATCGTGAGTCTGCTTGGAGAATTTAGACGTGAAAATTCACTACTAAAAGATAGAGGGTCTTTTATCATCAGGTCTGTATCAATATAATATTTTTTCAGTTTGAGCGTAGTCCACAGTATTAGTTATAGGTATGATGAAAATGAATGATTGAAATTTTGCACACACTGAAAACCTAACCTCAATTTCCTTTCCCTCGCCTCGATGTAAAAGAAAGCCAGATATAGGGTTGCCCAATGAAATCCAAAAGAGTGATTTGGGCAACTATGCTACTCGAAAATCCTACCGGAGAAATTGGACCGTCAGACCGAAAGATAAGCAGCAAGCGAGGTGATTATCCCGTGAGACAGACAAAGAGGAAGACAGTTCCCTCAACTCCGCCGGTAAAAGCGGTGCCAAAAGATACAGCCCAAAACTCGCGGGCCAAAATCTCTTTAGTTCTCTGTATCTTGTTTCCAGTATAACTCTGTGCTCGACACACGGAGCAAAGTTAGTGTCAAAACCAATTAATGAAAAGCCAAAAATTTTCCGACTCGCCAAATTCAGTATGCATCTCTCCGTCTGGCTAATTTTCGGGATATATTTGTCTCTTCGATAGCGTGAGCTCGATCGATTAACCGATTATTTTTTGAACTTAGGGAAATTACTTATTCGGGGGAACCAAATCGAGTGTTCTGAGAACTTGATGTAATTTCTTGCGCGTGAACGAATAGGTAAATCGATTAATCAGTCCAAACACGCGCGGACAAATGTATCTGTGACTGCCGAATCAGGGCATCTAGAATATTTGTAGTACTTCGGTTGGTCTCACTCGGTTCCTGTTCCGGTAATCTTTTCAGGGGGGGGGGCTCCTTTCTTCCTCGAAATTGTTTCTGTTCGTCGTTGTTGTCGGAAATCCCGCAAAATCGTTGTCATATTAGGGTGAATCGGCTTCTTTTTTGTAATAATATTTGTCGTATACTTACAGACAGTTGTGCGTTCTTCTAAATTCCGAAGATGTTTTCAAAACTTTGGCCATAATATTGCTAAACGAAGAAAATTTAAAGTTCGCCAGCAGTATGGTCGAACATCTGAATACGATTCTGTTGACGTCCCCTGAATTATTTAGTTTCAGAGTGAAACTGAAAGATTTGAGAACTGAGGTAGCTCGTACTATATGTCATATTATCGATATTTTTGCGCTATTCCTCGTATCTTAGATTCGATTGATTTCAGGAAAGTCGAGTATTATTCAATTCGCTGTACAAAACGTGGTGTCACAATCCCGTAGCAACGATCGCCCTGTGTTTTCTAACACAGAACTACGAGCATGCGTGCGATATTATCAGAATATTGTATCCTTTTACGCAACGACGTATTTCTACTTTCCCCCCCTTTGTTTTCTTATCGTCGAGTTTTTATTAAATATCCCGAATTCGAAGAGTGGTTTTGAGATGTGATTTATTTGACTAGTTAATGATAGACGTACTATGTAATCTTAATCTTAGATACATCTTATTTTCCTGTGTTTGTTGAAATCCTCGCTACTGCCTATGTAAGCCCAAATAATGCCAAATGATTACGAATTTTCATTACTTAACCAAAATAATATACTAGTCCAGACTTGGAAATCACCGTGGAACTCCTTACAGAAGTTGATAAACTCATTCAGTTGATAGAGTCTCCTATTTTCACATGTAAGAGAACGGCACTATTTTGACTCACCTTTTTTTGTTGAAGAGGTCGGTGTCGTTTTCAATATTATAATTCGTCGCTAGTTCTCCCATCATTTTTTCAGATTTACGATTAGAGTTATTGGAAGTTCCTCATAACCAGTACTTGGTGTATGCTTTGTACGGGCTGTTGATGATATTACCTCAGTCGGAAGCATTCCACGTGCTACGACATCGTTTGGATTGCATTCCTAAACTTCCACTGTACTCGAACAATAAGTAATAAGCTTTTCGCTTACAACGTTTGATGAAACGATTTTTCCTCGCATGCTCCAATATCATTGTGTTTTTCTCGTTGCAGGAGTTCGACCAAGTTGGAATCTAAAGAGAAGAACGACGCATCGATTTGTTTCGAAGCGCTGCTAAGGCATTTTATACAGACCCAAGAACAACACAAAGAGTATAAAATTAGAAGAAGTAAAACGGCGGAGATATTAGATAAAGATTTCGATGTATAGCGAATGGAAATGTGATGCCAGTTGTATTGTGGCATGAAAGCGTCAGACACGTGATCATCAGTTATCGTTTATTTTGTATCCTATGTATAGTTTGCTCATCACTACCGAAAAAAAAATGACTGACTCGATAGTTCCAACTTTTTCAAACGTTATTATTGATTTATCGTTTTATAATCGCGTGAATTATTTACTCCGATACTATAGTGACGTCATGGCTAGTGTATTTACCATCTATAAAATACGCGATGCGTTCTTGTTTTACAATTTATTCTTACAGAATAATATGTTTTATTGTACTCGCGTTAGATGTCAGCTATTTTCGCTACCGTTGCGATTCCTTAAAAAATAGCCTTGTTCTGTTACAGTTCTGAAAATAGAATCAATTTAGACGAGAAACTCGCTTGCCGTTTCATTTTTTGACTGGATGTTGACACTTTGGTCGAATGCTATCCGGGGTCGAGTACTATTTGGTTGGGTCAGTTAGATCGGAAGAGCTAATTGGTCGGCAAGAGGTATTGGTCAACAGAAATTTTTCTCCTAATTTTCAAGTAATTCCGATTTGAGATAAGTATCATGTCTGTGCACGTGTAATTTATGCGCGATATAATTCCGAAAGTTTGCGTATGTGTGTCGTGCTTGCGCAGATGAGTCGAATCAGTCTGTTTGCGAAAGATGTTTTTATCCTTTTCTATTCGTTTGCCTTTGATAACTCGCACTTAAAATAATGTATAATCACAATTTTCTTTTTTTTGTACGTGATTATATCCTTTTCTTGCCAGTATGTGTTTCGTTCTCATTCAATGAATAAAGTATGTACCTATGGTGTGGTGGGACGTATGATAATACATTTCAAAAGATCCGAAAATTATTTATATTTGTCGACCAATACGTATTGATGAATTAGCCTCGTCTACCAAACTGCTTCTAACCTAACTGACCCGACCTAATAGTACTCTACCGAATGGCATTTGATTAAATTGACATGAATCTTTTGACTGTCTGACTCATCGTGAAATGCCAAAATAGTGTCCGCATGGTATCTATCTGTCGAGGACGCTAGCTCTGCCAAAGACTGGCTAAACTTATGTGATATGTTCCCGCGAAACTGCCAAAATAGGTATACTTCAAATTAATTTTGAGTGAAGAGTTTTTCTCTGTTTTTCCTCACGTTTTTATGTGGAACTGTTAGTACACACACAGCTGAATGCAACAACTTCATTTTGCAAGCAGAAGAGGCCCATGAGGAGGAGGTGCAACACATTTTAGACACGACCATGGGAAAATGGAACACGATGATGGAAACTTCACTTAAATGACAATGGAAATTCATAATAAAATGCTAAAATAGACTAGTTAATTATTGCTTTATTTGCTCAGCGTCTATATTTGGCATAATTTCGACTAGACGGTCAAACAAAAAGTAAAATTCAATGTTAGTATTTTTTTTAATCACTAATCGGACTAACTCGCATCTTTTCTCAGAGTGTCTTCGTAATCATGTAGGTACTGGCAAATGAACGGAACGTACAATCGAATACATCAACGGACTATAGTTCATCTCTCTTTCCTCAGTGTGAGCTCAAATAAAAATACGAGTTGTAATTTTATTCGTTGGCCGTGTTCAATTGACTAGAAGAGGAAAACCAAGGCCGAATTTGAGATCTCGTGGCCTTGGGGCTCAGGAAGATGTGGAGGTTCCAAAGGGTCAAGATACCCCCCCCCCAAAAAAAACAACAACAACAACTGCAGTTCAAAATTACGAGTAAAAATAATTCGAAGTAGGTACACATAAAGTATGAACAACATATATTTGTAATAACGACACTTTCATAACTTTTGTGGAGGCCCGGGGCCCTGGGCCCCACCCTAAATCCGGCCCTGAGGAAAGCCCACAAAAGGTATTGTATACACCACAAAAGATACAAATAGGTTATAATTACATAGGTATTTATATGAAGAATTACTTTTTAGTCTGAACGATTGTGTTGTGTGCGTTAAAAAAACACTAGGTAAAATCTAGGGAAAAATATTCGCGTAGTATGCCTATATTAGAAGCTGAATCTGATAAGGAATAGGTTGTTTTTTAAAATTATGTATTTTAATTTACCTCATTGACAAGTCACTCAAATGAGTAGATTAGATAACCATATTTTCTTACCTGAACGTTTGTGCTTTTTGAAAAATATTTGATAGTAATACCAAGATTAATTTCTGAATAAATAACCAAATTTAGTGAGTGGGTCTACATCTGTCTACATCTTCCTATAGTCTGAACGTTTGTGCGCACTTAAAAAAGCCTATGGTTAAAACATGAGTACCTATAGGTATTATTGGCGTTTCAAATATATTTCCTAATTGAAAGTAAAAATTGAGAGTTGTCCAAGTATCTTCAATATCCTCGGGTACACTGAACACACGTGCGCCTTTGAAATTTTTGAACTGTGTTTTTCAGTCATATATTGATCATATTGACATCATTTTCTGAGGAATGACAAAGATTAGCAGCGAATGTCTTCTACGTATTAGGGTACTAGAAAAGCCAAAAAAAAACTGAAGAAATACTGGGAGTAAATATTCACTTTAAAAAGTTATTTTTGAGTCTGGACGTTTGTGCGCACTGTCTTTCACAACCGCTCTGGTACTTTAGAAAAAAGGATCGCGGATTTATTACCAAAGTTGATATATTATTAGTTCTCTTGTACCGAGTACTTTCCAGCTTGAACGCTCGTGCGCATTTGAGAAAGTTTGATGACTATACGTAACTATGCAGAGATTTTTGAGCCTGAACGTTTGTGTGCATTTGAAAAAGTTCATAGACTATACCAAGATTTTTTGGATTAATAACCAAGTGTCTTCCCATACACATAACAGTTGAAACACAGACAACTGGGATTTGGACAGTCTTCTGCTTTATGAAAAAAATCGCTGCACTTCTTACATTGTATTAGCTTTTTTTCGTCTTTGGACATCGTTTTTAGTTGATCTCGTTGCTCAGCTGTATACTTTTCATGAAGCAGTTTGGATTTCACTTCTTTCTCAGCTTTGATTTTTCTTCATTCTGTTTTGCATCAGGTTTGGGCTTCTTTGCTTCAGTAGTTTCAGGTTGGTCCAACTATTTTCGCTTAGAAGGTTTTGAGTCGTTTTGACTGGAGGTGGAATAGATTTAGCAGCACTTAGAAATCGTTGTTTGATGTAATCTAATGTGGGTAAAGATGTTTTAGTACTATAGAAAGAAAAAAGCGGCGACTTTTGGGTTCCTTGATGTTTTTTATTTTGTTCAGATTTCTTGTATTGTTCGTTGAATTCTGTACCAGTTGATTTGAAATCATCAACTAAACGATCAAAATCTGCAATAAATCTGTCAACGTCATAGCCTTGGCAACATTTCAAGTACTGCATTCTGTTGTGTAACTCCAAATACGGGGCGAGCCCCTAGACATCATTAGTGTCAACAAAGAGGGGCGATCAGAAGAGGCATTAATCTACAATCCAATGGACCAAATTCTTCTAAAAAGAATTAGTCCGCACTCGCCCTCCAGCCGAGGGGGGACTTGTCCACCATAATAGGGGGAGGAAACTCTGTGGATTCCTCCAGGAAAATTGAGGGGAGTGTCAGTCCACCTCACTACACTAAGGGGAAGAGCCAGATGTTGAAAAAATCGTAATCCTTGACCTATCCCCTTCGCAACTAAGAACAAGGGGTGTCCGAAAACCAGGCCGAGCGTTGTAGTAGGAACCGACTAAATTACGAAAATTAAGATTCAATCATTCTCTCACTCACCATATCCGCGATGATATTTTCGGGATTCATTTTCTAAAATAAAAAAAAAACAAAAACAAAAGGAAGGTTGTTCAAAACCGCAAAAGACACTTCGAAGACGTACGACGCAAACGTTAATGAAGAGGACTGACGCGACCGAGATGAAACCAGTTGCGTAAGGGTAGGTCGCGGGTTCTCGTACGTTCGCGGGTGAAAGCGCGCAAACAGCGGAGAGTTCCTCCTCGCAGATTCCGCTACTTACTTAGTTAGGGCTCTATAGTTTCACCTGGGTATACTGAGCCGCCATTTTGGTTCATACTGCGCCCGTGGATGCCGAATCCGACTATGCGGAGCAGTGTGCTGCAGCCAGCCGAAAGCTGAAAGCCAAAATCAGCCGAATTTTTACTGATAAGATGAAAGCCGAAAGCCAGCTTTAAGCGCACCTATGGAAGTCGAAAGCTGAATTCAGCCAAATTTTTTCGACTAGCTTTTGGCTCTTCTGAGTTATGAGAAGTTTGTACAAAACCATGTTTCTTAATAAATAAATTTAAAAAAAGGCGTCTTTTTTATTTCATTTATTTTTTTCTCTCCAGTCAAATTACAATATTTGTTGTAATTGCAACAAAATGTAGAGATTTACTTTCAGAAATAAAATCTTGTGGATTGTACAGTTGTAACGCTTAGGGCTTAACAAATCATGTAGTAGGGAAAACAGGCGTTCAACACTCACCTGACTTCCTGGAGCTCCAAAAATTACTTGTGCTACATCATACAATTCGCCATACTCATTTTTATGAGTTTCCCAAAACTTCAGAACATTTTGCTTTAATCGAATTTTACTGTCTGGGAATTTCAATGTTCGGCACTGAACTTCAAATTCTTCTGCAGTTGCAGTAGTATGATCAACTTTATTTCGACGTTTTGACTGTAACATATTTTCCCAACGCCGCTCTCCTTGGTCCATATCAGAGGAAAAAGAACTAGCTAACGATTCAGCATCTAAACTGACTCCTCATCCTTTTTTAATCCTTCTCTTCCTCTTTCCTCCTTCAGCCCTGTGTCAAGAAAGAAAACATATAGATGTAGTTTTTCTTTTCATTTTTCAACTTCAACTTCTTCTTCTCTTGTACCATTTTACTTGTACGTTGTACCTCTAACAGAGATCCTGTTCTCCTGATCTTGTCTAATTTTTCCATTGATTGAAAAGCCAAAAGTCAGCCGAAAAAAAGCCAAAAGCTAGCCAAATTTTTTTTGAACAGCCAAAAGCCAAAGCTGAAGCTATATTTTTCAAGGTCAGAAGTTTAAGCCAAAAGCCGAAGCTGATTCTTTCAGCTGCAGCACACTGATGCGGAGCGTAACGCGTAGTCAATTCGGCATCGACGGGCGCAGTACGAACCAAAATGGTGGCTTAGTATACCCAGGTGAAACTATAGAGCCCTAACTTAGTTAGTCCCAGTAAAATGAAACGCTGCTCAGTGCTGCCAGATGCAGCTCAAACGAGCTGAAACCAGCTCATTTCATGTACAGTCGCTCAATTTGCAGCTCTTTCAAAATTTGCAGCTCGGTGTCAGCTCTGTTTCAAAATCGCAGCACCCAGCCCTCAGCCGATGAAATCGGTCAGCCAATTCAGCCCTCAACCATAATCGTCAGTGTTGTTAGTTAACTAACGTTCGGTTGTAAACCGCGCCGGGGCTTGTGGTCGGCTCGTTTTACGAAATGGCAGCTCATTTCTAGAAAAAATACGCGAAAACTCGTTTTTCTGAAATGTAGCTCAATTTTTATTTATGATTTACTCGATTCGAAATTTTCATCTGGCAGCACTGACGCTGCTGTATACTATCAGATACTATCCAACAAACCGCTGAATGCTGCTAAGTTTCATCATCCACATCAGTAGAGCACTATAAAGAGGAGTATACTGGACCGCCATTTTGATTTCCACTCCGCCCGTGGATTAGTGGTGGGCGATGTATCGATGCATCGCTCGATACATCGATATATTTTCCATAAAGAAGGTGTATCGATGCATCGATACACAATTTCCAAAGTATCGAAAACATCGATGTATTTTAAAAGATGTGTTAAACTATCAATACTATCAAAAATACTATCAATTACTACACATCACTAGTGCGGACTTACGGAGCTTGATAATTTCAACACACTCGACATAGCTGTCGAGCGCACATCTGGCACATCGCATGCCGTTGGAAGAGAGGTCTGCGAAACCACGATGTCGCTGTTATCAAGACCGTGACGTCATAGAGCGAACCTTCTTCTATAATGTACCTTGCGTATTACGTGTTGTTATTGTTTTTATTATTACGGTGTAGTTTGCTGAATATACGTTGCCAAAGCGGATTCTGTGTTATAATTCGAATTAGTATCAGTCGTCGACTTACAAATATTCTAACGTGGTGGAGGCGCCGGGTAAGATCGAAAAACCGGATAAATACGAACCGAAAAATACGTAAGTACAAAACCTTAATAAGTAAGCTAGATCGAGCGAAACCAACAGTGGGACGCCGCTGCACATGGTCGACTCGTATACTGGAAAAGGAAAAGAGAATAAATCAAGACCTAGGCAAATTGAATTTATGACAGAGACTTAAGTACAGTTGAATGACGAGGCCACGTACTATTGAAAAGGGAGATTATATGCGAGAGTAGGCGAGATACGTGAGGCATTCCAAGGAGTACAAACAACACCTGGAACACGTTGCTTACATGGAAATGTAAAGTCAAAATAAGCGAGAATATACGGGAGAAAGTACACTTGGAAAGATGCGAGTATATGGTGCATACAGTAGGACAAAGCGAGAAAAGAAAGGAAAACGGAAATTTGAAACGTAAAATAGAATTTGGGCCCTATACGCGTGATACGTTGTGAACTACAGCGGGTATTGAAAAATGTGAACCTTGGTACGTACACTGCCTCGAGCTAGTTTAAAACAAAAAGATCTTCCTTATGCGAGTGAAACAAGCGTGACGAGTACACCACCCACAAAATTAAATAACTGTATAAATCGCACCACATTTTAGTAAATGATCAAAAGGTGATATAGACAAAAATAAAAGTGAATGCATAAGTGAGAAATGTTGGATAATAACACAGTTCGATGAAACGGTTACAGGTTGAACCTTATAGTGAACATGACGGACATAGAAAATCTTAAGGAGGAAATTGAAGCGTTGAAAGCGAAATTAGACGAGCTCCAAAAGGCGAAAGTGGACAACGAAAATGCGGCAAAAGTGATGGAGAGCTTACCGAAAGTGACGAATCCAGCGTTCATCCTAGATAAAAACACGGACTATGACGTATGGAAAACAATGATAACTAATGACTTCAAGTGTTTCAAGTTTGAGTATCTCCTCGACGAAGAAAAGGAGAAAGCTGCGGATGTGACAAATGAAGAACAAGAGAGAAGAGTTGGTTTTGCGATCTCGTATCTACTTAACCGCGTATGTGAGGAATACAAACGGTTACTTTGCAATTTAGATACGCCCGCAAAAATAATTAAGAAATTGGATAGTGTGAAACAGCCAATTATGACCTCTGTAAAATTCGCGACAAAAAGAGCATTTAACTCTGTACTGTTCCAGAAGAACAAAGAAACTGTAATGGAATTTATTAACCGTTACGATGAGCTGGTACGAAAAGTGCGCCACCAAGGTACCAAAGTAACTGACAATGAAGTCAAGGAGAACCTCCTCATGGCAGTTGAGTTAAGTTATCCTGAAGTAGTCAGGAAGGACGACGCTGCTAGTGGAAAACTAAACCTTGAGGAAATTAAAACGATACTGCTGAACGAGGAGGCACGAGAGAAGGAACTTCAAGAAAGGTCTGGCGAAGGTCAGGTGTTGAATACACAAGTAGAGAATGAAACAAAACCTAAGCGAGGGCGTTTTGATTCTAATCGCGGAGGACGAGGTGGAAGAGGTCGCGTGTGCTACAGGTGTGGAAAACCAAATCATTATTCTTACGAGTGTACCAACCCAAAGCGCATCTGCTACAATTGTAAAGAGTTGACAAGTAATCACGATGCAACAACGTGCAGAAAACCAACTGTTCGAGGCAGGAATCGTGTTGGCTATGGAAGCCGGAGGGGAACGCCAAGCAGACCACAAATCAGAGGCTACATACGTGGAAGCAGACACACAAGCTGGAACACGAGAAGTAGAAGAGGAACCTCTCGAAGGGGCAGTGGAAATAGTCCCCTGTTTAAGAAAGTGAAGGTCACTGATGATAAAGGAGAAGAAAGGTTTATGTTTGTCGCAGCGGAAGAACAAAACTTCGATAACTATGGCGAACCAGAGCTGATTGATGATGACCAAGAGAACTGTGGGAACTATGCGGAGGAAGTAGACGCTCATCACGTTTCAGGTAATATTGATCAGTACAATTGTAATGAAGTGTGTCTTGTTGCAGATAGCGGTGCCACACAGCACATGGTGAATAACCTGAACTGCTTGAGTGAAGTAAGGAAGTTACAAAATGTGGGCTGTATCAAAAGCGCCAACAAGGATATAAAAGCAGACTTGAAGGTGGAATATGCGGGAACCATTTTAACCAAAAGTGAGAGTGGGAAAGTAGTAAAACTGAAGGATGTACTCTATGCTAAAAATCTATCTAAGAATTTATTTTCTATCAGAAAACTAATTAACCGAGGTGCTTATGCACAATTTGATAACAGAGGAATGACTCTGATTAATGGGAAAACTAAGGAGGTCTTAAAGCGAGGAACCTTTGATGGGAAACTATGGTGGTTGAATTTTGAACTGGTTAATGGTAAAGATAGCAAGGTGAATACTGTTGAAAAAGTTGTAATCCTACACAGTGAAGAGGATAGGAAAGGAAGGGAGAATCAGAAGGAAGGGAGTAAACCCACCTACAATGAAGTAAGGCTTGACCATAATTATGTGAGAGAAAGCGAAGACAACGACAATATGGTTAGTGAAAAGGAAGGGAGTGATACGAGACCTGAATTGTTGGATCACACTTATGTGAGGCTGAATGAAGAAGATAAAAGATACACTGATGTCTCAAAAATACTCAGAAATACTGAAGATGAAAATTCATTGAATAAGTACATTGACTCAGCGAGTGAAATGAAAGTGAGTGATTTGAGGGCATTAAATGAGGGGCAATTGAGGAGTTTGAAAGATGATATTGGAATGTTGTGGCACTACCGTCTAGGGCATATCTCAAAAACCTATTTAGAAAAGGCGGCAAAAATTATCCCTGAGCTTAAGAATGTGAAATTTAGAAACTCAATTACAGACTGTGAAGTATGTAAGCGAGCAAAAATGACTAGAGTACCCTCAATCACAGTCAGGCATCGATATGATAAAGTGGGGCAAATGATACATACTGACTTAATGGGACCTATTAACCCGTGTACATATAAATATGGTGCTAGGTACATAGTTACATTTGTGGATGATGCAACAAGGTATGCATGGGCCTACCCTATCAACGATAAAACTATGGTCCACATAACTGTTGGGAAAATGTTAGATGAATTGAGAACCATTAAAGGGCAAGAAGCGAGGATTGCCACTCTGAGGATGGACAATGGGACTGAATATATGACTGAAAATATGAAGAGGGTAATAGCAAAAGAGAAGATCAAGTGTGAGACAACGCCTCCTTATACAGGAGACTTGAATGGGACTGCTGAGAGATTTAATAGAGAGCTACAGGAGAAAATGCGTTGCCTAATATTTGGATCAGGTTTCCCCCAACAAATGTGGGCGTATGCCTTACAATATGCACTAAGCGTGTACAATAAGACACCTAAGAAAGCTCTGAATTATAAAACGCCGTTTGAAACCCTCCACAAACGTCCCTGCACTATCAGATACTTTAGACGATTTGGATGTTTATGTTTTGTACTGAACCCACTGACAAAAGGTAAAATTGAGTCACGAGGTACTGAAGGGTTCCTAGTGGGGTGTGGAGAAACCTTTTACTATGTAATTCAAGCATCAACAGGAAAGGTATTTAAGTCGAAACATGTGAGCTTTATCGAATCTAAAACATATGGTGATGTGTATGGTGAAAAAGAGAAAAGAACAACAGTGTTATCTGATCCACCAGTTTTGGATACAGACGCGGGTGCCGATTGGTTTAAAAATACAGAAGAACAAAAGAACGAAATATCTGATGCGAAAATGATCTTAGGATTAATGTGTGATTTACAGAAAATTGGGCCACCAGAGAATGATCTGGAAGTTGCACTAAATGTAGAAGGAGACGGGGAACCTGAAACTTATAAAGAAGCAGTGAACAGTGATCTAAAGGATGAATGGAAGACAGCCATAAAAACAGAACTCGAATCCCATGTTAAGAATCAAACTTGGAAAATTATAAAAAGAGATGAAGTGCCCTGCAAACAACGCATCATGAGTGCAAGATGGTTATTTAAGAGGAAGGAGGAAGCTAATGGAAAGAAAGTGTACAAAGCTAGACTAGTAATACGCGGGTTTGGGGATACAAACAACTACGATAGAACGGAGACTTATGCACCTGTGGCTAGGGTGACTGATGTAAGGTTTTTGCTGTCAGTAACGAACAAATACAATTTAGAATTACACCAACTTGATGTGAAAACAGCTTTTCTAAACGGATTTCTAGAGAAAAAGGTGTACATGGAAATTCCAGAAGGAGTGGGAGACAAATGTGGGTCTAGGGAGCGATATGTGTGCGAACTTAGCCGTGCACTGTATGGTCTCAGAGTAAGTCCAAGAAGGTGGTATGAAAGGTTTAGAGAAGCGATGACAAAACTGCAATTCACAGTGTACCCATTCCAAGCCTGTCTCTTTATTTGGAGGAAAAATGGTAACTTTGTGATACTATTATTATACGTAGATGACATTTTAATCGCCGGAAATTGCAGTAACAAAATAAAACAAGTTAAGCGAGATCTTAGTTGCGAATTTGAGATAAAAGATTTGGGTAATCCCCAAAAGTTTCTCGGACTTGAAATTAAGCGAGATGTGAAACAAAGAACTATGCATATATGCCAGAGTAAATTTATTCTGAAAATGTTGAACAAGTTTGGTATGTTGAACTGTAAACCGGTTAACACTCCTATGATTACGGGAGAAGGAGAAAGGAAAAGCAAACAGGCAGGACAAGAAAGGATTGAGTCAGAAAAGATATACCCATATAGGGAGGCTGTAGGGAGCTTAATGTATTTGGCTAATGGAACGAGGCCTGATATAACATATGCAGTTAATGTAGTTAGTAGGAAACAGGAGAACTACACAGAAAAGGACTGGCTAAGAGTAAAACGTATTTTTAGATACTTACGCGGAACAGTAAACTTGGGATTGAAATACACTGGTAAAGGGGAAATGTTAGAATGTTATGTGGATGCTTCTCTTGGGACAGGAGACAAGGAAGGTAAATCTACAAGCGGATTACTAGTCAAACTATTTGAAGACTTACTTGTCTGGAGAACAAAAAGACAGTCACACGTTGCGCTATCGTCTGCAGAAGCAGAATTCATTGCCATGTCTGTCGCATGCAAAGAGTTAGTAAGCCTTCGAGAGATGTGTGCGAGAATAATAAAATTCTAAACCGTTCCAATAATGTACGAGGACAATACAGCGGCCATCAAGATAGCTAAGTCGGATGATTCGCAAACTTTAAAACATATAGTGAAGCTGTGCTATCATTATGTTCGACTTGAGGTATCCAAGAAAAATTTAATTATAAAGTGGGTTAGTACAAACGAACAGTTAGCGGATGGTCTGACTAAAGCATTGGGGCCTGCTAAATTTGAAGTATTTAAGAATCAGCTAACTTTTGATACAAAGGAGGTAACAACTAACTGATGTAATTTCAACTTTCAGGAGAAGATGGAGAAATATTCCAGTAAGCGAGTAAAAGGACGAAAAGCAAACTACAAAGCAAGAACCACAAATATTGAATCTAGTTTTATTCCTCTATTTTATTTTACTAATGCGTGTTATTTGATTACTACTATTACTATGGAATACAAAATTCATTAGGGAAATTATGTTAAGCCAGAATTAAAACGTTGCTTCAAGTACGCAGAAATCATTGTGCTGAAACGTTGGTAAGGTGTACTCGTGTACTGTTGAAACTACGAAGACGGATGTGAGACATGTATAATAGGTTGTAAATAAGTGAGAAAAATTACGTGGATTTTGAAAGGGAGAATAACGTGAGAATTTAACCTTATGCGTGAAATCAGGCAGAATCTTATGTGGTACAAGTGTATGTGGAATTGTAGAAATTAAGTGAGTAATATAAGTTGAATTAATATGCGGGAATGTTGATAAATCTAAGTGAGGAACGTATGTTGAATGAATAAGAGGGAACAGTACGTGGAAGGTGTGGACTAATATTTGTTGAGGAGTACACGTAATGCAAGGGAACTTGAAGAACTTCGAATTCGATGCTCGATGGACGTATTTCTGGAGCCCGGAGGACATCGTGTTCCAGGATTCAATCATGTTCAAATCAGTCGTCGATGTCGTGCCCAGTTGAGCCCCAACATCGCCGAGAAGGGAGCGTTGGAAGAGAGGATCTGCGAAACCACGATGTCGCTGTTATCAAGACCGTGACGTCATAGAGCGAACCTTCTTCTATAATGTACCTTGCGTATTACGTGTTGTTATTGTTTTTATTATTACGGTGTAGTTTGCTGAATATACGTTGCCAAAGCGGATTCTGTGTTATAATTCGAATTAGTATCAGTCGTCGACTTACAAATATTCTAACGCATGCACTCATTCAGCTTATCAGATCGGGGGCGGCTCGGGCACAAAATCAACATTGACTAGGGCTCTATAGGGCTTTCACACTTGGAGTTTGTTTACATCTATTCTTATCTCGCTTGGGGTGTTTCTTATCAACCACTGGTAAATTGTAATCCCAAATCAGGAATAATTTCAAATATCTTTATTTTTTATTAATATATTTCTTTCACGATGAAGTATTGCTGTGTTAAAGGATGTTTTTCAAATTCATCGGAACCAGATATATGTTTGTATTCGTTTCCCAAAATCTGTACGAGATTCCACCTGAGCTTCAAGACTTACAACATAAGAGAAGAGTGGCATGGTATCGCGCAATTCGAATGAAAAAAGCTTATACTCTCGACGCATTGGACGAATATAGTTCGTGGAGGATTTGCTGTAAACATTTTAAATCGGGTACAGCCTGTATTTCATTCATATAACTCGTAAGTGTGAACAAAACTGTTGTTAATCGATTTGTACTGATGAATCTGAATTGATTTAGGAAAACCGTCTGATTTCCGACAAGTGAACGACCAGGATTGGGTTCCTAGTGTCGATGTGAATTGGGTTAATCCTAGTATCAATGGAAACAGTGTGTTTAACGAGTCTCCAAAATCTGTTACAAATCGTCGTGGCGTTGTTGTCCGAACCGCATTGAAAAGGAAGAAGTTATTCGATGAAAATGAACACAATGATGGGACTACATGTTCTGCTGTTACTGTGGTACAAATATATATATCTGTATTTCTTCAGTATAGAAGTACTTTACATGACTTCTTTCGCTTTTATTGTATATTTTTTCATTACTCTTATAGGAGGATCCACAAATGTTCATAAATGTTCCTAGAGTGAAAGATGCCTGCACTCAAACAGACATATTAAGCGAAGATATCCAGCACATGGAAGAGGAATTACAGAATAACAAACTGACGGAGCAAACATTTAGAAAGCAGACTAAAAGCTGTACTAGGAAACTAACGTATTACACAGGCTTGCCGAATTTATGTTCTTTTCTACTGATATTAAACGAAATTAACGAATATTTAAGTACCATTAAAATTCGCAAATTATCTAATTTTCAAAAATTGATGATTGTTTTTATGAAATTGAGGCTAAATCTTGATTATACTGACTTAAGCTATCGATTTAATGTCCGCACGTCATCAATTAGTTCTCTATTCAAGAAAGTAATTATTTGCTTAGAACATACGTTCAGAGATTTTATTTACTGGCCTGATAGACAAAGTTTAGAGACCATGATGCCCAGTCCGTTCAAATTGCTATTTGGTAATAAGGTATCTGTAATAATAGATTGCTTTGAAATTATGATCGAAAAACCTTCTATGTTGAATGCAAAAGCTTCAACGTATTCTCATTATAAAGGAGGAAATACAGCCAAATGTTTAATTGGTGTCACGCCCTTAGGCTCTGTTTCATTTTTATCCAAAGCGTATGGCGGTCGAACTTCCGATAGAAGTATTACAGAACAATGTGGCATACTTGATAAGTTATCATTAGGAGATATAATTCTAGCGGATCGTGGGTTTACTATCAGTGAGTTGGTGGCGTTAACTGGTGCAACATTGGTCATCCCGGACTTCCGAAAGAGAAATGAAAAGCAACTTAGTCCGTATGCTGTTGAAAACACGAGAAGTATTGCCAGTGTTCGTATACATGTAGAACGCGTGATAGGGTCGATTCGAAATAAGTATAAAATTACGAAGGGACCACTTCCTATAAGTATGTTACGAGAATCCTACGAAGATGTCGCACTCATTGACTATATCTTACGTGTTGCTTGTATATTAGTAAATTTATGTGAATCAATTGTAGACTGCAACAACTAAGTATGTATTATTAAGTTTCAATAATAATTATCACAATTATATTTACAATAACGTGTACACTTAATATCTTAGATAATAAAAATGTTAATTACAAGCAGTTCGGTCGTACATTATTGTTGGTATCGGCCTTCTTCCTGGTATAATACCGTCCGAGTAATTCAGGGATTATTGACTCGCAGAAGAAGTGGTAAGATCGTCGTATAATCTTCTCACAAATCGCTACATTTTTCGATATTCTCTCAAGGTGGTAAACACCTTTTTCAACTCTGGGTGACCATACAAAAAAATCACCGTATTTAGTGTCCGTACATAACATCTGTGTTTGAACTTGATAGTAGTACCCGTATTCGTGTTCTTGAGAAAGACGGCCGTCCTTCAAGTAATTGATATCTTCTATATTTTTTGTAGTATCAGACAGACAGTACGGGCATTTTAACTCCAAAACACCGCGACCGCAGCATTCGCAATCTATTATTCCATCCGGCGAAGCGCCTAAATATTGAAGTTTTCTACACACAAAAAATCCGCACAGTGTAACCTACAAATCAGACCATCAGAGCAATAATTACAGAATAGTTACTAAAACATTAGTATTGAAACAGACAAGAATTCAAACCTTTAGATTAATGTGCTTCCTCGAATTTATTTCAAGGTAGGAAGACAGGGCATCTTTTTCATGATTGCATCCCCATAAAATTTCCTTTTTACGGATTTGAGTTGCCGATGAATAGCATATCTTCTGTATCAACGATATATTTGAACCTGCAGCTTTGACATTGCACACTTGACGAGCAACCGATGCAGTCACGCGACCAATGCGATACTTTCTCCAACCTAAGCTGTTATTTTGTTGTCGACTTCTCTTCTCAATTGTTGCAATATCTGCTTCACTCAAATTGAATTTCAGTTTTTTACCCATGTTTTTCAGTTCGTCTACAGAAAGTGAGCTGTTTTCTTCCTTGTATAAGTTGGATAATATAAAAGGGAAAGCCTCGACAAGTTTTGCATACTCATGGCAAAAGGGTGGTACTACTTTCACGAGGACACACTCAGGAACTACTTTTTTCACTTTCTCCAGGAATGTGGAGAGTTGTACTTTGGTGGGAGAGCGTCTTTGTTGATTTGAACAGATTTATTCACCCTTCTCTTTGATTTACAATACTCGGCTTTGGCGTTGTGGAAAGAAACGTTCGCTATTTTTTTAGGTGATACCGTTTTCTTTGATCCATGCTGCTTCCAATATGCTAGTACGTCGGTAACACTCTGTTCACTTTTCCTACGGTGGATAGATTCACAGTAGAAAGTGAGGGCAGCAACATGGGAACACGCTTCGCCAAGACCTGCCACGCATGTACAATGACATGAACGGATGTTCCCATCGCTGGAGCAGATGATCCAGGATAATAATTCTGGTTGATTAATACGCATTGAATGCATCACCTAGGTAAAGTTGGAAACAGGAATAAGTTAATAAGTTTTTTGATCAGATATTATCAACTGAAAGCAGGCTGACACTTACTTTACCACGAACAACAGTATGCTGCTGGACTTTTACTGCTTCAACCTTTCTAATCCAACCGCTAATGAAATAATTGTAACTCTCAAGCGATTTATAAGCCTTTAACTGGTTACTTGTGTACACACTTGTTTTTAAGACAAAATAGTTATAAATGTCAATGAGTGATATGGAAGGCAACTCTTTATCATTATCTTGAAATAAAATAACGTCTGTATACGGATCAAAAGAAATAAGTGAAATTTTATCAACATAACGAGCCTTAGCTACCTTTGGCAGACCAGCTGCGTAATTACTCAGTTGTACTAGGACGTTAATCGCAAACACTAACAGAACTCCCCATGTGGGGAGTTCCACGAGAATTTTCAACAATTATCATAATAATATACCGTAAGAACATTAAACGCAAAATTAACTCAGCCTAAAAATGTTTCTTGCGCGCTACAACTGAAATTGAAAATTGATAAGAAACACCCCAAGCGAGATAAGAATAGATGTAAACAAACTCCAAGTGTGAAAGCCCTATAGTTTCACCTGGGTATACTAAGCCGCCATTTTGGTTCATACTGCGCCCGTGGATGCCGAATCCGACTATGCGGAGCGTAACGCGTAGTCAATTCGGCATCGACGGGCGCAGTATGAACCAAAATGGTGGCTTAGTATACCCAGGTGAAACTATAGAGCCCTACATTGACTAATGTCACTGATGCTCGGGAAGCCAGACCGTGACGTATGATGCTCGGGAAGAACGGTCTCAATTCATTTAATGTTTCCTCACTTGGAGCGCTTATGTCGGTAGTAATTTTATTTATTTTTTTAACTGGGGTTCGGCTTATTTATTTATTTTTTCTGACAGGCTTGTGGAAGCGTTAGAATAGAAAAGCCCACAAGATAAGTATATTCACTCTCATTAATCACATTTTTCATTAATTAATAACAATTTTTTAAAAGGAATTGAACTTTTTGTGTTCCAGATTCCATATAGTATTAATGCAGGTAGTGGTGGGCCATGTATCGATGTATCGCTCCATACATCGATATATTTTTCAAAAAGAAGGTGTATCGATGCATCGATACACAATTTCCAAAGTATCGAAAACATCGATGTACAAATGTATCGATACTGCCCATCACTACCGTGGATGTTGAAACCGACTATGCACAGCGTGCCGCGTAGTCAATTCGGCATCAACGGGTGGAGTAGAAATCAAAATGGCGGTCCAGTATACTCGTGTTTATAGTGCTCTAACATCAGCAGAGTAGTGGATAATGTTGAAAAACAGAATCTTGTTCCCAGACAGGCGCAAAGCCAAAAAGCCAGTTCACGAACGAATGCAGTGTAAAGTCCTCCTATTCTAATTTCGGGAATTCGCGCTGTCAGCATGCTTTCAGGTTCCTTCTATACTATATGAAAAACTATGTAACAATAAAGAAAATCTCTTCTCGTTCGTTACAGTATAAATATTGTTTTATTTTATCAGATAATTGTTTCAAATTGCTGCGTAACGCTGCTGTCTCTATGTGTACTCTGCGGAATCATTTCAAAATCCGCAGCAGATAACTCTTGAGGTCTGTTGTTAGATCTGCTCACATCGCAGTGTAACGCTGCAGAATTGTATAAACGCTGCATTGATTCTCATAATTTCGCAGCGGAAAACTGAAAATCCGCTACAACCAGGAGCTGAATTTTGCCCGATTTCGTCAATAGGGCTACTGAAATAATTATCACAGTCAAGACGAGACCTAATGAGAGTCTGAATAAAAATGGAAGTACAGTCTGGTAAGGAAAATTGGAACAAGAAAGGCAAGAAGAGACAAAAACAACACGAGTAAACAAGGAAGACACATTTAAAAAAAATTAAAAAAATTGGAAGATAGAAGGCAGAATATAACTGAAAGCGAGAGAAAATAACATAAACAAAGGAAGGTACTCAGTTTTGACGTAAAAACTCTAATCCATTTTTAACGTTGGAGGGAGAATAGTCAAGCAGCGGAACGGTGTGGCCCCCTAATCTTACCACTGATAATTACACTGAGAGAATTTTAACGGTGAAAATTACTAGAATTTTGGTAAGTCTCCAAAGTTCAGCGATTTCACGCTCTCTTCAACTGAAATTTTGCTGGCCATCTGTGCCCAATTTGGACAACAATTACTGGAATTCCATAAGCGGAAATTGCTGATCATAGGTGAGGCAGGATGGGCTCATGGGAGAGTCGAAACTTATTAAAATAATGCTCAAAATTTTTTCGTTTCTATGATTTTCAACTTGTTTTTTTTTTTCGGGGGAGGGGGTGTGGTTTTCAGAGGATTTGAGAAAGCTCAATCCCGCTCTTCAACGGCTTCTATGCGTAGTTCTACAAAAATCTTGTAAATAATATGCAAAAAAGCAATTAACCGATAAAAATGAAACGACCACAATAGACAGCAATGATAAAATATAAATTGCATAAATTAAAAAAATTTTCGTTCTGGAGGAGAGGTCGGCCTGGGAATGTTTTTTTCCCCTCTTTTCTTAATTTATTCTCTTTCTTTACTGAAATATCAGTGAATTCCAAACCCTGACAGAAAAATAAATGCATTCCAATTCCAATTACTGTCTCCAACTTTCATTAAAGTAAAAAAGAAGAAAGAAAAAACGATTTCACCTTATCAAATGTTAAATTATTAAATAATTTTTGAAGGTGCAATAGGGGAAATGAAGCTTCGTACTCCCTTCTCTTCGATGCCAGAATTTATGTCGAAGGAAAGGAATTGCCGATCATTCAGGTACACATAGAATGCATAACATCTCGAAATAATCATGTGTTCTACAGTTCCTCGACTCCTCGAAGAACTGTACCCGACCCACCATCCAGTCTTGGGGGTGTTCATTAAAATTTTGTCGGGGGTCATTCTTCAGTTTGTCATTATGGGGAAAGGCGCATCGCGGGAACCGCTTCATATTGTGAAGTATTAAGGCCTGATAAATCCAATAGGTGTAAAACACCAACACGAATCGTGAATGCGCCGTAAAGCGGCGCCAACTACCAATAAATAAATAAATCCGATTAAATCTCAAATAAAAAGAAATTCGCGTGCGGAAAACATTTTAACGAATATTAAATCTACCTACTTAATATTTAAAACAATCGATTGGCACTTAAAAGAATTGTAGGCTTTTATTACTGCCGGAAGTACTTACATAAATACATCACAATTAATCATCTTACACATCTTACAAGTACACGCTTAACCAGATTTAACCAGATGTTTTCTTAGACAAGTAAAAACAGAACTGCTTGACTGTATCAGTAGACGCAACGGAACTGAACTGAACTGTAAGTCCCAACTTATCACGTAGGTAATATTACATTTTTTATACGCCGAATAGTTAGTAGGATGGATGGGGACCTATAATTTTAGCCACGAAACAAAATCATAACGCAGATATGAACCGTATACAAACCGACTATGGATAATAGGTTGGCATTATCGTCGGTCACCATAGGTAAACGTTGACGTTGACGCAGGTCGATCTTGTCTTCAATGAAAGGAGGTCACGAGATAGGAAAGAAGTTTAGTCACGAGTACGGATTCTGCAGGATACTCGGCGAGTGTTCCATAACCCTGAGCAACAAATTATCGATATAGTCCTCCAATTCTTTTCGTTCCTTGTTGGCTCGATTCAAATTGTTGCGAAGTTGCTCAAGCATTTCTATCAAATCGTCTCTGGTTTTGTTTTCGTACCGTCTGGCTACCTCCGGCG
Source organism: Acanthococcus lagerstroemiae (assembly GCA_031841125.1). Lineage (NCBI taxonomy): Eukaryota > Metazoa > Arthropoda > Insecta > Hemiptera > Eriococcidae > Acanthococcus > Acanthococcus lagerstroemiae. Next base: position 83,432,464 of record CM063106.1, read on the forward strand.
ACAGCCTACCCAATACCGGGCTCACGCTCTTCGTTTCACCGCCGACCACGATACGTTCGGAAGATTTGTTCAGCAAGGCTTTTGTTTTCTTGGCTTCGTGCAGCTTTTGTTCCCATTTGTGAACGAACTTTTCTTGAATCGGCGTAATGGACCGCGGCGGCTTGGACGGTGGCAGCGTGTTGAACTTGCCGACGACGTTCTCTTTGTACGAGGCGGACGGTATCTCGGAGCTGGCCACGGTCTCTGCTGATCCAGTGGCCGAATTATTATTGCTCGCGTGACTGGCCTCCAGCGAACAACCGGAACCGGTGTGCGACAGATCGTCGAACGCGAACTCGTCTTCATCACTAATAACGCCGGGATCTGCGTCCCCGGTTGCTTGTCTCGTCAGCGGCTCGTTGAAATTCGCTACCTCGTCTACTTCGTGCAGTTTCTTTTCCTTTTTAATCTTCTTCGTGATAGTTTTCGCCAATTTTTTGAACGACTTTTTGTCAACGCTACTAATGCTGGCCAAGCTGCCACCCACATTCTGCGCGACGTGCGACAGCTGCCCCAACGACGCCCGACGGTTGTCTTTCTTACTCAGGTCGTTCAGACTACCCGGCTTCACCGAGAAGCCGATCTTCACCTCGAGTTCGCCTCGGTCTTTGGTCTTGGCTTTGCCGTGCCTGTCCCGCAGCTCGTACCATTTGTTCTTCGGCCGATCGTAAAAGTCGAGCTCGCCCAGCGGTACGGTAACGCAGCCTAGAAAGTTGTCAACGCCCAGAAAGTTATGAGTGAGCACGGTCAACACGATGGAAGCGGTGTTGCCGTGATTCGGTATCTTCAGTTCGCATTTTTCGCGCCACTCGATCTCGTCGCTTTCGCGTTCCTTTACCGAAGTCTGGTACTTCTCCTTGCTCAGTCCGATGGTCACGAATACGCCGTTGTGGCCCTTGGACACCAGGCCTCTGGCTCTCTGCACTGTAACCTGCACGTGCGTTGGACTCCACATGGTAACGGCGTTAACATTCCTTCGAAACAAACGCAAGTAGAAAAAACAATGAATAACGTTTTAGACTCGACCGTAGATATTTAATGTGTGCGTATGTGTCCCCGGGGCTCATACGTCGTCCCTCGCCTCCCCGTAAGAACAATACACGCCGACTCGCTCATTCGCGTTATTTTCGACGACTGCGACTTCTAAACCGCGTGACTAGAATTAATACCCAGGTAAATTTTCTTTCGTCGTCGAATATATCAACGAACAAGCGGCGGCGCGAACACCGTCGGCAGTCTGTTCACGAAGACACACTAATCGAAGTGACTGTTTCTTAATTATGTATGTATTTCGTTTCGTGTATTACCTAGGTATTTGTATTTACCTACTCGTAACTACTAACACGGTATGAGAGCATCAACCAGATACAGCTACAGATAACAGATACAGGGAAGACTTAATTCGATGTAACCATCGCGTCGCGTGCCACGTTGCAAACGTTACAAGCTGTAACGATGGTTAAAACCAAATTTCAACGGCATTTTCTGTAACCGACCCGCGATTACCGAAAATGGAAAATCAACTGCAACACAGTACTGCACTGCGCTGTGCGGCCCTGAACAGCGGACGGCGGACGGACGGGATGAAATTTTGCGCTAGTCTTAACAAAAGCAATAGGTACGACCTATACAATCATTCGCATTTTTCACCACTCATCCAGTGGCGAAGCCAGGGGGGATTAGGGGGATGAATCCTCCTCCCCCCTCCTTGAGAGGAGAATTTTTTACATGCTGGCAGTATCACAGTAAATGCGCGAAATGAAATTTAAATTCATATGCATACCTCATTGAAGTTGAAAAGCACAACATACTGATACGTCAATGTAAAAATATACAATTCATATTAGGTGCACCCCACCCCGCCCAAAATTTTGCTGATCCCCTCCCTTCGAAAAATCCTGGCTACGCCACTGCACTGATCCTCTCCGTAATCCTTTTCTACTGATTTGTAGATTTGGACGTAAGTACATAAATTAACAGAGGCGAGGGATCCGTATTCGAAATAATCGGATCATAGTTGCGAAAGTATAAATAGTCGAATTTCACGAGAACGAGGAAGCGCAGAATCGAATTGTATCTTGACTCGTCTACGATTCGCGAACGATTCCGACTTACGTTAGCTGCCGGTAGTTCTCAACAAACAGAGTCGAGCTACCGGCTTCTGATACCTACATAAAAACGTATCAAAAGTTAGTGGAAATTCCAGGGAGTAAACTACAAAGTAACTGCGTCTAACAGCCGAACGAACAGGTCGTATAGCAGCGGCGGCCGCCGCCGCCCGTAGATGCCGATAATTTGCCGGACTGGTAGACGTATGTATAGTACGCTTTGACGTGAAGACCGAAAATGAAAGGCAAACCGGATGGGATGAAACGTGAAATGACGTGCTAAGTATCGAAATGAGGGAAAGAAGTAAATTAATAAGTGTACGAAACCGATTGATACCGATACGTGTATCCAGTCAGGTCTTCGAGCATACACATGTATAATATGTACTACGATGCTCGAAGAGTCAGGTCCTCATATAGTTACAGAGGAGATATGTACTTAATAGAGCACTGCGCGAGTAGGTAAAAAGTAATCGGATAAATAATCGCCGAGTATAACACCCAACAACACCGATTACTTTTACCGCATGATTACAAATAATAATCGTCGGAACGGCATCGTGGCAATTACGCTTTCGACAACGCACGTTGGCCGATTATTTTCTACAACAATGTGACAACCGCAGATTATCGCACTACCTACTTGAGCGAGACTCTCCGCTCATACTTCACAGATCACCGCGTCTCCTTCCACAATGCCAACAAGGATCTCCAACGAGGAGAGGATGTCCCCAGGGCTCTGTTTTAGGCCCATTATTATGGAAAATTTCCTTTTCATTTTTCATTCCATGATTTGATTATTAATTAAACTCTTCTGGTTCTGGGTTTGGTAGTTAATGTTATGGCTTATGCTTGTGTAATGTATATTACTGAATACCTACTGAAACTTGAAACCATTTAAAAGTTATTGTTATTTCTTATCAATAAGTTATTTGTTGGATTATGATTATTGAGTTGCCGATTATTTAAAATTATTATCATGAGTACGGAATCCGGATACCAGTATCACACACATTTTTGTAAGAAAGTTCTTTGATTATATAACAAGCAATTATAAATTTTCCTTCATTACTTCATATTTATGATTGGGACCCATTTATCGGCCCACAGTGGTAATGTTGAATTCACGAAAGAAATATGCTGTTTGCACGAAATATATAAATGACAGGCGCAGTAACAAGTACGAAACAGAAAAAGAAAGAGTTTGAAGAAAGAATTAAACTTCAGAACGCAGTATAATTCACTTACACGATAAAATAAAATACGCCCGGAATTTTAATACCTTCTACACACAATGAAAAAAAGAGACACGATATTACTGCGCCCGAAATAAAAAGTTCAAATTCTCGGCCTCCATCATACTTGCCACAAATTTACAATTGCGCACAAATTAATGTCAAAATCAAATTTTGGAGCAATAAAAATCTATGAATCGATTCTCCCCCTCCTCAGGAGCCACAAAATTAGATTAAGAGCCAAACCGATATCAAAAACGAATTCGTTGAGTTCGAAACCCTTCGATGATCTCGATGGGGTCATTCGCATAAATAATAGGTCTAAAAATTCCTAATGTACTGTAATAAAGGGTAATTTTTACACGCCCACTCTTTTTTGTTCTCTCAACCGAAGCCCTGAAATCCGTCCTTTCGAGCATTACCTCAGAGCTCCCCTCTATGGCGTTTCTAAAGTACTTACGAAAAAATTCTTAGTGATCGTTTTTATAGAAAATTGGATCCCTCTTAAACTCATGGATCTCCTATCTCCACGAGTCTGTACGTTATCCGCGATGACGTATAATTTTTGTGTTTAAACAACATAATATACCGTATGCAAGTCATTTCGTGATATCGATTTTAAAACTCATCATTTAAACTCATTTTTTCGTGGCTTCACATTTCGATCAATCACACTTTTTATTTCGTGCTATTTAATACTTCCCTTTATGATTTACAAAACACTATATGCGACCTTTTGATTTCACACATGATCAAACAAGCACATAAGACTCAAAACTTGATTACTGATTAGAAAATTATAGAATGTAAAATAAAATACGAAGTTGTTGGGTTAGGGATGGATAGTTCGATCGATCGATCCCTTAAGGTTAAGGAAACTGAAGTGAAGAGCAGAGAAGATGAAAATAAAATAGAAGACAGAATACAGAAGAGCTCGTGACTTGTAACGTTGTATAACCATCATAAATAAATAATGCAACGAGCAGACATCATGAATCAGGAATTTGGAGAGATCAAACATCAGACTGCCTCAGGGGAGATGGGATGCTAGAATAACAAAATACAGGAATCGAATCACAGCGAACCGAAAATTGTTAAACTGATTTGAAAGAAGAAAACACAAAAAAGTAGCAGGCCTAACGCCTAAGCCAATAGTAAAATACTAAAATACAAAGAGTGTATTTATTATTTCATTCGAAAAAATTCTCAATCTAGTTTTTAATTAATAATAATTAATAACAAAATAGTGATTAAATCTTGTTAGAACTGATAATAAATGAATTATTCATAGATCCTAAAATTTTTAATAATTAATGTTAAAACTATCAAATAAACTTTGATAGTATTGATAGTATGTAAAAAACTATCAAACCACTATTTGATATAGTATTGATAGTACTTTAAGTTACTATCAAAACAATTGATAGTCCGAAACTATCAACAACTACACATCACTACTTGGGAGTAATAATTGACGACAAACTAACTTTTCAGCCACATATCGCTTACCTTATCTCCAAAGCGGAACGCTACCTCCCTATTTTTCTCGCAACATGTCATAACCTGTTTGGCTACTCTTCGTGGGCCCGACGCATTATGATTAATGCCACTATCGGTGCCCTATTTAAATATTGCAGCTCCATCTTCCTTCAATGCCTGCAGTTAAAAAAGGTCCAAACCGCAATACGCCGCCCTCAACGCTGTGCAGCCATTAATGCTTCAATGCTGTACCCTACTACTAGAGCTACTATAGTTTACACACAAGTTAGGAAATACGCCATTTTGAGTCGCTGTTTGATAAGAGATCCTATATGCTTTTTAAAGGAAAAGCAATTTATTTTCAGTTCATTCACGGGTGTAATGAAGTTTTACTGGAGTTATTTATTTTATTTTCACGCAAATATTTCCTATTGATCCTCAAAATTCATTCGGATCTGGCAGAATAATTGATATAAGTGAGTACCATGCTAAATAATGAAATATATGTATCGTCTCGTATGTAACATCTCTTTGGCTATTAAATGAGGATTAAAAATACGAATGACGCTCTTATTTATTTTAGATTGAACATGAGTAGTAATAAGCTTCCCTCTCATTCAACTGATTTTCATTCCATATCATCAATGCCAACTAACGATAAGAAAGAGTACGAATATCATCTCCCGAATTCATCCGGAGAAAAGGTAATATAATTCAAGTATTGTAGTTGTAATTTTTTACGTTTATATACCGTTCAATTTTCACTCTGGTGTGATTGTTTTTCTGGTTTATCTATTTTCTAGTTTTCCTCCATGACAACTAATGAACTGTGCGATGCGGTAGATAACCTATACTACAAGAAAAAAAGAAACTACTCCATGAAAAGCAAACTCTCGAGAATAAGTTACATATATATAATGATTTTGTGGTTTCTATTTCTTGCTCATTCAATTCTGAGTAATGCTTCAAATCAGATTTTGCAGATATCGTTTTCTCCAATCCGGATGCAAATACCCATTTGTTGAAAATTCCTGAAGAAAACTCTATCATTATAAGATTTCCTCTTCATCTTTTCCGTCATTCGATGAAAGAAAAATGATGAAGGGTATGCTCCACAGGCGCTTTTTTGTGTAAAAAAGAATGTACCTATTTTTGCTGTCTGATTCTGTCGTGAGTTTTGTATATTTGAGTCACTTCAGAGTGAAATGTAAGTCTATTATACACAACTGTACAAGCAATATCAAATCAAAAGTTGAAAATTTAACTGATGGATGGAAATTCAAGTTCAACATTGAAGAGCAGCGAAGTGAAGTATTCATTCTAAATGATTTCTTTTCTCCTCAACTCTCATCATGTATCCCGCAGAAAAATATCGAACAATCCTTCATCCATTTGAGAGTGTAGCTTTTTTCTTCAGAGCATCAACGTGATATATGTGACTGGCAATTCATATCCATCAATTCTGTTCGGAAATATTGATTTTAATTAATGCCATTACTTGTGATACCTCAATGTTTGGGTGAGTTTCAAATTTCGACACTGTACTGGGATTTTCATATAATACTGCAGCAGAAAAAATTTGTTTTTTTCGTAAAGATTAAACTAACCTTATTCTTGATCTGGAGTATAATTTAATGCCCAAGCAGTGGAGAAAATACTTTTGAAAGGCATAGAAAATGATTGAAAAGTTGCAGTCTTGTTGAATTTTTTATGGTACTGCATTCAGTAGATAAGTTAACATAATTTGAATTACAAAAGTAAAAGCTAGCTCCATCTGCTTTGGATGTTTTGGATTGTGAAATTCTGTCAAAATTTGAGATTCGCCCGCCTATAAAATCTTTCAAATTACATATTTAATTCCATTACATAGAAATATCAGCCTGTTATATTTTAATTAACTCAATAAAGTTACCTGTATGTATTTGGTCAACAAAACTCAAGATTGTCTTTCGTACCTACACAAAAATTTAATTTTTGTATTTTATAACTGTTATATATTTTTCAATTTGCTGCGCAATTTTGTAAATCTCGTTCTAATTTTCTTTATGTATTTTAGCAGATAGGCATAATTCTATTTAAAAGTCAAACTAATAAATGGAAATCAATGAAAACGAAAAATTTAAAATCAAACTCCATTCGAACTGAACAGCTGTTATCAGCGACCCAAAATGGCGTATTTCCTAACTCGTGTGTAAACTATAGTAGCTTTACTACTACTAGCGGCGATGCAGCTCTCGTAATCGCCAGAATAATACCATTCGATCTCGCTGCCACGGAACGCGCGCTCTACTACAATATTCGACGCGAGCGCCGCTCACCTGGCTCACCATTTGCCAAATATAAACCCGCGACATTCGCGACATGCTACGGGCAACCACTCTACGTAAATGGCAGGCTGAATGGGAGACCTCCCAGGTCGCCTCCTGGACCCACCGCTTAATCCCGAGTATTAGCGCCTGGATGTCCACGGAGGTAGACCTGGACTTTTGGCTCTCCGAGGCCATTAGTGGCCACGGCGTCTTCGCCTCCTTTCTTCACACTCGTAAACGCCGCGATTCGCCCAACTGCCGCTGTGGCCACTATAAAGAAAATGCGGAACATATATTCACCGCCTGTGGTCGACATGCCGCGGACCGCCCTAGAGACGTTACTCAAGCTTCCGCCGACCCTCTGCTGGACCTCAACAACCCTGACCATGTCGCGTACATGCGCTCCGCTGTGCGCCGACTGTGGGCAGAGGAGCAGCAATCACTATTACCTAATATTTCTTAATATTTTCTATTTCTGCTAATTATAAGTATAATTTTGTTACCATTTAAGTGCCCCCCCCCCCGAAAAACAATAAGTAGAAGGAGCGGGCACCACTTTCGTGGAACCCATTCCAAAATAAATCTGGTTGAAAAAAAAAGAAGAAAAAAGAGTAGTTATACCTAGGTATCGACGATGCCGAGTATACTATACTCGACGATGCCGATGCGAAACGATGTCGAATACTATCATACTCGGCGATGCCGATGCGAACGAGTAATCATATTACTTGTCCGACGAGTATTCGTACTCGTAATCACGCGGTGCCGTATGTACTCATGCAGCCCTCTAATATGTACTCACACCGATATACTTGAGTACAGCCATGGGCCATGGATAACAGGTACGTCAGATACGGCTAAACTGAAAATAATATTACTATTTTCCGGGGTCCACCCCGCATTCCGATAAACGAGATATTTTTCTGATCAAATAAGAGGCGGGGAGGGGGGAGTGAAATAATAATTTTAAAAAACGAGCTCTCTTTCGGTTCTTTACATAGTATCTTTCAGACCGAACAAATTGACGCACCATTGGCGTTTCATTCTCGAACGGAAAAATCGAACGAACCATCGAAAGGAAGGTTGCCGATTCGATTCCAAGTAGCTCGTCTGAGTTTTGGTCTGGTCCCGTTTTAAGCCATACATTCGACATTTTCCTTTCTTTTCAAAAGGGCAAATTGATTCGGATTGAAAAAGTAATCGAACTCGTGAAACAGAACTTCGGTCGCTGATTCCAAAAATTGGGTTAAATTTTTAGTTTGGTCCAATTTGGACACCGGAATCGAAATTCCGTCCTTCAAACGAGCATAACGAACTATTCGTAGTATGTATTAGAAAATCGAGTGAACCAACGACCAATCACAGACCGGTTTCTCGGGTCGATAATTTCTAAAAAAGCATTAGACTTTTCAACTGATCGCAATTTCGGCTTCAAAATTAAAATTTCTTCCTCCAAATAGGGGAAATCGATGGAATTAAATAATTGAACAACGTATCGAAATACAGTGTTTCCGGATCGCATATGATCCGACTTTGATTCGGGCATAAAAATCCTAAATTCATTCTTCCAAGCGGCAACAAAATTAACCGGACTCGAAGAGTATTGATCCGTGAAACAAGTGCCGACATCGACATTCGGCAGGACATTTCAAGTTAGTAATTTTTGGTACATTTCCTACGCTGTTGCTTGGACATCATTAGTCCGGAATTATCACATTTCAAATAAATTACACATAAGTTATAACGGGAACAATCAGCCACTATTACAGTCGTGTTCTAAACACTCTGAAACGTAAAAAAAACATTGCCCCGCCCCCATCTTGACAACTGTGACGAGTGTAATACCTCCCTTTTCTTCGAAAAGTCGGTAAAAGTGACTAAGTTTATTTACCATACATAAATAATTCGATATCAATTTCTTTATCGCTTTATGACTAGCGATTAACGATAAAAAAAGTCGACTTCACAAAAATATCGATTTCTATTCTTATTTTCATCGGCTTCACGTATCGAATTTAACAAATTTGTCGAGTCGGGAAGGTGACCGATTTTGAATACAAGCAAATGTGTCGATTTTTGTATCGACTTGGTTTCACGGGGAAACGGCGAATTTTTCTGTCGCTTACTTCGAGTGTCGCGTTCTTTTTTGATCCAGTACCGATTTAATCTTCCATGGTTCGTAATCTAAATGTCGCAATGAGAAATAAAGGAGAAATTGTTTTCTTCTCTCGAGGAAAGAAAAGAAAATCACACCTCTTTCGTCCTCTACTTCGAGGACGAGAAAAGAACGGTTTCTTTCTTTTAAAGCGCGTGGTTAAGGCTCTAAAAGAACGGGTAGAGACACGAAGGCAAACTGGATCCGTAGCAATGGAATTGTCATAAGAACGTGTGTAACTTCAGTTGCTAATATCTAGACAAATATTGCTGTTGATGAATAATTGAAGAGAATAAAATTTATCGTACATAAAATTTCCTACCTAATGCAATATTTTTCAAGATCTTTTGGGATTATATTTTAAAGTCATTTTCTCTCTCTGCGTGTCTCATTGTGATTGCACTGCAGGACGATAGATTCAGTTAGCTCTCGTGACGCGACCTATACTTATAGAGCCCTAGCGTGGTAATTATTTACATTTCTATACTTCTTCATTCGACGTGAAGAAAAAACTACGATGAAAAAAGAAGAACCGGATTTTCTTTTTTCCTCGAACAAACAGACAAACGAAAAAACTTTCTCCGCGAGGGAGGAAACTGAGTTCTATTCACTCGAGAGAGGAACGAGACTTTCTCTTTTCGTTTCCCAAAGAGAAGAATGTGTTTCTAGTTCTTCTCAAAATAGAACGATTTGGGTTCTCCACTGCAGAAGAAAAGAATCATGTTTTTATCTCTTTTTCGGACGAAAAAGTCCTCAAGTGGAAAACGTGACATATTATCTCTTTTTACTTGGACAGAAAAATCTTTCTACTTTCTGGAAGGAATGCAAAAGTTTGCTCTTTCCCGGAAGCGAAGAAACAAGTTATTCTCATTATGGGAAGAATAGGGAAGGTTCTCTCCTTTTCTCTCACGTGAAAGAAACAAAATATTTCTTCTTCATTTATCATCGCGAAAATTGACACGCGAATTCTAGAATAATAAATCCAGAGGCGTCCGCATGGGGGGGGGTGTCTAGACACCTCACTCGAAAAAAAAATAAAAGGGAAAAAATTAAAAACGAGAAGAAGAAAATAAGAGAAGAAAATATAGGTACATCAAGATTACGAGGAAACTCCGATTTTATCACTTTTTAGCTGTAGCGTACCATACTATCACAACGTTATGTTGGTGCCGGACGTGCCGCTCGTCTATGCAGTGCAAGTGAAACGTCATACTCTCATACAACATTGTGGCCAATTCGGAGCAGCCAAAATTCCCCGTTTCATCAAGGGAAATTCCGCCCAAATCCGCACTGACCAGAAAACGCTAGAAAGGCACATTTCAAACAAATTGGTGACCCCCCCCCCCCGCCTCCTTATTTCATATATGTAGCAGACAAATCGAAGATAAGCAGACTATGTTCCAGCTTTTTAATACAAACATAATTCATCAAATAATTTACTACTTTACGCAGCTAATAAATAAACAATATTACTCTACCCATAGAGACGAAACCGTGGCCAGGTTCGCTAGTGTCGACTCCTCAAAAGGTGATCAAGGTTGATGTTCCCATAAGAATACGTGTAAAATTGGTATACTTTAAAGCTTTTATAATAATTGCTGAAAACAAGTTTTCTTGAGTCATGTAACATATTAAATTGAAGTTTGAAGTTTCTAGTTTATGATGAAAGGTAATTTAATGCACTTTATTTGCTCTGGTTAGATGAATAAGTTGATTTCCAAATTACTGTTTTTCTTGTGGAAGTTATTAATACCTATCTGTTCTTCTAGACATTGACTATATTCTTTCAATTCTAAAATCTTTCGTACTCATTCGTAAGTACCTATATCAAGCATAACCATTGTCACTAAGTATGAGGCATACTATCCCTCAAAATTTCCGACAAAGTATGATACAAAAAAGGTGTATGAAACGCTTGGTAATTCACTTTTGGGAGAAAAAATTCAAAAAAAAAAAAAGATTTTCCGGGGCGGACCCCTTTTTCCCCCCCCCCACAAATTCCCTTTAATTTCTCTTAGACACCCACCTAGACTGAATCCTGCGTACGCCACTGAATAAATCGAGCCGGAATTAAAAATGTAACAAAATCAATTTCGATATTCTGCCCGATTTCATTAATTTGAAGGGCGAATCGTTAAATTTGGGGCCCAAACGGCGCCAGATAGAAGATCTAATGAAATATCCTAAATTAGCGACAAAAAATGTTATTTCGATAGTCAGCTCGATTATCTTTTCTAATCGAGTTAATTTGACCTCTGGAAGCGGGTACAACTGACGAAATTCATACTCGGAATCGACTATCTTCGAAACCCTCGCACTCGAATAATTAGTTCGATCATTTTTTTTCCAAAAATCTAAAAATTCATTCGTTAGTTTGAGCCATTCCATCTCTTCGGGGTAATGGGGAGCTGACATGTTTCGCTTCCCCCCGCCCGCATCAAATAGAACTATGTCAGAAACCATATAATGGAAGTTCCTGTTGTTCTTTTCCTTGTTTTTTAATTCGCCTTATTTTGGCGAAAAATGTCCGATCAGTCCAAACGCAGAAATGCAGCATAGTAGGTAAGTTGCTAATAATGTAGACACAAGGAGTCTGTACTCTTATTACACGTACCTACGCGAATAAAGACTACACTACAAAACGGGAGCACGAAAATTGACCGCAAACAATTAACAGCAAGAAAATTGGCCGCAGATGATAACTGACCGCAGGCTGACAAATTCACCGCGGCGAATTTTATCACTTTACTTTATACCGCGTTAAAAGGTGAAATAGTTTGAAATACGGATAAAAAAATCCGAGGTACCGGCCTACACTATTAGCAGGGAACAGGTTGTACGTATCTATCATTTCTTTCGCAATATCTTGTCGCATTTCGTACAGGTCAAGTATCAACAGAGTTCGCGAATAGTTTATATGTGTAGTTAGTATTTCTTTGTTCATAATGCCTCTTGAATTTGTTCGTTCTGAAAAAAATGTCTTGAAATTAGCGCATGATGGGTTCCTATTTTATAAAAATCGCATAACTGACGATGGGGTAACCCAATGGGTTTGTGTACACCCGCGATCAATTTTCAGCTGCGGCCAATTATTTGCGGTCAATTTTCTCGCGGTCAATTTTCGTGGACCCCACAAAACCACAAGACGACGAGTACGATCATCCGTCACTTTTTGCTTCCTCGGTGTATGGTTGCATAAATTTCAGATTTATTCGTTTCGCGAGCCGATTGTCCATCGTGAAACGAATAAATTTGAAATTTAATGCCGGCGCACACGAGCGCTGTTTTGACGCACTATGCTGCGTCTTGTGATGTTGCGTCATAAATTATTTTAATCACGCGTGCGTCACTTTGACGAGGAAACTCGATGTTGACTTGCTACACTCGCAACTTTCGAAGGAGAAACGGTTTCAGTATGTATTTCGTCGAGTACAAGGTCTCGCAGCGCTCACGATGTCGAATTCATAAAGGAAGTGCACCGGCAATCAATTTCCGGCGATTGAATCCATAGTTCATCACGTCGGTGACATTGTGGTACTAGCTGGCCACACACCGCACATAAGTATATCAAAAGCTCACAACAACCTCATCAAGGAGTTTTTCCACACACAAGAAAGCGCAAAATTCCATTATTTAAAGGGGGGGGGAAACCAAAAAAAACCGTAGCTTTCCGGTGAAAATTATTGACGCAAAACGTACGCTGAATTGCATCGTTTGTCGGCGTAGAACGCAACGACGCAGCACTGCGTCCGCCGGAGCGAGTAAAATGCTGCGTGTAACTCGCCAACGAATTGTACTGAATATCCGATGGAGAGCGCGAATTACTGTGTACACATGGGTGCAAATCGCGTACGAGTGAAATGTAAATATTGTTCTTTTTCGAGTGATAAAAGGCAGAATCACAAAAACAGACGTGTACACAGGCAAGTAGCACGGCTGTGAGAGCATGCGAGATGCGAGTACCGAATTACTCGCCAAAAGTTGAACATGTTCGACTTTATTCGGCGTTCGCTCCAGGTTGGCGAGTTGCGAACTGCACATGTACACTGGCGTTTTTCTTGCGTGAACAGTGATTCGCAGCGTCTCGCTCGTGTACAGGCGCCTTCTTTGGACGCGACGGCATCCGAAGTCACGTCAATTCATTGACGCCTAGCGTTTCATCGCTCGTGTGTGGGGCACGTACGAATTGCCAAGCGAAGGAATAATAGTATATTACTATACATGTGGGTAAAATGAATGTTTACCCAACTAAGCAAAAGTTTGCAATATGAGCCGTTAGGTGAATTGAGCAATTTGCTGAGTTGGTAAACGTTCACGATACCCGCATGTATTGTGAGATATTTTATTCTACATTATTATGTTAAAACAGAAATCTATCCTCTTCACTTTTAAAATCAAAATCGCACGAATTCAGATTTACACTTTACACCATCAGGATACATGAACTCATGGAATAGAAGGAATGTGAACAAATCATGCTCTCACACTTCTCACGCTTGTTGAACTTTTCAAGCGTTTTCATTGGTTCATACTGTGGTCGACCCGTTTCTTCATTGTACCTTATTTTTCTTTCACACCTAGCATAGGTGCGGGTAAAATGTATTTTTACCCGCAGGTAGCTTACAGTCAAAATACTGTTTTAACATCATGTATAGAATAAAAGATATAGGTAGACGAATTGCAAACAAGTTCTTCTGAACGCAGAAATGTACACTTGCCAATTGCAAACCCACTATTCCAATGTCCGGAAGAGGGATGTACGAATTGCAAACCTAACTGTATTTGACATATTATATAATAGATAAATTTATTAACAAAAACAGTAGTAGTCAAAATTGATGCATTTTTTTTTTTTTTTTTTTAGCAAGTATGTAATCATGAAATGAGGTATAAACTTGCAGCATTGATAAGCCTAGAATAGTTATTATTCGTTCATGTCGATCGTGCTGTTACCTAAATAATAGTCACCGGTATAGTCATTTTTCCCATTTAAAATACATGGTGAATTTCGCGTAACGGTGCCGGCGTTCAAATTAAAAAAAGAAAAGAAATTGAAGTGTAGCATATCGTTTTTTAAAAATATTTTCCTACTCCCAAGATATGAATGCATGGTCTGTCCAATTTTCAGATCGTTTTACCCAGGCAAAATATAATAAGCGCGACTTAAAAATGACCAATTTCCCATTTAAAATGCATTGGAGCCGATTTTCTATACCGGTGACGCTAGCAAATTGGATACTAAAACGCGGTGTGGGTGAGAAGGGTTTATACCTGAAGTTAGGTATCTAGTATAGTAGTATAAACGTCTTTGGAGTACATACGGCATCGCGTGATTACGAGTACGACGAATACTCGTCAGACGAGTAATCGTTACTCGTTCGCATCGGCGAATATAAAAGTATTCGGTATCGTTATCTGCCTCTCCTTTAGTTGCTTATCCAGTGTCGACTTGTCGTGAACGCATCTAAAGGGGGGTAAATCTGACGATTACTCACGATGCCGTTTTGACGATTATTATTTGTAATCACGAGGTAAATGTAATCGGTGATACTCGTTTACTCGTTAGGTGTTATACTCGGCGATTATTTATCCGATTACTTTTTACCTACTCGTGCAGTCCTCTAGTACACTTACAACAAAGAAATGCCGTACTGCGAATGTATGTACATTAGCTACATCTACATCTAACTCACGGATACCGACGTTACTTAACTGAAACCTTATTTTCAAATAGCTACTGTACGATGCAATGTACCAAACTCAATATTCAAAATTTTAACATTTACGCACGAGGCCACAAAAACTACAGAAAACATTCGAGTTCCAGAACGTGCATATCTCTCTCTCTCTCTCTCTCTCTCTCTCTCTTCCTATTTCTCCACGAAAGGTATTCCAGTTAACGAGTTTTGCTACATCAGCAACTGACTGCTTCTCTCCTGCCCGTTTCCACACAGAAGTTGCATCGAACTCGGCGAAACAAAATAATGATCGAATATGTTTTTAGCACGAAAAATTCTCGCAGGAGCGCCAATACGTAGGGATACCGCCGATTTGATGGCGAATTGACGTCACATGTAGGAAGAAGGTATACTGAAATACCAATAAAACGTTGATATCGACTAGGCACGTTTTTACACGATCGTAGGTAATACATAGGTAATATATAGCTATAGCTTGATCCGATGGTCCAGTAATCGTGGACAACGATTCGAAAGATTTGCCGTAGTTTAGGTTAGCTATATTTCTATGTCCATAAGTAGGAAATTTTTCTCTCACTAAGGGTAATTTACGGGTAATTCGAGCTTATCAACTACACATAAATAATACATATTACATAGATCCTATCGCACGAAGCTAACAGACGCGATTTCAGATGTTTGGTCGCCGTTGGTATTCGGTAGTCTCACTATTTACACGAACAAATAATACCTATCGCTAAATTGATGACAGCAGGCACCGGATCCTCCGAAACTGCGCCACGCGGCTGCGAAAACAAAAATAAATCAAACTTTTCGAAAACGCCCATTTTCATAAATCGAACGGCACGGTGAGAGCGATCTTTCTTTGAATAGCGTCGACCACGTTGACGGCACGGCGCGAATTCATTGCAGATCGTCGTGCACAAAGTACCTTTACTCCGTCAGCGAAAGTAAAACGACCGAATCAATTATCTGTGATTTGAAAATACTCGTTATGTACGAAATATGGCGAGTAGATATAGGTTTGGAATCATAAAGTCAAGCAATGCCTACTGCCTATTACCAACAGAACAGACTAGCAAGGGGGGTATCTTTAGTAATACGCTCTATACGGAGAGGCCTTTGCTTTGACCGAAGAGGGACCTAAACAAAGGAGAAGGGTGTCTTTTTCTTCTATCAATAAAAAGGTGTAGTAGTAGTAATGGTAATAATAATAATAATAATATTTGGCATGCGTGCATCGCTATACGTCCCTCTATCATCGAATACGTCTCTTCTTGAGAGACCACCGCCGCACATTGTCTTCCCTCGAAACTACACGACGCGCAGCTTGTTAGCTGCTATTCGAAATGTACAAATATAACACTTCTTTCAGCAGGCACCGAGTCAAACGTAAGTCACAAAGCACAAACCTCGTTTCACAGCATACTAAAAGCGAGCAATCTGGTGACGCGAAAGTTCGAGTAAGGGACGAGATTGTCGCCAGCAGATACCTATTTGACCGCTAGAACGCTCTATCTAGCTACCTACGGAATAAGCCTTCCATTTGACAACTCCATCACCTCTACTACCTTTATCATCACCAATCTAACTAACTAACAACAGTGCTATGCTACGCTCCTCGGTAGTAACGTTAGCAGTGTCTTTGAACCAGTTACTTTCGTTCCGTACAAAATACGTACTTTACACGATGAAATGATACGACAAAGTATGAAGTGTGGCACCAAAACACTCCCTACACACGCACACATACAGACGCGCGCCTTCATTATCGTTTCTTCTTCATTGAAAAGTCAAATGGACGCGGGCCTGACGAGGATTACCCAGTAATAAGCGTTAAAATCATTTTTAATTGGAGGGGGGGGGGGGTAAATTAAAGTAAAGAACTTCCGAGTTGCTGGTTTCGAAAATTCAGACTTCCCCCTCAGAAGAGACCGAACTGAATTCGTTGAAAAAAAAATGGAACGAAGTACCAGAATCGGAACTTATTATACGTAGGGTTTTCGAGTCGTACAATATAAAATGCGAATTAATTCAGATCTGACCTTAATTTGTACTCCACACAGCGAACCTTGTACCTTTTAAACGGGGAAAATTGACCCGACAGGGGTTTTGACTCGCTAATTTCGAAAATTTAATCGCATGTTTGATTCGATCTTAATCTGAGCTTCAACAAATTCGTATTCATCTTATCAATTAGGCAACATTTACACAGCTTGGAAAAGTAAAAAGTATTTAATGAGAGAAGTTTATCTCTTTTTTTATGGAGAGGGGAGAGTTGCTTACTTTAGAAACTCAAATTAATTTTTTTTTTAATTCAGTTTCGGGAGCTAGAATTAGAGCCGAACTAGGAGATTCACCGATGGTCGTAACAGAATGTTCACCATCAGCCACTAGAAAACCCTGTTTCAACGCTCCTAGGTTCAATTTTTTCGAGTTGAGTCCACTTGGTTGCTTTTCAAGCGTAACATTTCGATGCTAACACTGACGACCGATTGAAAATTAAACGTGGTAAGCCAGCCTGTCGGCCTCGGAAAAAAACTCATTCCAATACACATTATAGGTTTGATTTTCCAAATCCAGTCAATTTGATTTACTTAACCGATATGAATTTACATTTGAGAGTTCCCATCGGCGTCGGATTAAAAATCTAATTTAATTTTCGAAATCAGCGACCCAAGAACTACAATACTGATATCATCGTTGATAAATTTCCATTTGAAATTCCAAAGTAGGTAGGACGTTCCAGCTCCCCACTCTAGTGGAGGGGAACTATTTTCCCACTCGAAAACAACGCGTACTTCAGCGATTGTACCGCATCTTGCAGCCTTTGACGAATGTTCCTCGAACTAACAACTGTGGTACCGACACAGGACCGGGTCATCGACATCATAATTGTCAATATCGTCGTCAATATTACAAAATAATTATAAGCAAGCGCGTATGGCGCAACACCAACTGACTACTAGTACACTTCTGTACATTCAAGGTATACATACAAGTATATGACAAAAACTATAATGGAAATTAGTTTTAAAAAATAAAAAAAACTATTTGTAGGACAAAAATTATAATCGATACTACATACTCGTAGAAAGGTTTAAATGTGCGCGGCGCAGATCTCTATTGGCTATTGACATGTGGGTGTAAGGCTGTTACTCTTGTCGCATTTGTATTTGTACTCGCACTCCCCATACTTGCGTTTCGTTGTTACTGTACGGTGGTCGCGTGCGAAATGGCGGCGGCTGTAGCTGCAGCAGTTGACACCCATAGGCATTCGGTGATCTCTTTGATTTTATTTTCGTTGTAGAAGACCAATAGCTTTTCTGCGTCTTCGTTCTTCGACACATAATGGGCGTTGAATTTAACCCACAGCTCGACGATTTTCAGCCATGGTGCTTCTCGGCTGATCTGCTGGACCGGCACTCCTTGGCGTGGATTCACCAACCGCAACACGTTTGGTAACAGTATACCGTCGGCATCCAGCGCCGTGCAGTATTTGGTTAGCAGGGTGATCATTTTGCGCATTGACTTGGGCGGCCATTTCGTGAAACTAACCAACGAGTATCTGGCCACCATGGAGACAACCTCGTTGTCCGTGAGGTTGTTTCGCAATTGCTCACCACCCGCGATGTAGGGCAGAAAGTCCGGAGCTAGGTTATATTGCTGCACATCTTCTCGTGCAAGCCTATCCTGCAACTTGGCCACGAACTGATTATACAACTTGATGTAGACAATGGGCGAATTGAAAACGCGACTGTTGACATTGTCGGCACCGTTGTTATCCCACATGTAGAATAAGTTTGCAAAAAAGTCGCCACTCGCCGCATCCACGAACGACGCAAGGCTTTTCACTGTGAATGGAGGCACAACAGGTACATGTTGGCAGGCTGCAAAGATCACTTTGGGCACAGTGAACAAGTTGCTCCACTTTGTGACGCTGTAATCCCCGATGATCTGGTCGTTGCGTAGACCCGAGAGACACCGACGAACGTCTGCCAAAAATTCGTCGCCGCACGCGTTGGCGCCAGTGGTCACAATAACGGACACGAACAACCGGCATGTCAGTTGGGTGCAAATGGTGGACACTCGTTTGATCAGCTCGTCCGTTGTCTCCCAATGACAGCCTGGGCCGGCATACACGATTAGGCTGGAGACGCCGACAGTGTCTGCCCAACTAGCCACCGATCCAGCGACCACATTCACAGCAGTGAGAACGCGAACATCACCGCTGTAGGTTGTCCGCACATCACCCAGTTTACTTTGTTCATCCGCGTAGTACAAAGCGCGACAAAGTTCGCGTATTTTCGCCTCAAACGACCGACTACTGGGATCACGAGACTGCGGCAACGACACTAGCACCTTCCAACAGATGATTGGTGACATTTTGAGGCGCAGTTTAGCACACTGAGCTCGCATGCAGCATGCTACTACATCCGCCAGTTTGGCGCCTACATACTTAACAGCAAGCGACTTGGCATTCAGCATGCTGCTGCTCCAACTGAGGGTTTCGTGGGCGCGCGTCACATCTTCAACAATGTCGCATGACTTGTCCGTACTAGCAACTCCAGGATGAACGCGGCCCCACAAGCGCAAATATTCGTCCGGTGAAAGGTGCACGATACCCACAAAGTTGTCGCGTTTTTGTCGGCGCATCTCCACCTTTTTACGCCACAAGCGAGCCACCTTCTTGGCGTTTTTACGTTTCAAGCGACGCTTAATGACCTTATGCAGTGCACGGTTCTCCAGCTGCTCATTATAATGCTGCAACTCAACTTGGTCATTTTTGGTAATGCCCAAATGATTCCAATACAGCTGTTCAAACTGGCTCAACGCATTGGCCAGGCTGTTGGCGACTTCGTTCGCTTTGCGAATGCTCGCTATTGGAGGCGGATTTGGTTCACAGTGTTGCAGAAGCGTCTGCGGTGACAATGGCGGCGTCAATGGCGGCTGTGGTGGTAGTTCAGCCAGTACATTCTCAGCGGTAGTTTTCATCGGAAACAGAATGGGCGGTTCTATAGTCCAAAGGTTACTGAATGGCTGACTGCTGCTGCTGACAACAGACAATGGTAGTGTTGCAACTAGTAGATCCGACTTGATGGATGATTCAACAGATTTTGGCATAACTTTGACAGGAACGCTCGCAAATGAGAAGGTACTAACAGGTTCGACTGCAGTTTCTGGTGTGTGGAATGTGCCGCCTTCATTGTCACCACTCCACACTTCGCTTTTCATCTCTGGCTGATGTTCACGTTTTGCCAAAGTGTGGTACGTTCCAAAGTCAAACACCGAAGATGGAGGAAGTTGCGGTGGTAGCAACTGCGTGGCGGCGGCACCAGCGGTGAATTTTGATGGTACCGAGACTGGCGGCACAATATGCTGTTTAGATACAGGGACAAAAGCGGGAAACAAAGGCAAATATTCTTCCAACTGGTAATCAAATCTTTTAATGGTGGCAATGGCAGGGGAGCCGTCGCCATCAAGCTGATCGGCAATAGCCATGGTTGCCGCAGTTTTATACACGTTACCATACAGCTGTATCACCTTTTCACGTTGGTCCTGCGCATTCCAGGCGGCCGCTCGAAGCACGTCGTTTTCGTCAAAGCTCGAGTGTACCTTGGACAGCTTGCTAGTTGCAGTGAAATGACGCGTTTTCGTGATTGCCTCCAGCATTGGAACTCGTTTGCTTGCCAGAATCCAAGAAGACTTTTTGGAGGCGGGCTTATGCTCCGGCAGCACAAAGGTGGACTTGGATCCACGAATTTCATTTGCCGCGTAATTCACAACAAAACCATGACTTTGGACAAACGCGGCCATCTCCTGATTGTTATCAAACTCCAGTACATTGCGGGCAAACGAGAGTGGAAACTTTGCTGTCTGACTGCCGGACGAGTACGAGTTAACCAATACATTCAGTATGTGCGTCCTAATGGTTGCAAAATACCTTTGCAGTACGCAAGTGGTCAAATATTCCGCCTTTTTAACCAGCTTAAAGAACCTGGTGTACAGCTTTGTTTTAAACGCAAAAAATATGCGCTTTGCTTCGTCGCACTGCCGGCGACCATTCTCGTCGTGCCAGCGTAGCACATCCGGCAGATCTCCGCTGTCCAGCTGCAGCAGCATCATGTAGACTCGGAACTCGCTCTCATTCTGGCACCATTGGCCGCGAGCTTCCAGGTCCTCATACATGGTGACCAGCATCTGCAAACAATTGACCAGATTTTCCGCGTTGATCTTTTCGTCGAAGACGCGTCGGTCGGCACCAAATAGACGATCCGCGCAGCAGATGTGAAACCGAGCGCTCTGTTCTAAGATATTGACAATGTTGGTGCTGCGCAGCTGCTGTTGAACAATATCTTTACGTAAACTACGTAGACGGTCCCAGCAGAAATGATACCACACGCCCACATCCACCGAGTTGTCCTCAATCCTGGGCACAATATTGGCTAATATGTGCGACATGGTATCCATCAACACCGGCTCTGGTCGCAGTTCGTGCGGCAACGGCTCGTCCTGGTCGGCCGAGCTGCGAGCGTACTCTTTGACCAGCAACTCGGGCACAACGTGCATTTCGTTCTGCACTATTTGCCCTTCAAACATTGAGAATGAGCAATGGATCTCGCGTAATAAACGCTCCTTCTCCGGACACATGTCTGGGCACGTGCCCACCGCGATCACATTCATGTTTTTACTGGCACCGCGGAAGACTGTTTCGCGTAGGCGTCTATCGCGCTCCTCCAATACAGATAGTTTCTCCTGGAACGTGACCGCCGGCCTGTACTTGAAATCTTCAATGCCACTCGGTTGCTGGTCAATGACCACTGGTGTTGGTGTCACCATTGGCGACGTTCTACCTTCCGCTGTCAATTTCTTTTCAGATGAACCTCCTTCACTGCTAACAACAGCATACAACTCCAAATCTGCAGCTGCAGCGGACTTACTCTTCTTGGCCAACTTGGACGACTGAATTTTGGAATCAGATGCCACAGCCGCATCGCAGTATTCGCGTTTCAAGGGTGTTTTATGAAATGATAATTTGCCACATGTTTTGCTCGACGAATTTCTGGTCGACAATGACATAGTTGCCGTTGTATCCATGATACCAAAGGTGTCTTTGGCATCCAAAATGTTCACATCAACGTCGTCATAATACATGCTGGCGATGACGGCGGCGGCGGCGGCGGACAGAACGAATTGAGTTTATTTGACGTTCTTTGTTACAAACGGCATGCGTCGTCACTGGATGAATTTTCGTTTCTGCACAGAATAAACGACCAATAGGTTACTGGATGAGTTGATTTACTGGCAAGCCAACGCGGAAGATACGCAGAACGAAGGCTAAATCTGCAGACTTAATGTTGTTACAAATAAACAACAAAAAGATTATACGGATGCATGATAGAAGAACGCGCGTCTATATAATGTATATGAGATGATGAATATGAGTAAGGGGCGGATTTCTATGAAATTATATGTTTTTCTGTGTTGAAGTAGAATCGATATATTCCAGGTATTTATCCGTTTCACGTCATTTCGAAGCGAATGAGCCCAACTTGTTTTTGCATATTTTGCCAATAAAATCATATTTTTTCATAAAACGACCATTTTTAGCACATATTTTTACAAATTTCCTCATAATTTCGAGTTTTTTTTTTTCATTTTTACCGCATATTTGCAAAATTTTTCAATTTTCAACTTTTTTGACTTCTGGATTACGAAAATTTTTCAGTTTTGACTCCTGGATAGTGAAAATTTTTTAGTTTTTGATAGCTTCACTAGCGCTCTACACTTGCTTTCGCGGAACTACTTTAAACACGAAGCGCCTGGTTCTAAGTATTTTACTTAAATTTTGAGGTAAGTGCTGTAAACAGACGTAATTTTTCAAAACCTTTGCCACGATACCCATATTGATTTTGCATATTTTGTTCATATTTCGAGAAAAAATATGCATATTTTTGATTTTTAGCGCATGAAATATGCGCATATTTTGCGTTTTTTAGTGAATAAAAATCCGCCCCTTAAATATGAGTCATACATTTGATTATGTAATACACGCCATCACATACTCGTAGCTTGGCTCCTTGAACACGTTACCTGATTAAAATGTACCAGCATTTCTCGACTAAAATTTGTTCTTTCCTTTCCTTTCCTTCCCTCCTCCCTTCCATCTATCTATTTATCTATCCACAATAAGTCCATATCTATCTAGCTAGCTAGCTGTCTATTATTCTTCCTCTCTTTCCTTCGACCTTTATTCTTGGTTTTCTTTTTATTCATAGTAGGTATACATAAATATTACCGAATGCTCTCACGAGAAAACGTAGAAATCGTTTTATTTTACACGCGTCGAATAATAACCACATGCCTGGTAGACAGAATTGATAATTTAGGAAGCGCGGAGACAACGACGGCGACTTGATGGAAGGTCAATAACCTTCTCCCTCCCGAAAGATTAAAAAAAACCTGTGCGTATTTTTTCTCACCTTCCTTTCTTTCAGAGCAAGTGTCAGATCTTTTTTTTGTGTTTTTTTTTTTGTTATCGGTTTTTAGGACATCTATATGCTTCTAAACCAATTTTTATGCAGTTTAGAAGTCTCGGCTTTGATATTGAATGCCAGTCTTTTTTCACGCGAACATGACCCGCAAATGCTAAGAGGGACTCAATTTTACACTTTCGAATAAAATTGACGAAAAAATAGCGTTTCTACACCATTATCTCCCCCAATGAATCGAAATTTTGATTCAAGGCTTTTCAAGTCTTGCAAACAGTCTTTAAAGACTGAAACGGCCAAAAATTGAAAGCATGTACATTAGAAAACGTGATATAGACGTTCCTAGTTCAGTTTTTCACGCTGAATTCAAAGCTGACTTTCCGGAATTTCTTCTTTGCCTACGCAAATAGCATTGAACGGCCAAAAATTGAAAGCATGTACATTAGAAAACGTGATATAGACGTTCCTAGTTCAGTTTTTCACGCTGAATTCAAAGCTGACTTTCCGGAATTTCTTCTTTGCCTACGCAAATAGCATTGAACGTCTTTTTTCTTTCTTTCTTTTTTTTAACGTTCAGGGCGAATTAAACTGCAGAACTATCGACACCAATCGTCTTGTTGCAACGTAGAAATAGCATGTTACCCTTTCGAAAGCCATTTCTAGGAGAGAAAAGGTTAGCGTTAAAATTTCAAAATTCTATTCAAATTGAGCACAAAAAAAACTAAAGTCTTTTTGACACTTTAAAGATCATTTATCGAATTTGGAACCAAGGGGCCAAAACTTTTTTTTTTTTGGGGGGGGGGGTGAAAAAATAAGTACAAACTCATCCTTTATTTTTACCTTGTTTAACAGTCGAGTTTGGCTTAACACATATAATCACCAGTCCTTGAAAACCGGACGACGCTAAGACAACGCGATATGTGGAGATACAAACAACATAAACACTTCTGTTTCCATACCGAATTTATTTCATTTGTCAACTCGTAAGCTTATGGCACCTATTTTTTTTTTTTTTTAGAATTTTAGGGGGTGCGTTAGCCCCCATACACCCCTTGGTTGCGCCACTGGCCCGTAAATAAAGACCCCTCAAGATTTGCTAACATCTATGATGTCCGTTTTTCAACTCGAAAAAAGTGAAACCACTAGTTAATAGAGGGTTTACGGCAAATTATCATTATTATTATTTAAAAAAAGTTGTATCGTTATTTCTCGCTATATTCGCATGCCGTTCCTGTGAAGGAGAAGGAGGCATGAACAGATAATAAATTTTGATTCTAATAGCATTCTTCATACATGTATTATTCTTTTCTACAGCGAATGGTCGTAAATAAGAACACTCGATATTAGCAGAACAAGTAGACACTCCTTCCGCCCCGCTACAATAACTCTTGCGCATTTGATGTAATTCACTTCTGTCCAAATGTATGCGAAATCGAATCGTGATTCGCATGCCATCTGCTGTTTATGAATACATTCCATTAAAATGTAATAATGTAGTCATATTCCCTATTAATGTTCATCAGATACACGTTTCAAGAGTCGTGCAACTCAAAGCTACATCTTAGAGCATTCTCGCTGTCTTTCCTTAGCAACTGATCAGAATGGGTTTTTCTCTTCTACCAGACTGTTCTACTTCCAAGCTTTGCAATCACAAGACTCGTAACAAACAAAATAATAAAAGAAAATGTAAATCATCAAATAAATGAACGAATAAACTATCATTATAATGCTATCTTAAGCTACTACAAAACACAAGAGAGTACAAACGATTTATGAAGAACGCCAAAAAATTGCATTGGGATTTAAACCTGCACTAGAGTGCGCTGCAAAATTACCTGCGCGGGTGTTAGCGGGTGAAAATGAGTGAGTGATCATGTGTACTTTCAAATAGAAACACTGCTATCTTTAGTAGGGAAAAAAACCGAGTAAAAATTATTCTGCTAGTAGAACTGATTATAATTCAATTTTTTGGTGATGGTGCAGTCGAATTTAGGACAAATTTTCTTTGAAAGTGAATTTCTAATCAACTTAATGATGTAGAAGTTTGCTACACGCTTAGGGTAAATCGTCCGTGATCATTCGCACATATCGCAAGGCTGCCAACACTTGGAACTCGTAAGTTTAAATCCCAATAGGTTTCATTATGAATCTTAAGGAATGTAACTACAATAATTAAAGCGGGATACATTACGAGATATCGCGCTACTTCATTTTAATTTTCTCTTTAAGTAAGCAATGACGCTTTAAAATACACCAAACTAAAGTTCGACAGATGCAATAATTAGCAAACATTATAGATAAGCGATGAGTCGAA
Source organism: Acanthococcus lagerstroemiae (assembly GCA_031841125.1). Classification (NCBI taxonomy): domain Eukaryota; kingdom Metazoa; phylum Arthropoda; class Insecta; order Hemiptera; family Eriococcidae; genus Acanthococcus; species Acanthococcus lagerstroemiae. Next base: position 83,458,294 of record CM063106.1, read on the forward strand.
TTATACGATTACACTTACACATTAATTCCGAATACCACACAGTCACATCGGTTCTCCAGTAATCATTAATTTGACGCCTGAGTAAATTAATTAAATTTTGCGCCTTTTTTTCGTAATTACACGCATCAATGTTGTCTGTACTCTGTACGGTACACACACACACACACACACAAAATATCCAGAGTACCGTCTTCTACATTCTATCAAGTCGAGACTTGACAGAAATCACCGAAATACTATGCTGGAGTGAATATGTCAGAAACTGTTATTTATTATTAAATATCAACGTGAAATATACCTACGTGTACATTCGGTACGCCATGTATAATAAACGAGCTTTAGTAGTTGATTATCGAAATGAATTGAAATTATAAACGGGTCCCTAATTCCAACAAGACGGTCAATTAACGGCTGTTCATTCGCACTGCCGGAGTACAAGTAACTCAGAGAGAATGAAACAGAACAAATACAGGATACTCGGCTCATTAGAAACAAATTAGTTTGAACGCGATACATGATTTCGTTACCTGCGATTTAGACACTATAGCCTAAAATAATTACAAGCGAGTTTTGAGATATGACGAACTAGGAACCTCACGAATATATTGTCCGTTAGGCGTGAGCATCAAGACAGAAACTAATAGCGAACAAATAGTTCATTTCAGAAAAGCTAGTGGGATAACACACCCTCAGTATCACAGAACACCTAAGATCGCGTTTCTCTAATACAATTAAATTGTTAAATTGATGGAATGCCCGCAGTAACATCGATTCAAGCTCATTTGCGAGAAATAGTTACATTGTAACTACCAGATATAACGTAACAAAACCACAAATGAACATCAAACATACCTCTGATGTTACTACACCATCATGTAGTCGGATCTTGTTTCTCGGCAACTTCTGATCGCGCAGTACATAACGGTAATTTTTGTCTAAAACATAGATGGAAAAGTTATCGTTACCAAGCTAATGAAAAGGAGAACTAATACGATATCGAATTTGTATCAGAACACGCAACCGAGAACCGACACTTACAATTAGAATGGAACGGAAACTAGTTGAAATCTCGGAGAACCACAGGATCGGCTCAGAAAATTAGTCAAGGTAGGAACAACGAAAAACGTCTGATACACAGATTACACTTCGCAAGAACAAGATATTATGTTGATGTTCTTGTTGTAATCAAATGAAACTAAAACAACGTTAGAACGTTAGAAGTAAAGCACCTATAAAAAGGGAGTATGCGCATACGCCATATTGTTTGCAAAAGCGCCCGTCAATGCCGAATTGACTGCACGGTACCGACGGTACGCAACGCATAGTCGGATTGGGCTGGGCATCGACGGCTTTGACTATACATATACGTAACTCTGGACTGGCTGAAGGTACGTACTAGTCAAAGATCGACGGACACTTTTGTCAGCGGAGGTACTCCGTTCCCTTGCTCCGTTCCTCACCACACATACATCTTTATTCGCGTCATATACAAGGTATCGACCAATACCAGGTATACTGGGAATGACGATCGCTACTCGCTCTATACGCATATTTATCAATCATCACCATGTTTACGAGTCCGATAGAACGACAACGGTTACTCGGTATTCGGTACAAAGTGGTGCAATGATGATAGTTGTTCGTTATATTCGCATACTCCGACAATATGGCGTATGCGCATACTTGGTTTTTAGGGTGTTTGCCCGCGCGCAGCGCTGCAAGCACCCTATTGCAATTGCTTTTTCATCATCATAATTATTATTTCTTTAAATACGAGTGAATTGTGTACAGATCATAGTTCAGTTTTAGTTCAGTTTTTATTATCAGTGTTTTATCCATTTTATCAATACCAGTTGGCGCAACAAGGAAGGAGCTCGAGCAATTAAGATTCTGGATATTTTGGAATCCGATTCCAGTCCTCAGTAGGGAATAATTGAGGTTGTATCCGAACAATTGAACAATATTCGAACAATTGAACAATAATGCCAATAGAAGATTTAATGCTTGTAATGATTTGTTACAGTTAAATTGGAGAGAAAAACGAATTACTAAGTGTTATGATAATTCAGTAGGCAGGGTAGAATACATCGAGATAATCGGATATATAATGAGAAACATCGAAGAGAAAGACGTGAAAAAATCCGTGAGTAGAATCCAACCCATAAAGAATATTATCGAGAATATTATCAATCCCACCAAGAACAAGCTCGTAAATAGATAATATTATTTGAAATACTATGAGTCGCATCGAGATGAACATTTTCAATACTATCAGCCGCTTATGTAAACTAGATTCAGGATTCCTGCTACGCAAAAATGTATACGCTCAAACTGTGTAAAATTTGTATAACTGGATTTAGAAGAGGTAAGTTTGTTGTTTGTTAATGTTTGAAATGAGTCCTCAGTTCAGTTAAGGTAGAATTTCTTTGAATCGAACCTGGAACCTAGTACAACTTTCCGTGATACTCTTATCAGTAACATTTTCAAGGAATAATGTGATGTGAATTATGTTTGATGGAGCATATGGTGATGCACGCATAGTATTAATGGTAATTTTGATATACTTATTCTCTTCCAGGTTTCGAGCAGTGAAGCTTCCGCTACGCTAATATAATGGCGTGAAATCTGTAATCTGTTACCAATAATTACGAATCGGCTGATGATTGATTATTGACAATTATTCTGTTTCTCGATACTCGTTAGTATTTAGGTATTTCTAGTTTTTCTCCAAATAAGAGTGAATTGTTTACTGATCATAGTTCAGTTTTAGCTCAGTTGCATTTAGATCCTGAGATCGGTCTTAAGGCAAAGGCCTGTGGTTCGATTTACAAATGAGGAGTTATCTGTCAAATGCAACTTATTTACGTTTTATTTCGTAATTTCATATTTTACTCATGACAGTATTGTGCAACTCGTACTGTCCTAAAAAGGAACTATTTCCTCAAAGAAAGTGAAGACATTAACTGGATTTAGAAGAGGTAAGTGTATTGTTTGTTTGTATGAACTATGAAATGGGTTCTCAGTAATGTATTTGAATCGAACCAAGGACAAGCAACATTCTGTGGTACTCTTATCTGGAAATTTTCCGAGGAATAATGCGATGTGAGTTATGTCTCATAAATATGTTAGCAGTATTAAGTAATTGGTGATTTTGGTATTCTGTTTCAGAGGTCTTTCACGAATATTTCGTTTCTCGTTTGACTATTTACTTTCCTCTTTCATTATCAGTCAGGATTGAGGAATCATCCAAAACCATCAACATACCTTCAACCACGAATTTGAACTTATATTATAATCGTGTAGCGGAATTGATGAAAAACGTGAATAAATAATTGGCAGATCACGTTTTGTTTTTGAAATGACAGATTATTTTTCCCGCATTAACAGTTCACATGAATTCACAGGAGTGGAGCATAGAGCTAATGTCTTTTCGTCTTATAAACATTGTAATGAGGAGTGAGCACACATTAATGTGCGTTTTCTCAGGTGAGAACACAACTTTATTTGAATGGAAGTAAAATTCCTCGTTTATTTGAATCGAAACAAAATTCCTGTCCCTCAGAATTGTTATCAGCAGTTGACAGTTCATATTCGTTGAAACTCCTGACTATGGCCTTTGAATTTATTGTTTGTCTTGCAAAGGTAGAGTGTTTGATTTCTGCTTGCCACTTGGAATGAATTAAATGGAAATGTATTCTAGTTTTCTAGTATGTTCTGTGTTTATCAAAGTCTGCCGGGTGATTGCAGTTTGCAGCTTCAGAGTTCGAAGCCTTGAACTTCCATGATGTGCGTGTAGCGTCCTGTGCTTTTATGTTCCCGGGTCTGGTGGGGGGGAAAACGAAAAGAAGACTACTTCAGATTTGGATGGTCGAAGTTTCTGAGCATCATTCGCTTATCAAAAAATACCTATTCTACACTAGCGCTTCTACAATTTGCATGGTCCCAATGGCAAACACCCTGTTACTACCTCGCGATCCGCGAGGTCGCTTGTTATAGGTGCTCTAGTTAGAAGTGCTCAAAAACGAACGATAAAATTCGGTTTTCACGTGAAAGAACGATATTTGCCAGTTTCATATTCATATTGGGCGAAAAACACACATTACGATCCTACAGAAAGAAGCAGTGAACTAAGTGTACCCGCAACGTACTTTGCTCATCTTTGTTGATGAAAATGTTGGTGAAGTCAGTGTTGCCCTTTGACTATACACGTAATGGACTGGTAATAGTCGAGAAAAGTTGAATGTAAATTAAGGCAATTTGCCATGTTGGAAAAACAACACTTGCGCCCAGCAGAGCTGTTGAGCGGAACAAAAAGCGTTTTGTTCCGATCATATGAAATAACTCGAAGCGATTTATTCCGCTCTGAATACCGCTCATTAACCCATCTTTGGTGCGGAAGCCAATCAGGCGGGACGCGATGTAAATCGAAGCACCACAGCCCGCAGACATATAAGGCACCAACAAAAAGTCCACCTATCAATATGTAAACAAAGTAAAGTTGGGTACATTTTCCCACTTGTAACCATATGGTGTTAATTATAAAATTGCAATAAGAATTAATGGAATAAAATTTTTTTGTCAAGGAGGATGCAGTTGAGTGACACAAGCATCTAGGTACTATAATTTGCATATCTCACTGTTTGAAGGGGCAAAAAATTTATTTTTTCGAAGTCCAGAAAAAATTGAAAACGGATAAGGTCCCATCTACATAAGGTTCATTCGAGAAAAAGGACCTTATATTTTCGAACCAGAGAATCAACATGATTGGTTTATTTCGTTGTTTCGTTATCAATTTTTATATGGTTATTTCGACCGGTTGAGATGTACTGGAACTTCTGGAACTGTTTAGAACTAGAAAGAAGTGCTTCAAGTTTGGACAAGGTTTGGACTTCTGAACTGATCAACTGATCATCTCCCTTTCTCAAAAGGATGAGGAAAACAATATCTTGGAGCTGAAATCTGAAACGGTCTTTAGCATTGACCGCCAGTGAGTATCTGTCTTATGTACCATGATTTCTATCAGTGCTTAGTTTTGCTCGTTTTCTTTCTATTGATATAAATACTTGCTTCATATTTCAGTTCACGTAATTAGCATGGCTTACCGCAGTGCGGCAGATATTATAAGAATAACAAATTGCAAACACATGTACTCTGCCTCTGAAAGTAAGTACAGTACATCTATTCATGAATTAGTTTTTCTGAGAGAACTTCTCAAAGGGTACGCATTTAGTTCTCGACCACCTTTTGAAAATCGTGATGTTTGTAAAAGCAGAATTATGTCCTTCCTATTATCAACTGTATTGAGAATGTTACCGTTCTATTTACCTAGTTCTAGTTTCTCTCTCTTCAAATGCGAGTATTTCCTGTTTTTGTTTCGCCGAGTTCAAAATTTGTTCCAGCTAAAATAACAAAATGTTTCTACATTCCTAGGAAAGACAAACATACTTATAATTTATAAATGAAAATTAGTGAGTATGATTATCAAGTATGCTGATCATTCTCAGAACTTGGAACTACCAATGTTGACAGTTTTTTCAAGCTTCAGTATCTGTGAATCGTCGTATTTTTTTTGTAGCGAATCGATTATTTTCTTGTTCGTCCATTTTATTATTGCTTGTACCATCGACACGGAAATCATGCGATCCCAGGACCTACGGACCGTCTCATCGCCATTGAAGTTCCGGGTATGCGCATTGAAACTACTCGTAGATGTCAGTGTGTTCGGGTCTTTCCTTGGTTCTGCGAACCAGATTACCCCTTCTTGTCCTGTTGTAAATACTTTAGTTGGCGTGACGGCTGGTTCGGTTGCAGTTTCCATTTCTTGAATCATCGCGTCTAGTTCATTGTCGTCGATTGTCTGTTCAGAGTCCGTGTCCGAGAAATTTTCGGTGTACGAGTTCACGCCGTTCTCATCTATACTTTCATCACTCTCCAGGAAGTGTTGTTCGACAATTTCATCTTCCTGCAGGACTCGCTGTTCGAATTGCTGAATAATGGTCATCACGGAATTCGCTAAATTTCTGGCCATCGTTTTTTTTTCTTCGAGGAAAATTTTCGTTGTGTACTCGTAACTTGTTTTTAACGTTTGAAGTGTGTTAGGGCCTAATATATGTTACCAAGTATTTTTGTTTTGCAGGAACGTGAAGCTGGTTGATGACTAGTAAATGGCGTGTAATGTCGAAGAATGTGAAACTCTTGAAAGAGCAGAACCCCTTCTGTATAACATGTCTATATTGGGAGACAGTAGTTCTCTTTAGAAGTAATTGCAAAAAATATCCTGGAGACTGGCAATTTTTTCAGAGAACGATGTATATAATTATTATTATTATTTAACTAACTATATTTTTGCTGTTTTCTATCATCAGATCAACGTAATTTTCAGTGTTGATTACTTGTAATTGCACTTCTGTCCTTTCACGTTTACAAATGTGCAAAATTCTGAACTTTGTGGGTTGATCATTTTTCATTTTCACTTGCAATATACATTCACAGTGATCCAGTGATAAATAATGAATGAAAAAGAAAAAATTCAATTCAATTTTATTTGGGGGGAAATATATGTTTTCCTGAGTACTAAATTGAGCTGTATTTTTGGTTGGTTCTGACCTAAAAAGTAAAAGGATAGTTTTTTCTTGCAGCTGAATGCACCAATTGTGATACCAAGAGTTGTATTTTACTTATTCGTAGCCGTAGCATACGTGCATGGTGATAAACAACCAAATAAAAGGCAAATTTTACTTGGATTTCACTGCAAAACAGTAAGGTCCCTTTTCTCTAATAAACCTTATGTAGACGGGACCTTATCTGTGTTCAATTTTTTCTGGACTTTGTAAAAAAATTTTTTGCCCCTTCAAATGGTGAGATATGCAAATTATGGTACCGAGATGCATGTGCCACTTAATGGCACCCACCTAGACCAGAAAATTTATTCCCTCAATTTTTATTACAATTTTATAATTAACACCATATGATTACAAGTGGGAAAACATACCCAACTTTACTTTGATTACATATTGATAGGCCGACTTTTTATTGGTGGCTTATGTGTCTGCGGGCTGCGGTGCTTCGATTTACACGGCGTCCCGCCTGATCGGCTTCCGCATCAAAGATGGGTTAATGATATCTTCACTTTTTTCCGCTCAGATTTTGTTCCTGAGCCTTATCAACAACACGATTTATACGGTTATGGCTCTACAGAATGTTATGATTATTATGATCTGGACAAACGCTCAGTTAGGCGCTCAATACACAATCGGCTCACGTTCTGTTCAAATACATTATTCTTTGCTGGTTACCGCTCACAATTCGCTCAACAAGTTCATTTCATTTGGTTTTGTTCCGGTTATCGCTCCTGATTCGCTCAACCACTCTAATGTTACCAGTCATATTTATCTTTATTCAAGATTCCAGGGCGATAAAGAGAAATATGTCTGGTCGAGAAGAGGGAGAACGCAAAAAGTTTTCTGCTCATCTTTTGTCGATATCAGCCCACACATTTGAGCAATCTCAGATTCTTATGTACTCTTGAACAGCGGACCTGAAGAAGTTTCTAGCAACAGTAATCAAATGAACATTAAAATTTTGGTTCAGAATTAAGTGCTATGAAAAATTATAAAAATTCTCTGTGCAGCTGGTAAGCATTTAAACAAGTACAAGTTCCTAAAGACCACAAATTTTCAAACTTTTTTGTGTTCTGGACCATGTATGAATGCTATACATTTTTCGCGAGGATTCTGCGGACTTTTACAGCTACATGTAGTGATAAATTGAGATTTTAAAGTTCAATCATGGTAAAATATGGTTTTTATTTTAAGAAGAGATCAATTCTTTTTTCCAGCACTTCCATATTTGATCTTAGTTATAAAATATCGTTTATAATGAGAGATTCTAACGAATCCCGCAGTACACCAAAGATGAACTTCAGATTAGAGAACAATCTTTCCACTGAGCACTGTGTCCCCGGAATACCCAGAATCACAGCCACTAGTCATACCTTACAATCTACATGTGTGATTGTGATTAAAATTTTGTGTTAAATTAAAACAGACCCAGCTACTTTCACTTTGTTGATGTTCATTGGTCCTTTTTAATTTTTTATATTTGGCAATAGAAGATAATCATTTACGATTTATAAGTGAAAGTGACGAACAAGGAACAACTGAAAAGCCGAATGAGCACATGAGCAGATCATTTAATTTGCTTATCGCTCGGATCCGGTTAAACAATTTTGACATGTTCAATTTGTTCCGCTCATAATACCTATCTAATTAGAGGTTTTGGTTTCGCTCATACGCTCATAAATGAAGACAGAATCGTCTGATCATTCGTTCAACTTGACAATGCATATGTTTATCTCGCTCAGTCAGTCATTATTTTTCTTTACTGCATTCATTCGCTCATGATTCACTCACAACAGTGTTCTTCTTGTTTTGTTCCGCTCAAAGTTTGTTCATGGACGTTTAAAATGGCTGATTTGTTCTGGTTATTGTTCCGGTTATTGTTCTGCTCAACAGCCCTGGCGCCCAGGGCTGTGAACCGGAATAATTAACTTAACGGATTAACGGAAAGATAACGTTACCAGAACATAATTAAGGGAACGGAACGTAACGAAAAGAATCAGTCACGGAATACCGGAAACATTTTTACCCGGTAAATGGGTAAATCTTGGGGTGCGTTCAGATTGAACAAGAGGACGCACACTGGGTGAAGGGTGAAGACCCGACTTTTGTGTGATAATTTGACCTTCAGGGCTGCCGTTCCGGCAACACGGCATAGTGTGAAATGGCCTTAGACTCAGTATCAGTCTATCAGTAGATAACAATAGAAGTTCTCAATTTAACCCTAATGTATAGTGAACTAAAGCCGCTTTTGAATTTCAATTTGTAGATTGCTAAGATAAAAAGTGTATAACAGTCACTGGAAATACTGTAGGGTACAGTGTATATAAGACCTATTTCACTACTAATATAATTTACGTAATCTGATCAACACCTGTGTCAGTAGTGTGAGATTGTTCGAGGAAACCATTCGACCGTTGCAGTTTGAAATTCGCGTTCATCTGCCTCGAGTGAGGCGAAGATTGTTAGCAGATCGTATCCTTCGTTTCATCGATCATATAATACTCAAATAGAGTCGGTAGCTTGTGTTGGAAGGCGAGATGTAGGTTATAAGGTTGTGCCGCACAGAGTGCGCTAACCAACACTCCCTCCCAACTCGACTTCCAATATTAGAAGAGACCTAGCTCGTTCTTCGATTGTCCTATTAATTCTTTCAATTAAACCGTTGTGTTCGTGTGCGTTTGGTGCGCACGTATCTAGTCTGAGTTGATATTCCTGTACCAAACTCTCGCTTTCTTTATTTACAAATTCAGTACCATTATCACATCTCAATAATTGGAATTTGAATTCCGTAGGGAACATAGAACGGAGCGTTCGTAGTCCTACTTCCAGATTTCGTGTCACATCGCTTTTTGCTTGAATGGTGAATACCTGCAGATACCTCGTGTAATCATCAATTACTGTAAGTATGTATTTATTTTTCGAGTGTGCTGTTTGCGGTGAAATTGGACCTATTAAATCAACATGTACTATCTCGCACGGTCGAATAGCCCTGTCTCTCATGTCATCGAACGTTTTTTGTGTTAATTTTGCTGGACCACAAGTTGTACACTGCTCTGTAGTTTTCTTATAGATAAAGTCAGATACGCCAGTAGCTACGTATTTTAATCGATTTAATGCTGACGGATTAATATGACCCATTCTTTCATGCCACTTTTCTCCCTCCGAAAGCAACAGTTTCAATTTTTCGTGTGATATCTTTCCTGTTTGTCGTTTCTTTTTCGATTTCGTTATCGATGTGTTAATTTTATGTATGGCTAATTTCGATTTATTTTCCTGTTCCAGGTTTTTCGATTTTGTTATACTCGGTTCAATATAGATTGTATTCGATTTATTATCTGTGATCGATTTGGGTGAGGCCAGTTTTGCCTGTAGCCGATAAACCTTGTTACGCGTATGAATCAGAGCGATTTTAGTACGCAATTTTCGAGAAGTGATTGTTCCTGTCGTCGTACTGAGGTGCATCGTTGTACCAAACTGAGAATTGAACGAGTAGGCTGAAATAATGTGATCGTTTACCTGTGGTACGTGCTGTACCGCACACAGTTTAATAATGTACTTCCTTTTGGCAAACTCTAGGAGCAGTAATAATGAACCTTGCCCTAGAGCCTGAGTCTTTTTGTCGGTCGCTGTTTTGACTGTAAGAGGAGTCGTGTAACTTATGAAATCGATTAGAATATTTGCGTGAGGCACAGCGTGGTGACTGGCTCCGCTATCGATTAAGAACGTAAGGGTTTTGTCAATTTTGTCACTAGTCATTGAATTACTATCTGTCAAACTGGCTAGATAGGGTAAATTTGACTTACAATTTGCTCGCTCGTGTCCGAAACGGTGACAACCGTAGCACAGCTTTCCCGGATGCGGGCACTCAGTAGGGGTGTGAAAATACGTTCCGCATTTATTACACATCGCTGCTTTCTTTTCCTCTGGTGTCATCTTTCGCAATTTTTCGAGTTGGGCTGCTGTGTACAGTTCACTGAGCACCGTTGGCTTCGTGTACTTCGATTTTGATTCGTGTTCCTGTCTAGGTTTCTTCTCCTTGTTCCGAGCAGCGGATTCTTCGTTACGTCGTTTTCGATTTTTAATTGCCGAGTTGTCTACTGCTAAGAACTGCTTTTTCATGTACTCGTAGTTCCTTTGCTCGGAAGGTAGGCAACGCATTTGATGGTAGAACGTGTAGTACGGCGAGTTATGATCATCTTGATCTTCGATTTTCGACAAGAATCGACCTCCTAAATACTCGTCGTCGAATGTCGCCCCCAGTTCCTGTATGTCCTGATGAACTTGCTCGAAATCGTTCAGGAATCGAATTGGGTCGTAATGCAATTTAAAGACCAGTCGCGTGTATCGGCGTTCCGCCAGAGTGATTTCCGAGCATCGATTCCCTTCGAATAGATCGCAAATCTTTTTATACGCTGAGTGCGCTGTTGTGTATTTCACTATTAGATTTGCGATCGAGGTGGTAATGGTTGCGTGTATTACTTGAAGCGCCTGAGCATCATGTTCACGTCGTCTTTCCAATGTTAGTTCAGCTGTCTTTTCACCATACTCGGTCCGGATATAGTCCTCCAAGCGTAGCGACCGCAGCTGGACTGATAGCTTCGCTTTCCATTTTAGCAGATTCTTCGATCCCGTTAGTAGGTCCTCTTTGTGTACTCGAGGAATCGAGAATGCCGGCATGGAGTCTCGTCTCAATCTGTTGTTACCTGTTTCGTTTTCCGTATTGTTTTCTGTTACAGGTGAAAAACCTATTTCGGTCGTCCCGGAGTTCGCTGATGGAGCCGTTGATGTCGCACGTTTTTCCGCCATCGTTTGGAAATTTTCGAACATTTGTCCCATTACCTGGGCCATCGCCCCTGCCATCTTGTCGCACATCCTCGATAACAGGACCTCCTCTCTCGATGTCGTTTGCTCCTGTTCTTCATTGAGGATATCATCCTCATTTTCGATTGACACAGAGTGTGTGATCGGCTCCTCGTTTTTCTTGTTCCTTCCCATCACAAACAATTTCGCACCGCCGAAAACGAAAAGAAGACGATTTTTGCGGAATTCAAAATTATTGTAGTCGAATAAATCTTGTAAAAGTTATTGAAGTTTCACTTTAATTTTTAAGACAAAGACAACGTAAAAAAAAAACTTTTTCCGCGCTCTGCTACCATGTGAGGTTGTTCGAGGAAACCATTCGACCGTTGCAGTTTGAAATTCGCGTTCATCTGCTTCGAGTGAGGCGAAGATCGTTAGCAGATCGTATCCTTCGTTTCATCGATCATATAAAACTCAAATAGAGTCGGTAGCTTGTGTTGGAAGGCGAGATGTAGGTTATAAGGTTGTGCCGCACAGAGTGCGCTAACCAACAAGTAGCGTACATGTTCAACGTCCTCTCATCCAGGGCTGTCGAGCGGAACAAAAAGCGTTTTGTTCCGCTCATATGAAATAACTCAAAGCGATTTATTCCGCTCTGAATACCGCTCATTAATGATATCTTCACTTTTTTCCGCTCAGATTTTGTTCCTAAGCCTTATCAACAACACGATTCATACGGTTATCGCTCTACAGAATGTTGTGAATATTATATGATTTGGACAAACGCTCAGTTAGGCGCTCAATACACAATCGGCTCACGATCTATTCAAACACATTATTCTTTACTGGTCATCGCTCACGATTCGCTCAACAAGTTCATTTCATTTGGTTTTGTTCCGGTTATCGCTCCTGATTCGCTCAACCACTCTAATGTTACCAGTCATATCTTTATTCAAGATTCCGAGGCGATGAAGAGAACTATGTCTGGTAGAGAAGAGGGAGAACGCAAAAAGTTTCTTGCTCATCTTTTATCGATATCAGCCCACACATTTGAGCAATCTCAGATTCTTATGTACTCTTGAACAGCGGGCCTGAAGTTGTTTCTAGCAACAGTAATCAAATGAACATTAAAATTTTGGTTCAGAATTAAGTGCTATGAAAAATTATAAAAATTCTCTGTTCAACTGGTAAGCGTTTAAACAAGTACAAGTTCCTAAAGACCACAAATTTTCGAACTTGTTTTGTGCTGGACCATGTATGAATGCTATAAATTTTTCGCGAGGATTCTGCGGACTTTTACAGCTATATGTAGTGATCTTACAATCTACATGTGTGATTGTGATTAAAATTTTGTGTTAAATTAAAACAGGCCCAGCTGCCTTTACTTTGTTAATGTTCATTGGTCCTTTTTTAATTTTTGATGTTTGGCAATACTATAGATAATCATTTACGATTTACCATAAGTGAAAGTGACGAACAAGGAACAACTGAAAAGCCGAATGAGCACATGAGTAGATCATTTAATTTGCTTATCGCTCGGATCCGCTTAAACAATTTTGACATGTTCAATTTGTTCCGCTCATAATACCTATCAAATCAGAGGTTTTGGTTTCGCTCATACGCTCATAAATGAAGACAGAATCGTCTAATCATTCGTTCAACCTGACAATGCATATGTTTATCTCGCTCATTCGGTCATTATTTTTCTTTACTGCATTCATTCGCTCATGATTGACTCACAACAGTGTTCTTCTTGTTTTGTTCCGCTCAAAATTTGCTCATGGACGTTTAAAATAGCTGATTTGTTCTGGTTATTGTTCCGGTTATTGTTCTGCTCAACAGCCCTGCTCTCATCTATCGTGACTAAAAATTGAACAACTTTACTTTTTCGCCCCACCTCCCACCCCCACCACATATGTTTACCAAATCGGCGCCTCTATACAATTGAAAAATTAGGAAACTCCACAATATTTAACTATTAGTTCCTTGTTCTTCAGTGAAATATAAACGTATAGAACGAAGCAACAAAGTGGGCGTAATGTGAAATTCTTATTGGTTTATTATCTTAATTAACATTGGTAACGGATAACTTAACGTAACGTTACCGAAACAATACTGTAACCACCCGTTGAAGATTTTGATGTGCGTATCCAAGTGGAACGCATTTGGAAAACCACTTCCACTACTACATTGATGAACTCTGTATATAAAACGGGGTTAGATGCAAGAGTGGTAGTAAAGATACGTCGTCGGCGTAGCGCCACTGACATTCGCATTCCATGCGCGTGCGTTTTCTTTGAAAAGACAAAAGGTCGTAGTGGCATTTCCACTCTAATACGTGTACGCAGCGCAACTAGATTTTCATGTTTTTAGTGGGAAAATCTTCAACGGGCAGTTGTAACGTTATTTACCGGAACCGTTTACCGGGATGAAGCGGTAATAATACTATGTTAACTTAACTAATCCGTTCCGTTATCACAGCCCTGCTTGCGCCATCGTTGTCCTGCCTGTAGTCATTTTTCAAAAAAAAAAAAAAAAAAAAAAAAAGAGAGAAAAATGTACTCATGGGATTGAAAGTTTATATGATTTTTCTCTAATGTATATGTGAGTATGCTAGTTCCATAGGTAGACTTTTCCGAATTTAGGGAAATTGAGTTAAGTATCGTTTCGGTTACTGTACAACACTGCCTGCAACGTGACGTCATCAATTTTCAAAAAACAACAACAGAAGCGCTCCAGTATGCAAACGAAAATTGGTTTAGAATCATAGGTAGACTTATCCTATGGAGAAGTCTGGGTCTGACACAATTATTGTTTTGTTTACAAAACTGTGTTTTTGATGATGAATTATTGTCATCGTGTACTAATGTAAAACAATTAGTAGTCTTTTCTTTTCAATTATTGCTCAATTTTTTATAACTATATAGCAAAAACTGAATCATGTTGCGTTTTCATTTTTTGTGCATTGATAATAAAAATGTCTCATTTTGAAAGGTGATAACAACTGATAATAAATTTCCATTTTATTCCTCTTTTGCAGCCTTTTATAGCAATAATAAACAAAAATTGATAAGCAATTTCAAAACATCGTGTCAAACCCAGACTTCTCCATCTTTGAACGCCTTTTGAACACGAATCGGAGTACTTGAAAAAATTTTCGACCTATATCTTCAATGTGAGCACAAAAAGTGATCCATCGCACCTATATCCAACCTTTAAGCCCGAACATTAGCTGAGAAACATTTTTTTGCGTTTTCTGGAAAACTAGGTTTTTGGAGAAGTCTACCTATGAAACTAGCATACTCATGTGCTAAAATTCAGAATTTTTCACGCATTCTAAATTCTGTTATCTTTTATTAGAATCACTCAGAATAAATTATGCGGCCTAAAAGTGACCATGTATAAAAAAATAAGAAAAAACAGAAATAACGGGTAACTAAGCGATTCAGTTGTGTGTGTACAGTAGGGTTGGCAAGCTGAAACTGAATCCGAATCTGAATCTTGGAAGTTTATGAAATTGTGCTGTCTCTGAAGCCGAATCCGAAGCTAAGTGTAATCATTTTGTTGTTAATTGGCAACACTGACGATGTCCTGATAGGAGCGCTGGCAGCGTTTGACTGCCGTGAAATCAATGTAAACGTTGGGAGCCCTAACAAGGTTTTGCGTTTATCTCAATAACGGTCGAGTTTTATGAAAAAGTGAAAAGAACAAAATTTATTCTACCTGTTATTTTCTATCAGGTAAGATCAGTTTTAAAATTTTACCCAGAAAAATTTCGAATTTACTCGCATTCGATGGGAAATTCCAAGGTGAACAAATTTAGCTCTTTCCAATTTTTCATCAAAATTGATAGTTTTTGAGCTAATCCGCGAAAACGTGAAAATGTCCACATAAGCGCAATGCAAACAAAGGAGTTCAGCGATAGCAGCGCGCTGGCATGACGGCAGAACGCGGAAACGCGCTAGTCGTCTAACTTGGTGTATCTATATGACTTTGGTGTATATAGTCAAAGGTGTTGCCAGATGTGGTCCTTTCAAATGTTATAAAAAATATGTGGTCTATTTTGTGGTCCTTTCCTGAGGTAGTAATCCTGGTGGTCCTTTTGTGGTCCTTTCTCCTTGAAATAACTATTATTAAATAAATATAAATAATGCAGTTTGGACTTATGAATAACAACAATCATTTTTTGACGACAACTCATGATGTCAAGAACGTAGAAATGTCACAGATCAATACATAAACATAGACAAAACTTTAGGATCATTGAAATATTGAAACTTTTGTGAAATCATGTGAAACACTTGATCTTCAGTGATTCCTAACAGTTTCCTTTCAAATCCTCGCACCCCTACTTTTACCACCTTGTCACATCTATAATATGTATAGCTATTTTAGGGAGGTAGTCCTTTTTTGTGTTGTGTGGTCCTTTTTTTTTTTTTTTTTTTTTTGAGCGAGTGGGCCCTTTTCACAGCTCTCATCTGGCAACACTGGGTGAAGTACCATCACGCGCCGACTAATTGCGCCTTCAATTTTCAATTTATTTCTTTGAAATTTGGTATGTACAATCCTGAAGCATGTACCTCGGTCTCTACGTTTTGTTTTCTTCTAATTTTTTATTTATACGTCGACACTCGATTGCCACATACTGCCACATTCTGAACGCCATCACACAACAATAGTAGCGAATTTAGAAAAAAAATAATAATAATAAAGTATCTATTTTGTTCGGAATTGTTGCATTATTAAATATGTATATCGTGTTAGCTGGTCGATACGCGTTATATTGTGATAGTTCGCGGAGAAACTGTTTCAGAGACCCACTGCTCATGGTCCCAGAACATTAGTAAGCTTCATCATTAATAGGAGGCTCCCAAAGTCATGACCATTTTCAAATAGATCACCCCTCAGCGTAGCCATCTTCAAATCGGCTATAAATTATTGTGCGACTTCTCATGCAGCTGCGCAGCCAAAAAGGCAGCGTTAAAGAACACGTTATCAGCGCCGTGAAAAATAGTAAAATATGAGCCAACAGGAAGAAAAGGAACTCAGCGCAAACGACCCTTTTTATGATAACTGTTTTTGACTAATTTTTAGCAGCTCTTTCGCGCAGTGTTGTCAAAAAAATTCTAAAAAATTTTCCCAAACGGCTGTAAGTCTTCACAGAGTTGAGTGTCTTTGTAATGTGAAAACGTTATCAATTTTGTTTATCCGCTCTCCTGTAAAATTTACATTTTTGCGCTGAGGTCCCTTTCTTCCTGTCAGCTCAGGATATTTGGAGGCTGTTCAACAAAAGGGAACCAACTAACATTTTGTAAACAAAATGAGTTATTAGTATCCTTGGAAAGAGCGTAAAACGTAGAATTTTTCAAAATTGGGCCCCAATTCAAGAATCCCGCTGCGGAAAAATCACAATTTCTGTCAATCTGTCACTGACAAATTGAGCCAAACTGAGTCAGACCCTGTGTCACAGCTGAAACTCCGCCCACTGGAGTAATCATTGACAGAAGGTGCCAGAATTTCATTGTAATGACAGAATTTTTTCATTTTTTTGTCACACAGTTAAACGCAGAGAAACGCGAAGGTTGTGTTTTGTACTTTGTTTGTATCTTTTCCTTTGCGCCAGCCGTGTAATGGTTAAGTTTAAAAGGCGCCGTCGCGTTGGTGCCTTCACAAGTTGCTGGCACACAGCGTTTGTGATCATGTTTGATATCTTGGCTGAGGTCTAGAAACGGTTTCAGTTTCATTTCAAATTTTGTATTGGTTGTGCTTATCATCGGCGTTCAGTGCGGACTATAAGAAGCGGATTTTGAAAAGTATTGTAATTTATCAGTAAGTTATGTCATATCTATGTAATTTAATGTAATATTCAGTTACTACTTATTTTAGAGGCGGATTGGTGAAGGAGGGTAGGGAAAACCTGCCCCTGGCGGGTCCACCGGCCGTTCAACAGATTCTTGTTTGGCTCCTCAAACCATATGTACAGTAGACTCCGGGTTATCCGACCTAATCAGGGCTGAAGCTTGGTCAGATGCCGATAAAGGTTTTGGATAATCCGAAATGAATATTTTCAATGTAGAAATAACATGCACAAAATTCAAAAAGAAAATGTTTCTTCAGAAAATTGAACTTTGGCTTTAAAAAGGAATAAATAAGTGAAAAAACAATTCTTATGTAATAATAAATCACAAATTATAATTTTTTTAAATCGTCAGTGACCAAAGTTTTTTTTTTTAAATCGCGATTATTTTTTTAGCCGCGTGATTTCGCAACGCAGCGCTGTCGCGCCGGTTGAACAACGTACACATAATGTATCTACATACATTCCAAAATCAAAAATTAGATGTCTCATGTAGAAATTCGGATTAACCGACCTTAGTAGGTCGGATAAGTCGGAGGGTAGGGTCGGATAAATTAACTCGGATAACCCGAAAGTCGGAAAATCCGCAGTCTACTGTATATGTTTTTACTTCAGGCCCGTAGCTGGCCATATGCGGTGGGGTGTGCTGACTGTTTACCGGGGAAGGGGCTTGAGGATACACATAGTGTATAATGTGAAAATTTCTACGAGGCAGTGATGTAGCCAAAGGGGGAAGGAGACGCGATGGGGGAAAATGCCCCCTCCCAAGGCACCTGAAATTGAATGCAAAATATGTAAAAATGAGCAATTTTTCGCCTTTAAAACACGTTTTTTTCCGAAAAATTTTCGTTCAACCAGTAATTTTATCTGCATTTTCATAAAATACTTTTTCTCCTGTGGTAACCGATGGCAAGGCTCCTGATGGGAAACAGGAGGATTAGTCGATAGGGGAAAAGGAACCACTGTTAGGCCACGACTAGCTCTAGGGGGACCTACAGGGTGGTGGGTTCGGCACTGGAAGCTTCTGGATCTTGTGTGATTGAATGACGACGTAACTCAGAAACTCAGAATTAGCTGAGTATCAGATATCGTAAATACCTCGGAATGACGGATCTTACTCTTACTTGATAGTGTTCTAGTAAGACGCCGACACAAGGTAATAATACAACACTAACAAGACACAAAAATGAAATATATTACAATACTGTTTCGGGTAGTGAACAAAAACGGTGACTTTCTTTCGGTGATTCGGACGATGAGTATCCTCCGGGACGATCATGAACGTGGAAAAGACGATGACGTTAATCGGCGATCTCGACACGTTATCCCGACGAACTTTACAGTCGCGAATACGAAAAGTTAAAGTACCTTCGAGGAGCGCGCAGTTAGGAAAACGCACTTTCCTAAGAACGGATTAGGTTCGCGAACTCGACTCAAATTTCACTACGAAAATGCTTTTTAGGGCGAAAAGACTCAAGGTTTTCAAAGACCTGGATAATTCCGGTTAAGACTCCAGTTTATGATCTTCCTTGGTGCGTGTCCAAGAACCGAGTCCTCGCTGCCGCATTTTCTCGAATGGTCAACGATGAGTTTTCCCCCTCTCTAGTTAGGACAAAGAAGTCACAGAAAAGTGGAAAAATCGAAAGAAATCGAAAAAGAGCGATAGGAATAGTGTTATCAGGAAAGGACAGGTGAGAACAGGAATCAACAGGTTTATGAGAAGTGATGAGAGAAAGAAACTTGTTTGCAAATCTATCGAATTACTCGATATCAATGCCTTGGCCATTCGGAAAGAGCGCAGCTCGGATACCACACTCCCTTGAAAATCTTACTTTGCTCCTCCCCCCACCGGGAAGATTCCGGCTACGTCACTGTTGTCCGTTTTTATGGCGAGTGTCGAAAACGAAACCCGAGTATACGAAGTTTCCTCATGAATATATTGCGAGCACAATCGCGAGTGTACGCGGCTGCTCGGGTCTCTGGTCTTGAGTACCTCACCTCGTTGTCTAAACAGGTTCAGGTAACTTGGGGCCATTACATTCAAACCCCATTCCCAATCCAAGCGTCCCAAATTAGTTGACCAAACTTTTGTTCTAAATTTTAAAATGTTTCTGTGATATTGATTCTCTTCATCCCTTTTTTCCCTCTCGTTCAGCTTAATGATGATTTTTTTAAGGATGATATATTTGCCTACGGGAGCTCAGGATACCTTTTGAAGGGGCTCAGCCCCAGCTTTCCCCCAATGGCTACGAAGCTATATGTACCAAATTCTGCGCCTTAATTTCCGGACGAGCAGATTTCATATTGTCGAGCCGCTTTGGAATTTTCCAGTCAAAGCTGGAAGCTATCTTGAGTCTTCATGTACAAGGTCGTAATGAAGGGTTTTGTCTGGAGGGGGTGGGGAGTAAAAATGATAACAGACAAAATTATTTTATATTTCATGTTGTGGACGTGAAAATGTTGATAAAAATCCTTCCTCATATCTTCGAGTCCCCCCCCCCCCCCGATATAGGATCTTTGTTATTATGTGGAAAAATTAAGGATACTGTTAGGAAAATTTTCAAAAAAAATGGAGACACAAACATTTCAAAAATTCGAGCTTTGTATGAACGGAGAGGCTACAAAATAGCATCATTCGAATGTGAAGAACATTTTACCTGTTAGCACTTAGTGCACCTTTTCCTAGCTGCTGGTTATGCATGGCTTTATGGTAGAACTGATACCCAGTTCTGGGATGTGATTCTATCTAAAATATTTTTGTATTAACTAAAATTATTACTTCATGAATTTTCTTTTTCTCTTTTCAACAGATAACCAGGGTGACCAAGGATCAAGAGTTGTTCTAGAATTAATTCAATATTAATTTTTTTGTAGCTAGATACATAGTTGTAAAAATATAAAATATTAGAAGAACATTGATCATTATTCATGAATTTTGGCTGTCGGAATTTTGTGTCGGGGAGTGTACAGAAATGAAGGGTAGGTTAACCAAAATGCGACAGAATCAGGGACGTACCGAAGAGTTTTTTTTGGAGAGAGGGCGTGGGGGGGGGAATATTGTGAAAGTCCCAACTAACTCAACTCAGAATTCCAAAAGTATCAAAACAAAAACAAAAAACTCACCTTCTGACCTGTTGGGTTTTTTTCAACTTTTTCCCAAGTATCAGACCAAGAAAAGAGAGGGAGAGAGAGGGGAAAGGGAGAGACGACGACGACGACAACAACAACAACACTTTTGACGAGTTGGATTTTCCCAAATCACCTGACTGAAATTGTGAATTTTCCCAACTGCTGAGTGAAAAATTCATACAGGGGGGATTGCCCCCTTCCCCCGTATCGGTACATCCCTGGACAGAATATTGTCAGAATGGATTCGAGTGCTGCTAAAATGCGACAGAATATTGCTAGGATGTGACAGGGCGCTGCTACATTGTGACACAATACTACCAGAACGTGACAGCATTGCCAAAATGTGACACAGTACCGTCAGAATCTGACGAAGCCTCTGACAGGTTGTTGATAGAATATGACAAATACTGGCAGTCGTATCACTGCATTGACAGATGCTTCGTCGTATGTCTGTCGCGTTGTGTCACGTAAAATCGCCCGCCCTTGCTCGATTCTGATTGGTTCTCATGCTGACATTCTGCGACAGATCCGCTGACAGGATTAGCTGATCATCTGGCATCTGTCAATTTTCCGCAGCGGCAATGTGTACTCACCTTGAAAAAAGCTTATCAGTAATCGCTGTGTCATATAGTTTCTACATATGGCTCTTGAACTTCAATTTTACTTTAAGATACCATAGGATTATCATGGTTCTGTATGTTTCCACCAAATTATATGTGATTGCTGCTACTGTTGGTGACTGTGACGGAAATTTCTAAGATATTTGACGCAAAATTGAAAAGGGGTAGGTACATTTATCGGCACGCGAAAAAGAGGAGAAAACACAAACATGTAATTCAAATAAACGCGAAAACAAGAAGTTCACGATAAAAGAAACAATCTTTGTTGTCTGCTTCTCAGCTGGACGCTATTCAGCAAGTGGGAACCAACTAGCAAAATCCGCTTTTTGAGAACAAATGATTCGAATAGTAATAATAATAATAATAATAAAATAAGTAATAATAATCGGAAAAATAGTACTTTTATTTAAAACAGGTTCCTTTAAAAAAAAAAAAGTAGTTGTTTTAAATAGGTATAGTAAAACGAGTGTTTTGAAGTTTTAAATTTACTTACTCTGGCGTGGAACAAAATAATGGAATGATTTTCACAATTACATATATTTGATTAATTACAATCAAAAATTAAACATGCATTGCACATTACCCTGCTGTTATACACGTAACTTAAAGGTGAAATTACAATTTTCGCCGCCATTTAAAATTAGGTATGTAGATTGTGTGTAAAACAACACTGACAACTTTACCAACTAATGCCAAAAAGACAAAAAAAACAAACAAAAAAAAAACACACAATTCAATGGACTGAACGTAATAATAACAAATAATTAACGTAGTTTAAAAAAGAAAAAGAAAAAACGATTAAAAAAACAGGAATACAAGAAAGGTAACTCATGACTACTACGTAGAAAGGGCGATTTATCTGTATACTGTACAAAGGTATAAGTGTATAAAATTGTATAATTTATACGGTCTCGGTATCACTGATCGATTATGGATAAAAAATTTTAAATCTTTTTCTTCGGTGTTTACAAATTTAACACTCGTAACAAATAAAGAAGCATCGTTCGAAAATTGAACGCATTTGATAACTGATCTTAAAATAACGAACGGATAAGCTCGTATAGTTCTGGAGGTCATGTTTCATGGGAAAGCTCGTTCATCTGTAGCAGTTGACCAATTACGGTGGCGACTGTTTAAAGAATGTTATCTAAAAATTACGCTGAGAAATTCCATTTCTGTAGGGTCTCAACCCATTTCGATCTTCCGCCGGGAATTATAATAAAGAAAAACATCGTACAGTTCCAACCTTAGTATCCTTTAGAAAGAAAAAGGGAATGCAAAACAATAAAATACAAAATATATCAACATTTGGTAATAAACGTAGTAAAGGGTATACAACGAAATAACAAGGAAAACTGATACAGGACAAACAACGAGGTAACTGGTCAAATCTTAGGTATGAGGAAAACTTGGAAATGTTCCTACTCGTTAAAAAAAGAAAAAGGAAAAAAAGAATGTTCGAACCACCGAGCACAAACCATAGAACAGTTCGACTGTCCTGTTCAAACAGCTATTTTCTTAGAAACTGTAAAGTATTAAACTGTTATCCTACAAACAAAAAAATCTCTTCGCATTTTTTCCCCCAAATAATTATTTTTTATTTCCCAGCTGGACCTTGTAAACTCAAGAAGTATTTTCGTTCAAGATCAATAATTTCACTTATTTTGATACTATAAATTCGAACAATCGTAAAGAAGAGTCGAACAACCGTACTAACAGTCGAAAAAGTTGAACACGTGGAAGTTCAAATACTGCTCGCAATCACTACATCAAAAAAATCAAAGAAAAAAGCAGCTAGGGAAAATGAAAAACATTTGAGGGAATCATGATTAAATTTTTCTGAAAAATAAAAAAGTTTTAGGTTAAAGAACCGTGTCACCAGAATATGCCAAAACACTAACCAATTCCCATAACTGCGAGAAAGAAATACGAAAAAGAACTGACCAAATGAATTTTAAAAAAATTTAAAAAATAAAATTCCTTCTCAACAATAATACAGAAAATAAATGTAAGCAGGTACCAAAAAATAATGAATTGGACGATGTTAACCAAAAACTGACTTGAGTTATTAGTATTGTTGGAAAGAGCGTGAAAAGTAGAATTCATTAAAGTAGGGTTCCCGATGCAAGCATGTGTATCCATGCTGGAAAAAGGTTATCAGTAAACGCTATGTCCGTCAACTGGCATTATTCATTGGCCTTTAATACAGTCGAACCTCTGTAAGTGGAATCTCTGGGGTCTAAGACATTTCTTCCACTTATCCGGTTTCTCACTTACATAAGTTCCACTAAATTTCACTAATCCAGGTTTATTCATAAAAAAAGTTTTACTAACAAAAGATGTACTCTATGTACAAATAAATTCAGCTGCGGGCCAATATTATTTCTTTCACTTACAAAGATTAGATGTAGCCTACATTCCACTTGTAGAGGCAAATCAATGTAAAATGTATTCTACTTCCTTCAAAAATATTCCATGTACATAAGTTTTTTCTTGCACATACAGAGGTAAATTTACATACAGTTAGGTAGGCTAAGTCATGGGGACAGCACTGTTGTGCCACTAATCCAGGTATTCCACTTATACGGAGGTTACTTACAAAGGTTCGACTGTATTACGTTTTCTTAAAAAAACAGATTCTGTCGCTTGGTTAGTTTTTGCTTAACAGCGTCCAACTACAGATGGAGAGAAAATGATCTTATAATCGTACGAAAGAATCACTTATGTTTATGACATATGTGTAGATATTTGGCCATTTCTCTTCTGCATTCGCTGGACTGAATTATTTACACGCTACACAATACACGATACATGTTCAAACATTGACTTCGAAGAAATATTTATATAAAATAAATAATTAATTAGGTAGGTAAAACCCTCCTCTATAATATAACTGTACGATAAGACGAGAAAATAAATAATAATAATTGTCTACACAGTACTACCACCTTAGGATTGAAAGTCATTCCTAGAGATTGTATATTAATTTATCACGGAATAACTTTATCGGACTGTTACCGCGTATTAATTCAAGATGAAAGCATTACGAGAAGAAAAAAAAAATCGAATGAAAGTTACAAAAACAAAAAATTTGGTACATGATACTAGCATCGAGATCATTCATATAATTTACCTAACCTTAATTATTAACAAATGAGATAAACATTAAGAGAAGAATTCTTATAACTAAACTTTAATAAGTTAACATCATTAACGAATCGATGAAATACGAGTAAGTCTTTGGTTATTCATTCGTAATGAATAGAAAAATGAACAAGCATGGGTTCGTAACTTTCGGCTGTATGTTGAGTTTTCGCAAGATTATGACATGAAATTCAGGGGTGGATATCAATCGAAAGAGATGACAATAGTAATGCGTTTCATTTTTTACAAAATACACAAGACTGCGATACGTACTTTAAAAGTGTTCAATAAAAAATTAAAAAACTGGTTTCGAATTGTTTGAACAGTTTGTTTCTTGTTTTAGTATATTAATTTTATAAAATTATATTGTGTACATTTTCTCCACTGTCCTTTCTAAACGTGTTTTGAAATTTTTTTTGTTACGAATTTCTGCAACCGTGAGAATAAGCATACGCGATGATCTCAGAAAGCGATTGTTCATTCTTGAGAATTTTATTAACGTTCTACAGAGTACAGACGCGCAGACACAACTAACTATTATTTCGATCACTTCTGATGGTCCTTGTCTGCCTACACGGTATTATCATTTGATTTTTTCATCGCCGTCGATTTCTTATTCCCATATTATTTTCACTGCCCGCTGATTGTTAGATATAATCTATAATGCTTATGTAGATGGTTAATTCGTTCTGGTTTTAGCTATTTTCTTACCAACGTTACATGTAAATATGTAATACCTAAAAAAGAGGAAAGGATAGAAATGTCCACTTGAACTGCTTCAAACATTTACTTTTCCACGTGATCAATCTAAAATGCCAGAACTGGATAAGACTATGAAGCTAAAATGAAGTTGAAATTCAATTTCGCCTACAATCAACGGCTTCACAACCATGAGCGTACGTTACAGACTTGTTCTGAGATATCCCAAAGTGGCGGGCACACACCTTCACTCTGAACATCCTTTCTAACAATCATCGATGCGATTCTTGATGGTTGTGGAGCACCTGTTGAAGCAGACTATCGCATTCAGCTACGTTACTTATTGCATATCTTTATCAAAACTGAAACTTTGAGAACGTTACGGGCGACCCGAACTAACTAACATAAACCTGACTAAAAAATACGAGATATTGAAATCGGAGTACTATATTTCGATTCGATTTGAAATACGAATAGATTATCCCCAGTGGCGCAGCTAGAGGTTTCCAAGGGGGGGGGGGCACAATAAGGTTTTCAGTGGAGAAAAAGTCGAAAATTGCGGTATTTTTTAAAAATCACCGATATTAGAGGGCTATGTAAAAATATTGGAGGGGCACGTTCCCCCACCCCGGTGCCCTCCCGACGCTACGCCACTGATATCCCATATTACTACAATTTTCCATGTCACGCGAATCTTGCGTCTTTTTCGTGTAGCTTCCACTACGACTCGATGTTAATTTTTTCCCCCGGCATACTTATCATTAGTAAAGGGAAGTGCCACCCTGATGAAAGATGACGATGAATACAATATGAGTGGGTATTATTCGTTAGATTTTAAGAACTCCCATTTCTATTAAATTTATAAGACGTCAAGCGAAACTACTTATTTAGTTGAAATATTATTTAAAAATAGCTAACAGTATTGTTATACTCATCTATAGTAGGTAGAAAAGGGTTTGAGCTCCGCAAATAATTCACCTATTTTCCTGTCGTTGAATCGGATGAGACCAATAAAATGTCACAAAACGAACTTTCCCTCCATAAGGATCGAGCTCATACAGGACATTTGAAAGATCATTTTCACCTCTCGGTTGAAGGCATGTTGGGAGCAGTTGCGAGAAAATATTAAAGAGACCTTCTTTACGTAGAATTTCGTGAACAATTTGAGCCAAACCGTGTTCTCATACCAACGATAGTTCGTAGTATATTAGGAGAAAACTGAATTTCGAGGTTAAATTAGGCCACTCACCCTTCCTAGGAGCGAAGCTCCGGCAGAAATCTTCCAGGCTTTTTGTGCGTTATTTAAAGAGCTAACTCAATTAACATTATGAAGAAAAACCTTTTGTCCCAATTCTTTCCGAATGCATTCATTTTAACATCGACTTTCAATGTACGTATATTTAGTCGCTTGATTAGAAATAGCCTTTGATCTCGAAAATGGCCGTTGTAAGTTTTTTAGGGCATTTTAAAACCAGCTCCGCACTAAGTACGAGTATAAGATCACCAAATATTTCCCATAAAATAATTGGTAATAAGTTCGGAAGAAACACTCTGGCTCCAAAAACACTATTTTCTTCTTCCCTAAAAGAGAAACTTGAAATGTATGGTTTTTCAATAAACTTGGTTAAAAATAAAAAAATTGTTTGCAGTTAACTCAACATCTTGCCGAAGATTTTGTACATTCATTTCGTAGATGATATTCTCAACAGATTTCGTTAAGCTCGTTTATGACATGTAAATTTGACATGAGAAATCGGTACCTACACGAAGAATTAGAAACTAAAATTTTAAACTGACCTCACGTCGTCACGTCATACGAAGCCATTTTATTTGGTCCCGTTATGAACCAGTAGGAGAAAGAGAAGAACGAATGAAAGAAAGAAACAAACAAAAAGAGAGAGAGAGAGAGAGAAAATAAAAAACGAAGGATATACGAGTAGGTCGGGTTTCAATAATTTGAGCAATGTAAAATATATCAAATCTGTACGGGAATGATTCGAGAAATGTACATACGAATATGATCTTTGGTTTCGAACATTGACGAATGCGTTAACTAGACATTATTGTACAACGAGTGTACACTTAGGACTAAACAATACTCGGGCCCGATATAATTCGCCGAATTTCAGAACCAGTGACGACATCATTATTACTGTGTTAGAGACTGCCAACCAATAAAATACGCACTCTTTATTGCGAATTGTCAACTCGAAATATAATTTAAAAAATCACAATGTCGCCGCCGTTCTACTTATTTTTCATGGTGGGAGCAGAAACACGCAATTACGATAGGTTTTATAAAAGACCATTAGGTAATGGTTTCGATCGCTGCGGTCAACTGCGTGGCGATCGATGGATGATTTTCCAAATCAGAACAAAACAAGCCTCGAATATTAGAAATCGAAATCACGAGGCACAAAAAAAATGTAAATTAACGAATTCTACAGTAACGATATAGTCAACGTGTGGAAAGAAGCCAGAATATGCGATCGACAGTTAGCTTGTTTACTTTACGATGTATGCGAAACCGAAACGCGAACATGGCAATTTTCACAAGATTGCAGAATACGGTTAATAAAAACAAAATTTTTTCATACGTCCATAACGTTCGATTTTTTCTCTTTTCAAATAAATACGAGTTGGTACTTGAAACCCCTTCTTTTCCTCACTGCATTAAACGCCATTCATCGAACAGTTCAACGGATTAACGATTGTTTGAACATGAAAAGTTAAGGTATAAATATAAAATGGTAAAAATAAGCTCTTTCAATTAGGATAGACCTTATCCCGAATAACATGAAAAATAAATTAATACCTTTAAAAATCACATAAATAGGAGACAACCACTAAAAATGATTTCACCTCACAAAGTACGCGATCGCCTTTCGAATTTCCGCTTGCTACCGCTACTCATTCACGAATACTGATTTCTGAAAAATGAAAAACGTAAACGTTACAATTAGAAAATTACCGTCAAGTACTATGAAGTAGGTACACACGAGTGTCTATGAATACTCCGAGCTCTATAGTATTTCAAGGAAAGAATAGGTAATCAGATAAGTAAATAACTAAAAAGTAATTTTCGCCAGCCGATACAATTAGCCTAGTCCAAATATTATGAAGAATTCGCCGGGTTGGACGTGTTGTGTAGCTTCCCGGCACTGGTCCTCCTCTAATGAAGCTAATGAAAATCCACGGCCATTCCAAATGATCTTCTTCTAGGTGAGAGTCGAATGAGGACACAAAAAACGATGTCCTCACCCTAATGCAGTAGAATCGACGCGGGACGACTGAGGATCACCAACTGCTCACTGTTGCTAAAATCTAGCTTGTTTGCGAGTGGGAAAAGAAAGTTCCTTCCCCAAAAAAGGTAGGTTAGAACATTTTTCCAACTTGGAAATTTCAAAGGAAAACATACTAAAGAAAGTATGGAAATATGGATTTTTGGGACGCTCATTTAGAAGATACAATCAGATTTTTGACTCGATCTCGATTTGGGCCCTACATTTTAATTTTCTCCCTTTTCCGA
The DNA here is from genome assembly GCA_031841125.1 of Acanthococcus lagerstroemiae. Lineage (NCBI taxonomy): Eukaryota > Metazoa > Arthropoda > Insecta > Hemiptera > Eriococcidae > Acanthococcus > Acanthococcus lagerstroemiae. The sequence goes on from CM063106.1 coordinate 83,486,692, forward strand.
TGGGCTACATTGACTTGGCTAAAAAAAAAAATTAAATGAAGCCTCGGAATAGGGTTTATCGAGTCGGCAACTCCGAAAATTCAATGAGATTTCGACTCGAAACCTAACTCCAAATCTGACTTACTTCAATTAGAGAAGTCCCCATTTTGGTGAAAATGGATTTTTTTCGGAGGCGCATCGTCATTCGGTTTTCGCTAAAAAGAGCCTGTTTCCAATTTCCATAAAAATATTCCCGATTTCTATTCCTTTTTAATAATGGAGTGTCGCCCCAAACTTTCCATTTCGCCAAAATAAGGATCGAGCAAAACTGACCTACCTTGAAAATTTGAATAAAGAATCAAAACTAGGCTGTTTTTCGAATCGCTAATTTCTAAATTCACATCAGATTTCCGATCCGATTCCAATCTGTGTTCGAATATTACGTCAGAGTTTCCATTTCACCCCGACGGAAACTCCGAATTCAAAATTTCAAATTTAACAAGGGGCTTGATTGACTTGATTTGAAAATGTACCAAATTATCGAAATAGGAATTAACTTTATATGAGTCATCGAATTCCAGTATCTCATTCGATTTCTGACTCGGTCCCGATTTCTCAGTTTCAAAGTTGAAACTTCACATTTAAGAGAGAATAAATTGACGTGATTTGTAATAGATTTTTTGGTACACGCGAAAGGGGAGGCACTGATTTTGAATATTATACCGAGTTTCGGTTCGACTCATATTATATAACCTCGGAAATCAAAACTTTACACTTGAAAGGTGGCAGAACGGATTAGTTTATGAAAATCAAAAAACTACCTGAATGTGAGTATTGTTAGATCGCTGTTTTTAAACATTTCATCAGAGTTTTGATATCACCTTATTCGTATCCCAAAACACAGATTAAACGATGATACTGTAAGGACAATTTCGACTCCGAAAATAGCAAAAATTTATGTACAGACACATTGCTAAAAAGCTGCTGTCAAAGAGAATACAAATCTGAGGAAAAACATCAAACTAACAAATTTTTTCAACAACTGTACGCAAAGTTCCTCCTAATTGCTCTTTGCACAGTTTCCTATTAGCTTATAAACCTCAATATTTTCAGGAACTTGGCCTACAACTCTTCCTGGCTTCATCCCATTAAAAGGGCAATAAATTTTCATTAGTCCGATGTGACATTTCTGGTCTTTCACAGTAAATTTTGGTTAGATTACAAAACATACATATCCGCGTACAAAAGCACATACCATACTCAGTCAAAGGGGTATCTTGGAACAGTCGGATAATTTGGAACACACCAACAGACATTCGTAGCAGCCACCTTACTTGCCCACTTAGGTTAATCCCTGAACCTCTCGGGTCAGTTATTAAGTTACACGGCTGTTCCAAGATACCCCATTTGACGGTACTTCCTTCACGTGTTACTGTCCACTTCTTTCAAACTCTCGAACTCACTTTTAATTTCATCCCTCGTTTTTCCAACTGTTTTAGGTAAACATACGATAACGAACATAGTTCCAAACGCGGAAATCAGTGTAGACGCAAAGAAAACCATTTCTCCGAACTGAGTATGGAGGAAATAGTGAAGTAGGAATTTTGTGTTGCAACCTACGCCTTCAGCTCATGCTGCAAACTCACAATCATCGTATTCACTATTCTTTCCCTAGTTGAGTAGCATACTATTCTTTACCTACAAATAAACTGAACCGTAAGTACACCTGTAGGATCCTCGCTTGCCCGGCGTCGATTCAACTTCGCAATCGACTAAAAAAATACAAAAGGGGCGTTATTTTGCGTTACACTCCAAATGATACAACAGACAGAAATGACGGAAATGATAAGACGGATCGAATTAATGCACCAAATCATTAATAGAATCGATATTGACAGAAATGCCTTGAAATAGTAAGCCTGCAGACACATGATGTAAAACGGTGCACTTCGCCCGCGACGAAGACCATTACACCCCCCCCCCTTCTGTCGTGGCGCTCTGATATTTTATTCGCACCCTCTTCCCTCGATCACCTCGAAATCTTATTTTCCAGTTTTTGTTCTATCTGAATAGGAGGGGAAAGGGAGGGGGAGTGGAGATTCTTCTTTTGTTCGTAGAGAGAACTGTCTGTATTGCCTCCACCAAGCGGATCCGGTTTCGGGCTGGAAAACGTAGGTATAAATGTGTCCAATGGCAATATAAATAATGGTATCCAGTCTTCTGACCCAACTATCAACAAGATTTAATATTATAACTTGGACCACCTGACTGGGCAGTAACATATAGCCGTCTCAAGGAGTAGCCCCCCCCCCCACACACAATCAATTTTGGGGGGAATGCTGAAGTTGTCGCCCTCCTTCACGTCCGGCTAGCCGGATTATGTAAGGAGCATAGAAGTCCAATGGCGATGGGGATAGGCGGCGGGATAGTATTAATCACATGCAAGCCCCTAGCGAACACCCTACACATTAGCGGCGAGGGATTTAGGTCATACACTTGGAATTGACGGTTAAACGAGTGTGCAGGCTACTTCCCCCGCATCGGAGCAGCTTTATTTAGGGTGACCCAGCTCCTTCCAACCCCCTCGGCAGGAAGCTGCTACGAAAGCTGCGGGAAAAAAGGCCTAACGACAACGAAGACGAAGGGCACATCGGGATGTCCAGGTGATACACGCCGAGAAGGTCTGCAAGCGGTACAAAGGATATAGGTAGAGTGGAAGATGGCGACGCAGAACTGGAAGTCAGCTACCTGGACAAGAACACTCAGATTGGGCTGGAAATCCAGGAGCTGGCAGACGCGATCGAGACTGCCGCAAACGCTCGAAAAACTTATGCGGGCAGTTCAGAGGGAGTAATGAAGACCAGCGTCCAAAAATTGAAGGAAGGCGTTGCTGCAGCTAGTTACGCTGGCCCAAGGGTCAGGGAGTGACGAGATTGCTGCACTGCGAGAGGAAAACGCCGACTAGAAGGACGAAATGAAATTGCAGGGTGTCCACTCTCTGGAAAACCTGGAAAAGTCAGGGAACAGTCAGGGAATTTTGGAATTTTCAGAATTTTTCACCTAAAAATCAGGGAATGTTGTCAAAAAATCGACTGCGAAATTCTGTAAGTAATTCAAACAGATTTTACCCTATTTTTTATTAAAAAAACAAGTTTTCTTTCGCTTCGCTCATCGTTTTCATAGTATTCGTTTCGCGTCTACATCTTTCTATTAAGGCGGCTATACACTCGTATTTCGTATTTCGTGACTTTTCACGAACCATTTCACGAAAAATATGACGAAACGCGAACCAATCCCTCTACACGGTGCTGCTTTAGTATGCGATCTCTACCGGTGCAGTTAAAGTTTTAGTATGCGATCTACCGTAATACGAAGAAGTTCACTCCATTTAGCGTTACCCAAGAAAGTAGCTGACACGAAGTCGTCATAATTCAAAGTTCAGAAATACGTCATATATAGACGTACTTTTCATGTCGTTAAGAAATGTGAGGAAAAGATCCTCCTTCCAGTGGCAGACCTTCCAACAAAATGCGTCGAGATACGACTGCAACATGTTGAGAGGAACGCCACTTATCTCCCTGAGGATCTTCCAGAACTAATAACAGGCAAGTAAAACTCTTTCATCAATATTAAAAAAAAAATAACATAGTAACTCTGAAGTACATGCCATGATTTCTTAGCTCACTATATGTATAACATATTGCAGTATAAGACTACAAGTTCTGCGAATCACATTGTATATTGCGTAACCTTTTGTGATTCACTACATACGGGTAGATTGCATTTGTACGCACCGAGATCGCTTAGCACAGGTAGATCGTATACTAAAGCAGCACCCTATACACTTCTCCCAACATCAGCTATTTCGTGTTTCGTGTTTTCATCTCATCCTGTTCGCGAGAATCTGAAAATCGGCGCGAAAAGGAAAAAATATTCAGTTCAGCTCCTCTCCCCAGTGTAAGAAATTTTTTGAGAAAGTCGTAATTAAACGAAAATTTGAAAACCAATGAATTCACCTTCTGGAACATCCTGCCATCGGGTTTTTCTTCTGCTCCCCACTTCTTCGCAAATGTAGATAGGGGTGAATGGAAGGGACTTACGAGATTTTGGGGCAAGAGTAACTAATCAACAAAATTCGAAAAAAAAACACAAAAACCTAAAGACCGCATAATAATTATTATCGCGTTACGAAAGAGTCCATTGTTTTTAAATGTATGTCGATACTCTTAAATTGAAGCCTCTTCCGCCTCCCCTGGTGCCATAATTTTCCAGATCCTAACCACCTTTTTACTTTAATAGCATTTGTCGTTAGATATGCTGCAGCTTTTCCACCTGGGTTCCAGAATTCATTCCAATGGTTATTTTCCCTACTCCTAAACCATTCAGACTCCACAAGGGAAAAGCTAATTCCGTTTACTCTAGTTTTCCTCGAGTTTCAAAATCTGTACAAGATTCTAGAGTCACTTTTTTGGGCAGGATAGCCAACCAAGCTCGGAGTCGCTGATTTCGAATATCGCGTCAGATTTTTATGTGACCCCTTTCAGAGCACTGTCGTAATACGAATTCAGCTTCTTCGGCGAAAAATTGCACGAAATATCGAAATAGGGGTGGTTTTGTGATGCAGATTTCGAATATTGCTTCCGATTTCTAATCTGGACCAAATTTAAGCTCCTGTATTTTTTCAGTAGAAAAAATTATACGACGTTATTTTTTACTAGCAACACTTTGAATAAGTAAAACTGTATTTTTACCCTATTCGGTGGCTTTAATTAGAAAGGGTGAATTCCGAGTCAACCGTTGCTTGTCCTACGCTCTTGCTACCTCATTGGTCGCACCAGGAGGAACAAGATCCAAAAATTACCCCTAAAAACGAATGTAGCGACCTCAAAAACCTATAAACCAATTTTGGAATTTTATTCTTTCACCCCCTTCCCCCTTCACGGCCGGCATTAGGTCACACGGAAAAAAATCTATGAAGCTGTTAACTGACATCGCACCACGCTGCACCCTATAGAACGTATTTTCATTTCCATCATTAAATTTTTACACCCCTTCTGCTACAGCTTCATAAGCACACTGTAGTAAAAAAAAAGTTTGTGGAGTGATTGACAATATTCGCCGCTCACGATGTTCGAAAAAATTTAACCGCCCCCCCCCCTTTGCATGTGTAATTTGTACTTGTAGGGTCTGGAAAACTGGGAAGATGGGCCTGGAATACCTGGAAAAGTCAGGCAAAATCATTTCCGAACAAGAATAGACACCCTGAATAGCCTGCATGAGGAAATGAAAGCAATAAGGCGGGAGTGCAATAGCAGGTGAGCACCCGCGGGTTCTGAGCAAGAGTTAGCAGACGCAAACAGGTTACTAGCCACGTTCATGCCTCGTAACCCCAAATGGTACATTGAAGGCACCTGCGTGGGTTCCGTTCAGCCCAACCTTGTGAAGAGAAAACCAGATCAACCGCAACAGCTGCAGCGGATAGCACAGCAGAAGGAGCAAAGGTGCACAGTCCAGCAGCGGACTGTGCTGAAGCACCAGAAGGGTGGCCCGCAACAGCAATGTAGCCAGCCGCAACCGCAGCAGCAGCGTAGCCAACAGCAACCTTGCAACCACAACAGCAGCGTAGCCAGCAACAGCAGCAGCAAAAGCAGCATGGACAGCAGCAACACAACAAATAGCAGCTACACGACTAGTAGCAGTAGCGGAGCCAGCAGGAAGAGCAGCGATGCGGCCAAAAGCAACAGGGTAGCTCGAAGCATCATAATGAATAAGGCGAGGAGGAATGGTGGACTGTAAACAGCAAGAAGAGGCCGCATCCTACAACCAATGGAGAGCAGGCAGAGGGTAAACTGCTCAGAAGTCTCAGGAAGAAAGTTCCCGTATAGAAGCTGTGATTGCGGACGAAAGCCGAGAGACTTACCTATGTTGAGGCCTTAAGAACAGCAAAGGCAAAGATGGATCTCGGAGCCATTGGCATAGATAGAACGAGGGTCAGGTACACAGGTTCAGTGGCCCTGCTAGTAGAGATAGCAGGCACTGGGAAAGCCGACATCCTGCCGAACACCTCCGGGAGGATCTAAAGTACTCAATCAGAATTTCAAAGCCCATGAAGAAAGCCAAAACGATGGTTCTGGGCTCCCGAGGAGATGCAGGCAGTGATAGCCGCAGCAAGGGGCTATCACCCTGAAGAAGTGGTAGCATAAGAACAGCCTGTTCCTTGCAAGGGTACAAGGCCTGATTGCAGCCAGCCTCCAACTCACTAAAGTTGGCAGGGTGCGAGTTGGATGAACTGTGTGTAGGCTTTTCAATGCTACACGTGCTGCGAGTACGGGCACACACAGTTCACCAGCACCAGCACAGTTTCCTGGAAGGATGCCTGCCACCGATGCGGGCATGTCGGACATCAAGCAGCAAAGTGTGTCGCGAATCCACGCTGCATCACCTATTCGAGTCAGGTCCAGAAAGACGACGACCAGATAGGCGGGCCAAGTTGCCCGGCGGCAAAGAATCAGCGGGGCAGGTGACAACATGCATACAGGCCAATCTCAACCACTGTCACCCAGCCCGAGACCTTCTTGCACTGGTGGTAGCAGTGACCCTAGTGTCCGAACCATGCAGGGAGCCGAAATCTTAAGCCTGGATCATTGATCACTCCAGCCTAGCAGCGTCGTGATCAGGACTGGGCGGAGAAAGATGATGGATGGATAGTAGGGTGTCCCCTTATTTTACAAGTTTTCGCTAATCGATTGAGTGCGCACGGAAATTTTTGTTCCAGTGGACCAAGAAACTCGCCATGAAAAATTTAAGCTCAATCTGAGGTCATTAACCCGTAGCGCTTTGACCTTGACGTTATGTGTAATACTGAGATTTCACAAAAAACTGCGAAAATTTCGGAAATTACCAACTTCAGGACCCAAATGCATAAAACATAAAATATTCCTTGCTAAATTTTCTATAAAAAAATATCCTATACAACTATCCTCTAGAACGTATATTTACCGAGATAATCGCAAAAATATGTTAAAGTTTCAAGGAACGTGGCTTTTGTTATTTTTTCTTTCATAACTAGAGCAAGGATTCCTCGGCATTTATAACTTTGTTCTAAGATGAGATAGAGAAGTGCTGATAAGAAATGAGCACGAATTAGGCTACTAGAAGTCAGTGGTTGGAAGTTTATTTTGCCGAAAGTAGGATAAATGCCGACCAAGTTGAGCTTCTGATCCGAAATTAAATATTAAAAATTACAAGATACCCATTAAAAATCACAAAATTACGTATGTACGAATAAATTTGATGATTTGAAAGATGAAATGAAGCCACAGAGACGTATACAGGACGCCACGTGACTCGTGACTGAAGTAACTCAAAAATGCATGTACGTCCGAAGTGTACGCAGTACGGTGCCTGTTTCAACGCGGAATGCTAGGTTCTTCATAATTTCGATAATGTGAATCATGTTATTTCACAAACTACCCTAAACTTGCTTTCATCGGATAATTTAGTCGATGAGTGTCTGCGAAACTGTTAACTGGCTGCAAGTTTTTGGTAGGAACATTGGCTACACCTCTTTACGTAAGGTGAATAATGCTCTTATCAATGGTGTTCCATGTGCTGATATTTCGTGTAATCCCAAAATATTGAGTTCTTATTTATATTATGCACCTTTGGTTTCGGTTGATGTGAAGCGCTTTCTCAGAATACAAACTTCTGCTCACTGAAAGGCGACAAGCATTCACTCAAGAGAACGTGGAGAAGCACATTCTCATAATGTATAACTCTAGAATACTATCGGATTAAACTTGTTAACTATTTTTTTAAAATAATTATTGAAAACTTCTTTTTTTTTTTGCCGAAAATACAGTTTTTAATGCCGAGAAATAAATTTTTAGTGCTGAAAAATCCTTGCTCTATTCATAACACTATACAACAATTTGAGATTTTGTGGAAAAAAAAAACAACAATGACATGAGAACATATGATTCCATAAGAATTTTCAACAAGGAATTTAATGTCGATCTTAATTTTTAGATTATAGTTCATTTTTTTTTTCTTATCTCCTATCTCGAATGCGAATTTTGAATGCGAATTTTAGTATCATCAAGATGACACCACTGATCACACAACTATAGGCATTCAGTATTGTTATCAGTATCAGTGTAGCTATTCGTGGACGACAAAAAGGAATAAAACGAGAAAAATTTGATAACATTTTAATTTTGGACATGGAAAACGTGAGGTTCTTGAGAAAAATGGTTGACGCCATTGTAATTCAGCATTCAAATTATTGCTAAAATCATAAATCTCTTCTCATATTGTTTTTTATGCTGTTGTGTAGTGTAGTCGATCGTAGTTATCTAAAAAAAATATTCACTTTAAGACCAAAATGTAAATAACATAAAATGTTCCGTATTAAATTTACTACAAAAATGTCCCATACAACTTTTCTTTAGAAAACATATTTACTGAGATAATCGCAAAAATGCGCGGAATTTTCGAAAAACACGGATTTTTCTATTATTTTACGGCTGAAATATTTATTAATGTCGGGTAATGCATACACTACAATATAACTTTATTCTTTGTCTACAGTTTGCTCCCTCACCCCACCAGGCTACGCTCATGACAGTTTGTTGGGTACCTACTATAGAATAGACCACGGATTGTATGCATATCAACGATAGTCAACAATTTACGCATAAGATATAACATTGTGCTGTTAAAGAACAGTCATGTGTTCTCAGAATTCGGGGTCATTTTCTATTAGCAAATCGCTGTTTCCTATTGTTGATATACATAATCTTTAAGTCCACCATACCAAGTTTCCAACGGAATCTTAAAATGCTCAAAAAAATACCTTGTTAACCCTAAATCGCAAAGGTTGGTTTTCCTCAATCATTGAATTTGGAATTAGTTATGGATCATGGATACCTACTTAGGTATGGGAGAGGTCGTGGGGCACATTGAGAACTGGCGGGTTGACACTGAGACAGACTCGGCATCTAATCATCGGTACACCGAGTTTCAGATCGGGACATTAAAGGACGAGCCGACACAATGACCCGTGTATATATCCTGGAGATAGAATACGAGGAAGTACAATTGTGACTGGTTAGAGATTGCAATAGTAGCTACAGAGGATAGCGGTCTGATTGAAGCCTCGAGTGCCTCATAGACAGCTGCATAGATCGTTGAACAGACAGAGAAGACGTGCAGTACAGCAGTACAACAATGCCTAAAGTTAAGGCAGGTCAACCCCGGTGGAGTACGCACTGGTGGAATAATGAGATATGGCAACTCTATCGCGAGTGTTCAATCAAACCTCGGCGGGATCCCAGGAGGCATTCAGCCTCTTGAGCTGACAATGCTGAGGAGGCATACGCCAAGTGGGTAGCTGCCAACAAAATACTGCGTCAAGAGAGCAGAGGCGAACAAATGGTTCCAGCTCATCAAGATCAAGATGGCAGACGATGATTTGTGGGGTCGCCTCTATGTAAGGTGATTCTATAGTGACTCCTGTCCCCCTCCGCAATGACCAGGCTACCATCCACGAAGCTGAGGGAAAGCGCTGCCATCCTTTTCACCCAACACTCGGCGCTACCACCAAGGCGGGAGCTCACTAGACAGAACTGGGATCCGCAGCTGGAAGTCACACCTTATGACCTAAGAGTAGCCGTGGTTCAAATCAGAGAAAAACAGAAAGCCTCGAGGCCAAATAGCATACCTATAGCCTGGCCTGGGAACTAATTCACTTGCTCAGGCAGGAATGGCTACTACAACCTGCTTCACCAGGTGTCTAGAAGAGAACCATCTTCTGGTGATATGAAAGACAGCGAGGCTGGTCCTGCTCCGCAAAGGCAATAACAAATCCGAGGGCACGCTTTTTTTCACACCGCCCCTCATGTCGACTAATGACATAGGCAAGTTACTGGAACGGGTTAATGCTTTGCAGATAGAAGCGCACATCGCTTCTAAAGGTGGGTTGTCAAAATCACAGTATGGGCCTTGAGCGGGTCAGTCGATTAATTACGTGGTGCTGTATGTGCAAAATATCAACACTGTATGCAGCAAAAGTGGTTTACTCGTATGCGTAGCCGTTGGTCTCGATGCGAGGAACGCTTTTAATACACTGCCTTGGAAGCATATCCTGAAAGCAATGGATGAGCGGGATCTCCCAGGGTACTTACGAGCAGTCATCAAGAGCTATCTGACAGACAGAAAGACAGCATATACATATAAACGTGGAAGGCCGCGAGGTCTAGAAGATTATTTTGGCAAGTGTACCCCAGGAATCAATTTTAGAACCCACGTTGTGGAATTTGTCTTTTGACTAAGGAACTGCAAGTATGCGCACCATAAATGTAACCAAATGATTATGAAGAGGTTGCATGGAAATTGCATGGTTGTATCGCGTAACTAGGGTGTAGCGAGTAACGACTCGCTTATCTCCTAGCGAATTGCCACCGCTGTTTTGCCGAAGCTTGCTAGCTTCAAATATTGTACCTACCAATCGAAAAGTATAGTATGTATCAATGTACCGACCGAGCCTCTACGTTTTAGCGAATATCGATACCGAGATACCGAACTTGCAAGTCCGAGTGTGTCTTATTTTTCTTGTTAACTAATTATAACGTTTTAAGCTGTTTTCAAGCATTCTTTTTCATTTATTCTACCGAGCTCGAAAAAGTGCAAAACCGTCACCTACATTGTTTGATCCTCCGCGACCGGATGTATTGTGAACCGTAACCGTTTTTCTAACCGTTTTTCTTACCGTTTTACCGACCGTTTTCTTTGAATTCAATTCGAATCGCATCATGGAAGCTTTGAAAAAGCAGAAACGAGTGCAAAAGAGAAACCTAGTGCGTCTGAAAGCTACCATCGAATCGTTAAGTGGTCAAAGACAGCTAGATTTCAAACGTTTGAGCAAGCTCGAAGCTATCCTTACCGAATACCGAACCGTTAAAGCCAAGTATGACGAGATTGTTGATCAAATACTCGCGTCAGGAGATGAGCTTGATCCACTCTATGCTCAAATGGAAAACGAACTCATGAGAGAATCCGAAGAAGTAAGTGATGTCGTTTTTTCTACCGAAGCGGAAATTCGAAATTTCAAAAGAGTAATATCGGCTGACGAAAATCGACAATCCTTAGTAAATGCCGAGTTGATGAACCGCTCAGTTACTGGAGCTGGCGGAAATCAGTTAAGACTAAAAGAAATCACCGTACCCAAATTCTGTGGAGACATCACTGCCTTTAAAAGCTTCAGGCAGCTTTTCAAAAATTTAGTCCATAATAACGAAGAGCTTACTAACATTCAGAAGCTATTTTATCTGAAAGACTCGTTAGTAGGTGATGCTAAGCTCCATGTCCGTGATTTCGATTTGGAGGAACATTCCTATCCTGAAGCCTGGAGCTATGTTGTTGCTCGATACGATAATCCTCGCAGCGTCCTTCGAAATATGTTTCGAAAATTCGTGAATGTCAAACGCATAAAATCCGAATCTGAAATTCGCGGATTGATTGATGAAGCTGATATGTTCATCAGGGGTTTGAAATCCGCTGGTGAGAAAGTCAATGAAACTTTTTCTCGTTTCATCTGCTTTTGGGTAAGCAATCTGCTTGATAATGACACCGCGCGTGATTGGGAGAATTCTGTTGTCTCGCGATCTTATCCCATGTACGAAGAGCTACAGAAATTTCTGCAGAGTCGCGCGTTCAATATCGAGGACCGCGTGTTCAGTCCAAAACCGACTTCTTCGAAACCTGAGAAGAAGAAATTATTCACAGCTACCGTTTCTACCGAACCGTCTTCTGGCGCCCCCGCGTCACCGTTAACAAATCGACCGCCAACTAAGCTCCCGCGTGTGTGCTGTAAAGTGCACCATTTTTTAATTGACTGCGTAGCCTTCAAATCTTTGAGTCCAGTTAATCGGTATGAAGTAATTAGAGCTAACAATCTCTGTTGCAATTGCTTCGGGTCGAATCACACCACAAAGGAATGCCGCAAACCGCCTAGGTGTAACCAGTGTGCAAGGTCGCATCATACTTTGTTGCATTTTGGTAACCCACCAGCTTCTGTATCCGAGTCGACCAAGCCATCAAATACGCTTCCTGTGTCGACAAGTACGCCTCCAGCTTCAACTCCGTCGCCAAATGCTGCACAGAGTGGAGTTACGAGTTCTGTGAACACTAGCGTCTGTTCATTAGCCACCGAACCAGTAGCTGTACTTCCATCAGCTTTAGTCCGATTTCGATGTGGTGATGTCACAGGGTTGATCCGCGTCCTGCTAGATACCGGAGCTCAGCGCAGCTTAATAAATCAAGCGTTTGTATCACGATATCATTTACCGTTTTCTATTTCTAAATCGTTACAAAATATAGCTGGTGTTAATAATGTTAAAACTAATTGCAACCATTTTGTCAATATTGAATTGATTAGTCGTTTTAAATGTTTTTCTCTTAACGTCAATGCAACCGTATATCCTACCTCCCTTCCTTATACCATTAATAACCTTTCCATTTCAAAGTACTCAAATCGTCTGAGAGAATTCGCTCTAGCTGACCCCCTTTTTTATGAGCCTGTAGTCAACATTCCAACTATAGACTTGTTGCTTGGGATAGATGTTTATGATAAGGTCGTCACAGGTGAACAGGTGTGGATAGATTCAATATGCCTGCGATCAACCTACTTTGGTTGGACTGTATCCTCTGTAGTCGCAAATGAGGAGGTTGATGGTGTACCTGATTCTTATTGTGGATTAGTTACAACTGATTCTGAATTGGATCAGCAGCTCACCCGTTTTTGGAAAATCGAAGAAGCATGCCCTATGAATCTTATCTCTACCGAAGAAAAATCCTGCGATGATCACTTTGCAAAGAATTTCCTCCGTCAGCCAAATGGACAGTTTGTTGTCCGCCTACCGTTCAAATCTAATCCATCTGCAATTACAAACAATAAGTTCCACGCTCTAGGGTACTTTAAGAAGATGGAAAGGTCTCTAGATCAGCCTACTAGAGAAGCTTATATCAGTTTCATGCGTGAATATGAAGCTCTTGGTCACATGACCCGTATGCCCTCCAACGATTCTACCAACCGATATTTTATTCCCCATTGTATCGTATTGCGTCCATCCAGTACTACCACGAAGCTACAAGTTGTGTTTCATGCTTCAGCTAAGTCAACTTCTGGATCTTCGCTCAATGACATTCTGATGAAAGGCCCAGTCCTTCAACCGGAGTTATTTGATCAGTTGATGGTGTTTCGCACCTACACCATCGCTTTCACCACTGACATTGCCAAGATGTACCGTTGCGTTCTTGTTCATGAAGACGACCGTCGTTTCCAATCCATTCTTTGGCGAGAGTCGCCTGACAAACCGTTTCTAGTCTACCAATTAAACACCGTCACGTATGGGACTAAGCCCGCCTCATTCTTAGCTACGAAATGTTTGGAAGTTCTAAGTAATGAGTCTACCGATAATATCCTCGCTAAGCAAGCTATTCAACGCAGCTTTTATATGGATGACCTGCTGTGTGGAGCCGATACCCTCGAAACTGCTATTAAACTGCGCGCTGATATACACCGCATTCTGAAAGGAGCTGGCTTTCTCCTTCGCAAATATCAGTCAAATAACACCGAATTGCTTTCTACTATCGATCCTGATCTCATCGAATCGGATTTAACTGTTGTCATCGGCGGAGAAGAAGCTCTATCAATTCTTGGACTATCCTGGTCGCCTTCTACAGATCAGTTACGCGTGAAGACTTCTCTGGAGCCAGCTATCGACGCTCATCTCATCACTAAGCGTATAATTTCTTCTGAAATTGCCAAGGTCTTTGATCCGCTTGGTATCGTATCTCCAGTTACAATCCGAGGAAAGCTGTTCCTCCATCAATTATGGCGGCTACAGATTGGTTGGGATGATATAGTTGACCCTACATTTGCTAACGAGTTCTTGGCGTATATTGCAGACCTTAGTGACCTTGCATCTTGTAACATTTCTAAATACATTGGAAACCGAACCAATTCCTCTTTAATTGGATTCTGCGACGCCTCAGGAGCTGCCTACTCGGCTGTCATTTATATCCGTTCTAAAGTAGATGATAGTTTCAGGATTCGGCTCTTAGGTTCGAAAACGCGAGTCGCACCGTTAAAGGAGCTTACTATCCCACAGCTCGAGTTACAAGCTGCAGTTATGCTCACCGACGTGATGGAGAGAGTTTGCCATACTCTTTCTCTCAATACCAGCTCTGTCCGCCTGTACACCGATGCAAAAGTCGTCTTATCCTGGATTTCCAAACCATCCAAGGATTGGAAGACGTTTGTCCGAAACCGAGTAAGCAAAATTTCGGCCAAATTTCCCATCGATTATTGGAGTTACGTACCGTCCAAAAGCAATCCCGCCGATCTCGCAACGCGTGGAATTTCTACATCGCAGCTGCTTAACTCAGCTATTTGGTTCAACGGGCCTTCTTTCCTTTGTGAAGAGGAGCTCATTCGCGAAGAAATAGAATTTCAGGAAGCTGCAGATGAATGGAAATCCAGTGTCAAGTCAGTTCATGCAGTTACCGAAGCTTATGATCATTTTATACCGCTGATCGAATCGTTCTCTGCATATCACCGTCTCTTGAGAGTTTTTTCAACCGTTATAAAATATTTCCACTGTTAGAAGTCGAAGAAATTTCCTGATAATTTCGACCTTTCAGCTACCGACCTAGAATATGGCCTAACCGCGCTTCTCCAAATCATCCAACGGTCATATTTTAACAACGATTTTCATCAATTGAAAGTTAATCGCCCTGTTCAACGTCGCAGCTCTCTGTTTGTGCACAACGTATTTTTGGACTCCAGTGGATTGATTTGTTCGCGTACCAGATTGCAGAATGCACTTGTTGCTGTTGATCGAAAATGCCCCATCGTCATTCCTGGCAGATGCCACCTTACCGTTCTGCTGATTCGACATGTTCACGAAAAATTCTTCCACGCCAGCAGAGGATTCGTTTTTTCGTATCTGTTAACTAAATACCATTTTTTAGGTGGAATCCAGACAGCTGTTAAGAAATTGATTCGAAGCTGCGTCGTCTGTATTCGTCATTTGCAGAAGGCTAAACTGCAGAAAATGGCTAATCTACCTGCTTCCCGCGTAACCCCTACAAGGCCATTTTCGGTTGTAGGCGTTGATTTTACAGGTGCTTTCAAGATTAAATGCACCAACCACCGTTCTCATAAGCTCTTGAAAGCTTATGCTGCTATTTTTGTCTGCTTTAGTACTAGAGCTGTTCATATCGAAGCCGTTTCTTCTCTATCTACCGAAGATTTCTTGAACGCTTTTCACCGATTTGTCTCTCGCCGCGGAGTTCCTAGCATCGTTTATTCGGATAATGGGACCAACTTCGTCGGCGCTGATCGTTATTTGAATTTAAAGGATTCATCAGCTCTCACCGATTTCGCCGCATGCGAAGGAATTCATTGGCGTTTTAACCTGCCCGGTACTCCCCATAGAGGTGGCATTTGGGAATTAGCTGTGAAATCCGCTAAGAAAATAATACCGTTAGCTACCAAAGAACAAGTAATGACTTTCGAAGGCTTGACCACCTTATTAGCTCGTATTGAATGCATTTTGAATAGTCGTCCGTTGGCCTACCGTACTTCCTCTGATCCTGAGTTCAAAGTTCTAACCCCTGGTCATTTCTTGGTCGGGGGTAATCTGTCGGTGCTGCCTGAACCTACAGAGTCGCCGAATGTGAAGCTAACAGAGCATTATACAGCGCATCAACAATGATTGAATTCATTTTGGAAACATTGGTCTCGAGACTATCTGAACTCCTTAAAAACCAGAGCTAAGTGGTGCTCTCCTGTTCCGAACTTAAAGGTTGGTCAAGTAGTCATTATCAAGAACAAGTTGCAGCGAGCTGGAGAGTAGAAGCTGGGAAAGATTGTCCAGTGCTTTCCAGACAATGATAACATCGTACGCACCGTCAAAGTCCTGTCTGATGACTGTATCAAATCTATAGCAAGCAACTTACTCATTCCTCTTCCTGATTCCTCAGGAGCTGAAGCTTCAGCTCCTGCCTCTGGCAGAAATGTAGCGAGTAACGACTCGCTTATCTCCTAGCGAATTCCCACTGCTGTTTTTCCGAAGCTTGCTAGCTTCAAATATTGTACCTACCAATCGAAAAGTATAGTATGTATCAATGTACCGACCGAGCCTTTACGTTTTAGCGAATATTGATACCGAGATACCGAACTTGCAAGTCCGAGTGTGTCTTATTTTTCTTGTTAACTAATTATAACGTTTTAAGCTGTTTTCAAGCATTCTTTTTCATTTATTCTACCGAGCTCGAAAAAGTGCAAAACCGTCACCTACATAGGGTATTTGCCGCGCGCAGCGCTGTAAGCACCCTATTGCAAACCCATGCCAGCCCATGCAACCTCTGCATTATTGTTTGCTTACATTTATGGTACACATACCTGCAGTTCCTTATTTTGACAGGGTCCTGCGGTTTACATATTCGAGAGGAGCCCAGACCATCTGCTTTGCTGATGACATCCTTCTCCTTGTAGAGGGGAGGTCGGAGCAGGAAATTCGCATCAGGTCCATGCTCAGCATTGAGATGGTGTCTCGCCGGATGCAGGCGAATGGCTTAACGGTGGTTGCTCAAAAAACAGAAGCCGTCCTTTTCCATGGGCGGAAAGGGGGCAAGCCACAGCCATTTGACCTAAAGGAGAGCGGACGCTGAAGGCGTTGCGTCAGCTTATGCCGAACCTTTGGGAGCCGAGTGAGAGCTGAAGAAGATGGTATTCGACAGTAATCCACTAGGTTCATTTTTATGCCCCCCCCCCTAAAGAGCGCACTCGCAGCACCCTGCGAGAAAAGAGAAGACATAAAAAGAATCCAGCGGGCTACAGCATTGCGCGATTCTCCCTTTTGCTAATGTATATGTATATAATAATAATATATAATATGTCGTCTAGTCGTCCAACCTGACCACGTCCTGTGTTGCTCGATGCAAACGCCTTTGTCTCCTGCATTTTAAATACCTTCGTCGGGTGCGCGATCTCTTCAATACTACATTCTTCTTCTTACCCATTGTTCTTCAATTCTTCATTCGTTCGATGACCAGGCTGGATCATTAGTTTCAGGTATCTAGTTCAAGTTCGAAACACATTTCGCGATCACGTCCCGGTCACCAGGTGCGGCTTTTACGGGGTTGGTACAAAAAGTTTAGTTGGGGTTGTAGGCACTACGCATAATCTGCACTATAGAACCGTCTCATATGAGGCGGCTCTTGCACTAGCTCGAATCTCTCCTATTAATCTGCTGGCTAAGAGAGCGCTACAGTTTATGAGCGCTTCCAGAAGCGCTTAGCAATTGATAGAAAAAATAAAGGAGCAAAGGAGAAGATTAAGAGAGAAGTCCGGTGGCAAACAGTTCAAGAGTGGGTGAGTCCGCTCATAGCCGCTGGACATTGAGGCTAGTACACGATCTCGATGCAGAGCTTTCGCGGCGGCACGGTGAGCTAACGTACCATCTTACGCAAATGCTCACTGGGCATGGATGCATCAATGGTTATCCTAACCATTAGAACAAGGTACCTAACCCATGCTCGCACTGCCCAGCAAAGGCGATGACGCATAGCATACCATCTTCCGCTGCACTGCGTGGAGCGATGCACGAGCAGCGCTCGAGGCGTCTGTAGATAGCCATATTGCTCGCAATACGATGGTTAAAATAATGCTGGCTAGCCCACAGAACTGGTCAGCGATGATCCAATTTGCCGGCATAGCAATGCGGGCCAAGGAGGATACCAAACGCGTGAGATAGCGGACAGCATCCGCGTAGCTCACGCAATGCACGCGCGACTCCCCATAAGTAGGGAGGACGCCCCCATTGTAAGATCGGCTCTGCATCTTAAGTCCGTCGCTGTACCCGAGACAAATACTGAAAGGTAAAACCAGGGTACGGCGGCAGTAAAGGCGAAGCGGGACACGATGACGACGGTGCAACTGCGAATAGGGATACGGAAGCAGTTGTATTATATTTAAAAAAAAAAAAAAAAGAAAAAAAGAAAGAGCGTGGATACTAACGTGTAGAGCAATTTGCAACGGCGTTTTCTGATGATAAAAGTGATTTACATTGGCGCTACGAGGCTTCCACTTCATTTTCTTGCGTTCTTTAGCGCTAAGGGGTCGCAATCGTGGGCATATGTGACCGGTGAAATGTCGATACATGGCGTGAATAGTTTTTCGCTGAGTGAGCTCCAAATGACGGTGGAATCTGCTTTTCGCGTGCAGGTGATACGATTCTCCGCTCGAGTAAGTGCGGTGACACAGCAGACAGTGATGACGTTCTGGTTTCCGGAGTAGAGCGGACGTTTCCACAGCGACGACGTCCTGCGTATAAAGGGAGAAACACGTTAAAAAATAATGTAAAATACCTAACACTTCCAATTAGCGACACGAACATGAATATTTCATGTCATACGCTGTAACTGCGTTTTTCGAGAGGGAGCAAAACTGAGAGTGCGAGTTTGTTATCTATTAGATAATTCCGTATTTGTTCATCCCAGCAACTGCAGAGTGTAGAGTATAGATCGACTACATATTACTTTCGCTTACACCGAGAATCTTTCTGGTGGACTCTCAAGTCTCTCGCAGAAGAGAACTTGATGGTATTCGCCCGAGTTCATCATTTATAATTTACTACCGGTAAATTAGAAGAAATTCATCCCACGCAGGTAAACTCATCCCGATTTATTCATCGCCAGTTAGCTGTACACCGGAATCGACTCGTCGTGGCACACGACGTACAGGTAGACAGAAGTATAGAGCTTCCAGATTCGTCTCTCAATTCACCACGAGTAGGTATGGAACACTGTAAAAGCCATAAAGAAAAAGCCCAGGCTCGTCAAATTTGAAAGTCCCCTCGCTTCCCACGGAAAATCGAAAATACTAACACTGCGACTCGGAAATAGAAAAGCTAATTTTCAAATCTACGGAAGATACGAGACATTGTTGCCCAGGTCCGAGGCACCTTCCACAATTTTACATATTATGTAGTAGGTAGGCTTCGCCAGTATCAAGTTCCGTCACGATGAAGCCGATCTTCCTACGGTGCTTCCCGCCTGATTTTAACATACTCCTTAACATCGCATAATTCGTCGACGTCCAATGTTTTCAAATCCGGGAATGTAATTACCCGAAATGAATTTCTCGTAGAACAAATTCACCGGAGACGAATAGCTCGGGATGAGTTTCTTTTTCCTAATTTGCTCTCCATCCGAGTTCTGGAATCCGCCCTTTCGAGCATTACTTCAGAGACGTCAGGGAGGCTCTTCCCTTCTGGCCGAAAAATCGGCTTAGGTCGAAAATTCTGGCGAGTTGCTACGTGGGCTCGAACCCTGGACCTTCGGATTCTGAGACCAACGCACTATCCACTCGGCCAACCAGACCTCTGCTCGAGATGAGTTTACCTTCGGCACAAATTTTTCAACGGATGAGCTTACTGACGACGAATAGTCCGCGACAGATTTATCGAGCACGACTTGTTCGGGATGAATTCAACTACCCTCGGCGAATACCGGATTCTTGAATTTTCATTTTAAAGGATTTTCAAGAGAAACCGGTCTACAATTTCAGTTTTTCCCTCGACCAAATTTTCGAAATAAATACTTAGTATTTTGCATTATCGAATGAGCTGAGCTATAGGCTAGTTAAGTGCAGGTACACTGAAAATGGAATTGTATAAGTATGTTTTCAAAAAGCGGTTCCGGTATTGTCGTGTATTGCTCCTTGTTTAAGGCAATGTAAGACCGTTTGTCCTTGGTCACACTCGTGCAGCTAATGTTTTTTCCATACTCCTTCAACGCCAGTTTTAACTAAAGACAAACGAGGACGTTTTCAAACTGGCAGCGATAAATTTTGCAAATACGAGTAGTAAACAACGTGTGTTAGAATAATGTCCAAAGGCAGAAACGCTCGAAATCAAACTACATAAGACACCTCGTCAAACCGGTTACCCATGGGCGCAATTATACGAAGCTCGGGGACACCCGTGAAGATTATCGATGGCACCGTGCTATTTCTCACACTAGTATTTTTATTTCTTGTCTTAAGACAAAGACAGAAAAGAAAGAAGGAGAAAACAAGTTCGCATCAATCTGCAAGCACACCAGTGTCAAATCCCAACTGACATCTTATAAATTTGATTTTAATTATAAAAAAAAGAGAAAAAAAAGCGATTGATTATGTTCAAGTCCAGTCTTTTTTTGTTTTAACTCGACTAGTATAGGACCGATGATCTACCTTTCAAATTAGCCAATTATGAGTCACCCCACTGTAGAAGTTATGCAAATTTCCGAAGGTGAGGATAAGATAACAGGATGAAAAAATATTAGAAATGAGCTCAGAGACTTCAGGAACTCAGAAAGTGCTGCTACCTATATTGTCATTAGTCGACATTCCGATCTTTAACCTCTCTCCCCTTGTAACGGCTCCAATTTTCAACTTATGATACAAATAACATTAAAAAAGAATTTAATGTCTCCAGAAACACAAGAAGTTATATCCATATCAAAGTATTGAAAATGTTGCACGCTTACCTCACCCAATCCCTCCTCCTACTTCTCTTACAATAAGAGTAAATTTTCAACGTGGAGGTTGAGGAAATATTAAAAACGAATTAAATGTCTCTAAAAATATTCGCAATAAAATCCATATATTGTAATAATTGAAAATTTGGACCTTTCAATCCTTTTCCCTCCGAATGTCTCAATTTTCAACTTGGAGTAAAAATAATATTAAAGACGAATGCGGTGATCTTAAGCACCAACGAAGATGTGCATTTTATGAAAATTACAACTGTAGGCGGTGCCCCTTCACCTAGGGTAAATGCTTAAATTTTCGACTTGACGTTGAACTAATGTCCATAGCAAATTAAGCGATTTCGAAAACACGACAAAGTGTATTTCAATTTCAGATTTTACATTAATAAAAACTAGAACAGTTATACTATAAAAAGTTCCTGCAGAACCCAAATACAGGCAATAAATACATATTAAATGTGTGGTTCCGGCGGAGAGCTTCGCCAAAGGGAAGGCACCGAAAGTAGGAAAGCTATTCCGAAGCTGTTTGGCAACTCATCTGCTCATGAAAGCCAGCAGAAGAAGAGGAAATCCATAATTATATATTACGGCTCAAAATACTTATACACCAATGCGAAAGCCCATTTTGAACCTCCTCGTAGTGCGGTCAGGATTGAAGCAAGTATACGGAGGAGGAATACTCCCAGGAAACTTCAATCTTTCTTTCAAATTAAGAACGCCCTAATATTACTAATACGCAAGTACGGACTGGATAACACACAACACAGGCACAATATGCAGACCTATACGGTACACATTTGCAAGATTCGGCCGTAGCCTATTCAGTGTACGTGTACTATGTAGTAGCTAGATCGTCGGTGTTGTACGCGACGTAATACACAAACGAGTCGCATACATACATGTAAGTATATTAAAGACTGAAAGAAAGAAAGAAAGAAAAAAGAAAAAAAAGCTAGGGGCTGAACAATACGGTGAAAATTTTACGGAACAGCAGACTCGAATTTGCTTGTACGGCGAGACGTCACCAATTTTACACTTGTACTAAATAACACAATACCGCGTTTTCATATTATTTATGACACTGCGAATCTAAAAACATGAAAAATGATATTGTTTTACGAAGGTAACCACCAACTACAATTATACCCATAGGTACTCGTATAATCATCAAGAGCAATATTTGTAACAAACTGCTTTCACACGAACGCCACATTGTGACCAGGTTGCCCAATTAAGTAGCACGTTGACGTTTAAAAAGCACGAAATACTTATCAACTTCAATGCGGAGTATTGCATAGGTACAACTATCAACAATAGTTTGAATACTAGACTAATATCTAATAGGTAACAGAGTGCTTATCAACAAAAAGCCATAATTATCACGTTTGTTCCGAAATCTGGCTTCAAATTTTCCGATGGTTATTGGAAAACACAAGCAGTACTCTTATACTTGTAGCCACGTAAAATGTATAGTTACTCATTTTTCTGATATACTGTAAATATACATACGAGTAGGCACACTCGTTATCGTAATCTACTCGTAATTAGAGTACGAGTACCTTCTCCACTTCGGGATAACAAAATACGTTCATGCGTCATCGATGATTGTACCTGCCTACTGTAGGTGTGTGTACTATGTATGTACTAAGATAGGTACTCGTACTCGTATAATATACTGAGCGGCTTTAGGAAAGACAGACCTATAGCCTTAACCACAGCGAATGTGGTTAGTTAACTCGCGAGGTTCTCTTTTAACATTATAATACACAACCACACTTACGCAAAACTCGATATCGCGACACCCCCCCCCTTTAAACTTATAGTAAAGAAAAATCAACTTAATACCTACTCAGGGCTGGTAATCAACGAGATAAATTGACCCCGATTAAACTACAATCGAAATTAGGGAAACTATTTTTCTCTCTTTCTTTTCATCATCTAGAAAATCATGTCAAGATCTCGTACCTGAAAAAACTATACGTGGCATTGTATCGATCTATTTTATTATACGACATCGTAGGGTGCATAAAAATGCTACAAAACAACGGACTTCGTTCAATTTTATAATTCCATCCTCACACTTCCTAAAACACGATTACAAAGAACTTCGAGGAGCTCGCAACAAAGATTTACACAAAAAAAGATACTCGTATTATTAAAATACTAGTTCTCACCTTTCCGGCTTCAAAGTACACAATACGGTTTCGTCACGGTGTACTCAGCCTAGAATTAGAATACATTCACGAAAGGACATAAATTTTTAAACAAAATTTCTCACTCAGTCGGACGACAGTTGGAAATAATTTTATATTATTCTGAACAGGACCGCCGTAATTGGTAATTGTGCGGATATGAAGGGCTATGCCCCCCCCCCCATGATATCTGAAAGGCTGGCACTCGGCGCAAATCCTAGTATACAGTTGGCAAAACTGAAAATGTGAGAACTGTTCTCCCCCTCCCCGAGAAGTTTCAACTGACTTTTCATGTAGTTTAGTTCGACTTTTTGTTGTTTACTGCTTACACCCCCAACCCTCCCTTGAAAACAAATTAATTTGCTAGTTACGATCTGATTCTCAAAGCGTATCAACGAAACTTACAATTGCTATCAAATAACTCATCCAGAGTATTATACAGCTCAGAACTTATAACTTTCTTGTCACTCCCTGTGCTAGCCTCTGAAGTATTTAGGCATATACACATATAACTCGAGCAATCTCTCTTACTTTGTTCTATCGTTTCATTATTATTTCACCGAATCTGTTCATTTATTTTCCCTCCGATAATTAGATTAGTAACTTAATAATAATAATAATAATAATAATAATAAGATGCCGTCATAGTGGAGTTTAAGGCTCATTAAGGCGGAGCAATTCCTTTTCGCAGAAGTTTTGTTTTCCTTTTACATGTTTAGTAAACTATTAAAAATGACTGGAATTGGAATAATTATTATTAACGACAGTTTAAATTAACTGAAATTTTACCTTCATCGAGTACTAAATATTATAATTATTTTGTTAGGTGCCTTCTCATCTATTAGGTATACATATAAACATCGAGAAAAAAAAATCACGGCATGGTTGTTCGGCTAACTCTATCTAGCAATAAACATACTATGAAGATCGAAAGTGTAGTTTCAGACGAGGCATGTGCAGTAGGGGAGAGTGGAGAGGATTCAGACAGTTTTTGCATATTGACGTTTTACATGGAAACTATGAGATTTTGTGGCAATTGCACCCAACCATTGTAAACCTTGGACTTTTTTACATCTAAAATTATTTTTGTTTCCCATTTTTATCTTCATTATCACCATGATAATTAATTTTCAAAAACTTGTTTTTTTTTTGTCCGAAACCTGGCACGGGGTGACCATTCGGACAAGTTATGGGAAGGATTCGAACACGATATAAAATCCCATAAAATTTGAAGAAAATATGCACAAACGCAAATTTATTACTTAACTACGAAAATAAAACTTCGTAAACAACATAAAAACCATTCAAACGATTAATTACCAACAAAATATCATTTAATATCGATTTTGTCGCTGAGACTTTTTTTCATCATTAACCTCGTAAAGTTTTTCAATAATATCAGAAAAGGGCTCAAACGAGGCATCCAGTATGTCCGAGAAATAAAAGTGATCAGGCACCTACGAAAAAAAAATCACACACCGGCACTTCTTATCACATCAAGATCACAGAAAAATCAGTGAGAACACCATTTGTCTGAGTGCTCCCAAACTATCATTTTCATGAACTTTTCTTCACATGAAGCGACACTCAGCCAAAACGACCAAAATCGCTTACCTACTTATTTTTGAATATCCAACCTACACCTAACAAAAATCAATTGAACTTGATATCTCTTCAGAACGGCTAAAATATTTCATTTTTAAAAACTGGTGGCTGAGCAAAAAAACAGTAAAAAATTACATTTTTTTCCCGTACAACGGGGTTACTTTGTGACTGGCGCGTAACTTTTGTGACAAAGCTGCCGCGCAGTCCTTACAACGCGTCAGCCAGCGAACAGGAATGACTCACACGCTATACCTCGGTTACCGACTGTCCCTACAGAGAGCGTGTTAGTCATTCCTGTTCGCTGGCTAACGCGTTGTAAGGACTGCGCGGCAGCTTTGTCACAAAGTTTCCCGCCAGTCACAAAGTAACCCTGTTGTACGGTCATAAATTCGCGAAAATGATAAAGTCTGAATTTTCTTTGCATAAAATGAATAGATATCAATATCATGAAGTTTCATTTTGGAAATTGGCGATTTTTGAAAATATTGAGGCCCCAAATGGGGGTCGTCCGAATCCTTCCCGTGTCCGATTTCTCCCCACTTCCCCCTATTTTCAAGATTAAAGTCTCGCATTGTTAAATGCGTTCACGTTCATAATGGAACGGGAAGAAGGTATTCGTCAAATAAATAATTAGAATCAAAATGGTACCTGTATCCTGATATAATTTGATTCATCTAGGAAACGGATCGACTAAATCCCCCACACACATTCACATACAGGTTGTGGCTCAAAAATCCCTCGTTTTATATAACGGAATAATAGGATCTTCAAGTTCTCAGATTTAGTACATCTTTTGGGTAAGAAATCTACCTTCTCCCTCATCCAAAAGGTGCTGAAGCGTTCAACCGACTTTGAAATATCGAACGGCAACATCGAATAGACTACCTATCGGAACAGGGTGGTTTTTTTGGGGGGAGGGGTCACTAATTCGAACAAGCAATCAGAATTTTCATTGGACAACGACTCGGGTTCAATACTCAATATTTTTCTTTTCATGGAACCAAACTGACGTTGATGAAAAAACTTAGCGAAGTCAGAACAGAGATTTCTGGGTGTTGACTTCGAAAATTCATCCAGGGTTTTGATCCGATCCCAAATCGAGCTCCATAAAAATCCAAATTTGACCAGTGACTCGTAAAATTGAACAACGAATTGGAATGGGTTTACTGTACGTTTTTTTTTTCTTTGATAAAATCCAACGGCTTTTCAATTCGGCTTCGATTTAGGCCATACAATCTCAATTTGATCCTTCAAACAGACAAAACTGACACGAGTTAGAAAATAGAACAACGCTTATAAACAGGGGCTTTTTGGGTCACTGATTGATCAAATTTCTGATGCGGTTTCCATTCGGGCTTCAAAATCCAAATTTCACCCTTCAAATGGGCAAAGTCAACTAAACTCGGAAAACTGAACGATGTAGGTACAGGTATAAAATCTTTTTGAAGCCACGCAGTTCGAATACAGCATTCAGGGACGTACCGATGGGGGGGGGGGAGTGTCCCTGAGAAAATATACCATTTCAGTCACGTAAAGCGGAGTTGGAAAATTTCAGTGGATGGATGAAAATTCAACAAGTTTTTTTTTTTTACTTTGACAGGGTTGCCACTTTTTCTCAGGATTGGTTTTCCCTGACTTTTCCCGGTATTCCAGGCCAACTTTTCCAATTTTCCCTGACCTTTTTTACAGGATTCCGAGAAAGCCCAGAGGGAGGAGAGTCACAGAAATTTTTTACAATACAAATAAAAAAAGTTTACTCCGATAAAATACGAACTCGTTTCTTATTTTCAGAAAATTTCCCTGACTTAAATGAAAATTCCCTGACTTTTCCCTGACTGACCAAATTCCCTGACTTTTCCCGGTTTTCCCGATTTTCCAGAAAGTGGCAACCCTGTTTGATGCTTGGGGATTTTCAGTTGCGAAGTAGGGAAAACTCAGCAAGTCAAAAGGTTTTTTTTGCTTTGATACTTGGGAACTTTGAGTTGAATCAGTTGGAACTTTCACCATTTTTGCCCCCCCCCCCTTCGGGTACGTCTCTGATAGCACTCGATTTTTAACTGAGTTTCTATTTTGACACTTCCGATCATAAGGCTAAATCGACTTCATTTAGAAAATTTGAATGGAGCACCGGAATACGGTTCCTTGAGTAGATAATTTTAACATTCTATAGAGCTTCAGTTTCATTCCAACGATATCGCTCGGAATCATAATTAAACAGTTGAAGGCAAGCCAGAGTTAAAAATTTTTTTATTGACTTGCATTCCACTATTCGATTAATACCTACCTGGAGGGCTATTCTTGAAATGCGTAAGGCGCAAACCTACGCTCTGTGCGCATTTTGTAAAAACCAACGAACGCCTCTTTCACTAAAATGTGATTCTCGAAAGAGGAGACGAAAGCATTGAACGCACCACCCAGGCCACGTGCAGCGAGTTGATAAATATTATCTATGTTATAATGTTTCTTTCAAAAACGGGGTTAATTCTTCTACAATTTGGCAAAATGTATTTTTATTCACTCGAAACTGATCTTTAAATTGTGTATCAGTGAATTTGTAGACATTTAATGATCGTGAACGAATTCTTTCGATTTTCAAATTGACTTGCCTTACTCTTTGGTCATTTTCCAAATCAGCACGATCATGAATATCAATTTGAAGTTGAAGTGTGTAGTCCGGAATAATATTCATTGAAAACTTTCAATTGCCAATAAAAATGAATTAAGTTGTTTGGGCAGTAAAACAAGTAAACGATTAAACCAAAAATTTAATATAATTCATCACTCCATTCCATAATTCAAATTTCAACATACAAAAACTCTCATGATAATACTAGAAAAAAAAAACACCCTACTTTTAACCGGAATATTTTGCGGGGGAATTCAGAGAAATGTGTTGTATGAAAGTGCCGAACGCGCTGTACCACACCTCCCGAGGTGTCATTCGAGGCGTAGCTCAAGGAGCGTTTCAAAGTCACGAAACTCTTCAAAGCAATTTGAAAATAGCGGAACGCCTGATACGCCAGGCGTATGAACGCTTGATACGCCCTGTGCGCCTCTCTAGAATAGCTCTCCAGGAGGGCTATTCTTGAAATGCGTAAGGCGCAAACCTACGCTCTGTGCGCATTTTGTAAAAACCAACGAACGCCTCTTTCACTAAAATGTGATTCTCAAAAGAGGAGACGAAAGCATTGAACGCACCACCCAGGCCACATGCAGCGAGTTGATAAATATTATCTATGTTATAATGTTTCTTTCAAAAACGGGGTTAATTCTTCTACAATTTGGCAAAATGTATTTTTATTCACTCGAAACTAATCTTTAAATTGTGTATTAGTGAATCTGTAGACATTTAATGATCGTGAACGAATTCTTTCGATTTTCAAATTGACTTGCCTTACTCTTTGGTCATTTTCCAAATCAGCACGATCATGAATATCAATTTGAGGTTGAAGTGTGTAGTCCGGAATGATATTCATTGAAAACTTTCAATTGCCAATAAAAATGAATTAAGTTGTTTGGGCAGTAAAACAAGTGACCGATTAAATCAAAAATTTAATATAATTCATCACTCCATTCCATAATTCAAATTTCAACATACAAAAACTCTCATGATAATACTAGAAAAAAAAAACCTACTTTTATAACAGGAATATTTTGCGGAGGAATTCAGAGAAATGTGTTGTATGAAAGTGCCGAACGCGCTGTACGACACCTCCCGAGGTGTCGTTCGAGGCGTAGCTCAAGGAGCGTTCCAAAGTCACGAAACTCTTCAAAGCAATTTGAAAATAGCGGAACGCCTGATACGCCAGGCGTATGAACGCTTGATACGCCCTGTGCGCCTTTCTAGAATAGCTCTCCAGATCTTTACCGATATGCTACGCAATTACTTTGAACATCGAAATGAAGAAAGATACAAAAAAATAGAGAAAGACAGAAAATGCCCCAAGTTTTCTTTTTTGATCATTAAAATTTGGATTTTGGAGTCAAGCTTAAGGCCGAATCAAGAACAGGATGCATTATCTAATTACGGATCAGCGAACAACGATCAAGAGGGTCAGGGTTCTCCTCAGTTTAGTTTCTCAAGTTAGATTTTGAACTCATTCCAAATTCATCCTGCTGCAGTGTGAAAATATTTTCTTCATTTCACTGTATCTTGTTTAGTTTGTCAAATCGGAATCAACGCAGCTTTCCCTCAAGTGTGAAATCTTGAATTCGCGGACTGAGTCAAAACCCAGCTGAGAATTCCACATAATATTCGAACTCGGCGACTAAAAAATCCCCTAGATAGGATGCATTCGATTTTGTAAGTCGAGTCCATTTTGTCTGTTTGAAGGACAACATCGAATTTTATGACCCAAACGGAAATCAGATGAAACACATTTGATTGAATTTTTGAAATAATCAGCCCTCCCCCACTAAAAAAATTGACATTTTTCCAGTCGAACCAACAAATTTAGTACTTCTAAAGGCAGAAAAATGAAATTTCGGACTTAAATTGGCGTGGATTTGGTACGTGATGAAAATTTTGAAATAGCGACCGGGAACAAGCCTATTCCGATATTTTGTTTGATTTTCCAAGTTAAGTCACTTTCGCCCTCTTGAAGGCTAGTTAGATTTGTATTTTGGAACCAAAGTTGGGATCTGATCAGAATTATTAAGGTTAACGACCTCTCCACTCCCACCATCATCTAAAAAAGAGAAGAAAAAAAAATACTTCAATATTTTTTTGATGATATGTTTTCGTGAAAAATTTCAAGTTGGCGGTACTTTTTAGCCTCCTTTCTAGATGAAGAGAAAATTTTTCACACAAAATTAAACTAGATCTCGACATTTGGAGATCGTCATTTCTTCCGTGTCCCCGTTCGATCTTACAATTTGGACACACACACACACACACACAAAAGTACGAATGAGTAGGTAGGGGTTTTGTACCACACTCTGGCATCGACAAGGCTGCATACAGTGAAACTCCATCGAATTTAAACTGCACACACCGAATCCTCTGCAATATTATTTTCCTATTTAAGATAGAAATATGAAACTCGCTTACCTTCGAGCGGACATAATCGGCCGTTGCTTCAATTTTGTTTGGCCAAACGACTGCTTCATCACGAGTGATCTCCGACAGACAGCCATCTTTTGCAACCAGGTCATTCGAGTAGAGTTTGCTGGTGCCCTGTAACGTCAGCTCCCAGTCAGGCGTCATCTGTCCACGTACATCCCTTAGATTGATTCTGTAATCACCGTTGTTCTCTTGGCAAAATTTTAGCGCCAACTCGTCCAGACTTTTACTTTTGAACAGCCTAACAACAGGCTGCAATCTATCGTTCGTCTGCAAGAAGCTTCGATACTCGCGGCAGTTCGTCTTCCGAATTACCATTTTTGGTAGGCCCACGAACGCGTTCTGTCTGATCATTTCCTCAGTTTCAGTTTCGGTCCACTGTTTCACAGGCTTCTTCTCAATGATGACTGATTCAAGAGCATTTGGAAGATCATTCGGATCGTAGCTACTATCAGCGGCGTTGCTACTTCTCCCGCTGGCGAAAGCGCAAGCCAAATTAGCTGCCGACTGCAGCACCAACCTTTTCACTTTTAGTACCGGTGACGGATACTGGGTCTTGGAATTCACAACTTTCCACAGACCAGACCCGTTTGTTGACAAGCGAACCTCAATTTGAGCCGGCCCTAGTTCGAGTTCACGCAGCACGTCGCACCCAACGCCACCGTGATCGTCGAGCTTGAAGATTTTGTGCCAGGGAAGTTGTACTTTAATCTGAGTACGAGTAAGCAGCGAGCTTAACACCTCTTTTGACGAATCAGTTGAGGCAGTAACCGGTTCTACCAGCTCCAGATTGTCAAGAGCATTATCCGAGGCGTCGCCATCGTCGTTGTCATAATTATGTTCATCATTGTCGTTATTGTCATCTAGATCGAAAAATGGTTCGTTGTAGCTTTCATGTTCAGGAGTGAAACTAATTTTCTGGTCAATAAATGATTCTTCAATACACCTATTAGAAAAACACGAATGCCGGACGTCGTTGTCGCTACCATTATCCACATCACCAACAGACAGGCAAAAACCACTCTCCATGTTTTGGTCTTCATTGACAATGATCGAAGAATTTAATGAGCAGCGTAAACAAATTATGGATTCTTCGCTGCTGATAATCAAGCACTGACACTGTAACTCATCGTTAACTTTCTCGCCACGTGTAATCATCTCCATGCGTGAAGGGCAGTCAAAAGCGGCTACTTCTTTTTGGTCAAAGATTGCAGGCAGACATAATTGGTTGTTGTAGCACGCATCTGTGATAATCAAACTGTCAGTCTGGTCGCTGCCAAAAACAACATCTGGTTGCTGATCTTCAGAGTGGATGATGATCTCCGTATGTTCTGGAGTGACCCAAACTTCGAGTAGACTGCGACTGGCCGAGGCCAGGGCACCAAGCCCGATGCGAGTCACAGCTTTCATGGCGAGACTCTTCAGTGAAGGGATTTCCAGCAGTGGCAGTACTGGTGGTGAAGGTGGCAGTGGCAGTGATGGTGATGATTGCGGTGGTGGTGGTGGCAGTAGAAGCAATAAGTCAATTCTGTGATTTAAGTCCGAATAGTAATCATCACCACTTCCACTCAAGTCAATATCATCTAGCAAAACACCCTCAATAATGTCGCACTGCGGTGACGGGGCTACGCTTGAGATAGGACTAAGATTAGTACACTGGAAGGCATGATCGTCATTACTTTCAATTTTGTCTTCATCATTGTCATTGTCGCCACTTTCAGTTTTGTCATTATCATTGATGCCATCAGCTTCATTCAGACTGCAGCACGGTGAAGGTGCTTTACTCGTGATCTTCTCCCGGTCAAAATGGTCATCATTCAGAACGCAGTTTGGAGACGGCGCTCTGTTGGAAATGTACTCAATTAATGTATCATTGGATACATGCTCGGTGATGAAATCGCAATTTGGCGTGGGAGCGTGATAGGTAAAGCTGGGAAGTGACTTGGAATGATCACATTTGCAGGGGTCTCCCTCAAATGGCGGCGTCTTCGGCGCTTCAAAATAAACGTTATCTTCTTTAGTGAGATCACAGTTAGGAGTGGGTGCCACACTTGGAATGTTGAACAATTCGTCATCTGTGGTGACCATGTCCAGATCATAGTTACATGTATCACTGGGTGATGGAGGTTCCTGCTGGTCGGCCAAACCGCATGGAGTATGTGGAGAACGACAATCAGAGGAATGCGGAGACTCGCATTTAGACGCATCCGGATGTTCTTTATACCGACTTTGTTCTGGACTAGACATGATTCTATCATCAGAGTCAGAATGCCGATTTGGCAAAGGGTAGTGGCAATTTTCTTGCGGCATGGAACAATATGGGGAGCGCATGTCCTGTTGCAGAGAGTTGTTAGGAGAGCGCATTTCCAACAGTAGCGAGCCTGGAGAACAGATGTGGTGACCAAGCGAATGGTAATGTAGGCGGGGAGCTTCTTGCGGTGAGGAATCTGGAGTGTGAGTTTGTTGCAGCAGTGAACTACACGGCGAACAAATTTCCAGCTGCAGATGACCAGGAGAGTCAGTTTGATGAGACAGCAAATGTTGCAAAGAGCTTGTCTCTAGGGGTGTCGAATGATGTAAGAAATGTCCCTCCGGATTCGGCGAGTTACATGCAGAAACAGTTTGCTGCGGCGGAAAATGATAAGGCGAGAACTTATCCTGTTGCAATAAAGGGGAAGGAGAACGTGACTGCCGCTGCCAATGATCTGACAATGTACTTTCTTGCGACGTTGAATTACACGAAGAGCGCGTTTCTTTTTGAAATGAACTACAGTGAGAGCCAATTTGCTTTGATAAATGAGGTGGCAAGGGCAATTCTTGGTGCGCTAAATGAAATGGAGAGTACAGTTGGTCGTACGCTGATGAGTGCCATGGCAGGGGTATTTCTTGGGGTGGTGAACTACATGGAGACAGTATTTGCGGAGAGTTGTTCTGTATTGAAATGCCCCATTTAGAAGGTGACTGGCATTTTTCAGACACAATGGTTGTATCATGCGCACAAGACACCTCATTTTTGAGGGAACATTCTGATGTAGCGGCAGGATGCTGGAGTCGAGGAAACCAATTTAGTACCACACTGTTGCGACTAGGTGATGTTGCCTTCTTGATATTGTTATCTGAATATGGGGCCAAGTTGAGGTATTTGTCAGCGCAGGATTGGTCAAACGAATCCAACAAGTCGGATTTTTCATTCAACGCAAACTGGTTCAATGATTTTGACCGTCGGTAGCACTTGTAGTCGTCCAAGCGCACACCAAACGTTCCTGTGGCCTGAAATTGCGATTCAAGTCCACATTTGTCGGCAAACGAGAATCGTCGTCTTAGTTTTTTCATCTTTTTCTTCCCCAGTTTTGGTTTACTTTTATCCTTTTTACATTTCTTTTTCCGAATTCTAGAATAGTCGACGCTGTTATCCGCATAGTTAATTTTCTTTGATTCTTTGTCTTTGCCAAAATAGTCACCCAATAAATCACGCCTCGGAGCATTATTAACAAGACATTCATTCTCAATGTTAGAATTGGTTTGCACAATCTCGCATTTATCCTCATTGTTGTCCGAGTTGATTAAATTCAAATCTTGTCTTCGTTTTTTCATAGGTAGATCAGTCTCTTTAGCTACTAATTTATGCTTTCCAACTTTGATGCTTTCCAACTTGGAGCCCGAATCACAACGCGTTTTCAAGATTTCTCCACAGTCTTCAGAAAAGAAACTGTCGCGACCACTGATAAAAACAGCAGCAGTATTGTTAACAAGCTTTGTACAGTTTGTACTGACAACTTGGATGCAGTGCCCATTTAAAACTGGGGATACTGCTACATCAGATACATCTAGTTCCTTGATCTTGGCCACAGGAAGTTTGTTTGTACCGCATCTGAACAGCGATGTATCTTCTGGTAGTTGTTGTTGGATGCTCTTTAGGTTGTTTTGAAGATCAACAACCTCAGAGTCCCCAGAAATATCTTCAGTTGGCTTTTGATGGATGTTCACCAGATTATGCTGCAAGTCATCAACACTTGTATCTTTGGACATGTCATCAGCCAGCAGCAGTAGGTGGCTGCCAACTGGGTCATCTAGCACACGGCCAAGTTCAGAATGAATGGCAGCAGCTTTCAATGGCTGTTGTTGGGTGCTTACTGGATTTCCTTGCAAACCACTGGTATTAGAATTTCTGGATAAATCTTCAGGCAACTGCACTTTGTTACTGACTATAGTGTTTTGTAATTCATTGATGTCATAATCTTTTGAAACATCTTCCAACAACTGTGACTCAACTCCAACTAAATGGTTTTGCAGATCGTCTGTACCAGTATCCTTGCAGAGGTTGCATAATGCCAGCTCCTCAATGTTGGTAAGGCTGCCATGTAGATTATGGGCGCTTGAATCTTTAAATATTCTTTCCCCAAAACTATCTTGGCCATTCTTTAGACAGTGTTGTGGCTCGTTCCCTTTGGTGGAGGAGACTCGATTGCTTTCTAGTTGGATATGGGGTATGTACTCGTCTTTCCTTATAGGAGGAGAGTCTTGAGAACGCAGTTGACATAATTGAGACTCAAGATTGCCATTTTCCTTGATCACAGATTTGTTGTGACTAGATCCACTGTCATTAAGAGACAAAGAGGCAATATTCCCGATATACATATCCATTTTTTTTAGGTTCAAGGCATCCATGTTCTCTTTTATTAGCAGAGAGTCTCCATTGTCCAACGTTTTATGCCTGCGTTTGAATCGCTTAGTGGGTCGTTCTTCACCTCTTCTCTTTGGCAATGGTTTGAGCACCTCCCGGAAATTGTCAATTGCCGATTCCTCCAGTCTTTTGTATGTAACGGCAGTGAGCCTTTGCAGAACATCTGTCTCCGGCTCTTCTTGTATTGGAAAAGTTATTGACACCTTTTCAGCATTCACACTGTCGCAAACAAATTTACAATCCTGGATCATTGCGTTAACTGGTTCCATCATCATAGTATCACTGCCAATTGATTCGACATTTTTGCTAACCGCTTTATTGCATGTGTTTTCAAAGGAGGATGCACTGCTGTCTGGCATGACTTCTTTGTCAAATGCGTGTGTTTGGAGAACAGCTGGCTTGCAACGAGTTTCAGCATTGTTAAGCCAGACATCAGGCTCAGATGTTGCATGTAATTTACTATTCTTAACAACCATGCCAACAGATAGGTCTTCAACTAGCGGTGATTTAGGACGCCATGATTCAGGTTTTGATGCATCATAACATCGACATTTGCTGATGGATGATACAATTGCCTTTGCTTGTTTTGGTTGTTGTTGTTCTTGTTGCTGCTGCTGCTGCTGTTCTAAGCTACTTTCATACTGTTCCCGAGATACAATACATGTCTGGTAGGTGATGCTTGGCGCTGATTCCATTTCAATATCATCTTCTGTGTCTTCCAGCCACTGTCTACCAGCTTTGTTTGCGGTGGGCAATGCGTTCTTGCCAATGTTACCCTCACCATCATTGCAGTTGTTCTCCATTGAACACGGACCGTCGACCACCGTGGGTATTGGATTGGCTACATCAGCTGCTTGGATGTCAGTAAGCTGCATGATTGTGTTCGTTGACTGGGTACGTTCGCGTTCGCCATCCGCCGTCATCTTGTGCAACTTCAACACTGACGTTTGGACATTATCTTGTTTCGGATCTTTGCTTAGAGCCAAGTTCAACAGTTGGTACGTATTTTCACAGTCAGAGTTATAGGTGCTTGGCGAGGTCAATTCCAATGTTAACGGATCCTCAGACCTTCGTTTTTCCGGCTCGCACTCGCTGTCATGCAATTTACAAGTATCAAAGATCACTTCATTCTCATAAACATCATTCAGAGTGAGACTGGCACTACTAATTCGATGGTCTGAGTTTTCTGGTTTTTTAGGCGAGCCTGGTGGGGTCAGTGAGGGCATACTAAGCAGGCTGTTTTCATAATCTTGCGCATTTTGCTCAAGCTCGCATACCCTCAAACTACAGACACCAGTTTTCTGAATAACACCGTTATACACAGGCATCATTTCTTGGCTTCTGAGTTTTGTTTTTCCAGTTGCATTTGTCCCAATTTCAGATGGAACTGAGTTCACTCTTCCAATTTCCAAAATATTTTTGTCCAGGTAGCTCGTTGTTTCCTCCAGTAAACAAGCAACAGGAGCAGGAGTAATAGCAGCAATCATCATACGACTTTGGACACCCATTTTTGCTGCTATTAATCATGATCTTCTGCTTCTGGTAACTAAACTGATGCGTGATCTCCTTTAATGACTTTTCTAAATCTTCCTTCATCAACGTAATGTCCGAATCACTAGCCGTTGTCTTGTCGATGTGTTCGTAACTGATGCCATCTTCCTTACTCGCATGCACACCAGCGTCATTTCCTGACAAATTGCCGTACTCGCAGTTAACGTTTTCGTAGCAACACGAGTCGTACTCTGTGTAACTTTTATACGGACACACGATTGTATTCTCTTGTGTTTTGTAGTAATCGTTGGCCGTGAGGTAATCGCTATTCCTGTACTTCATAGAATAGTCTTGTGCTTTTGAAGGGTCGAACTCGCAACTCGCCTGTTTTGAGTAGTTCATCGAAAATTTAAAATCTGTATTCGTTTTTTGCAAGTTGAAGCTGCATGAAACGTTCTTTTCTTCGTTTACAGACGCGTGCTCTTTGCTGTAGCTGGATGTTGATACAGCTGGGGCGTAAGTCTTGCACATATCCCTTCTGTAGTTCGGTACTAAGGTTGTGTAAGCTTTGCTACACGCAGTCTCGTCGATAGCTGCCTCTTTCTGTTCAAATCGGTACCTATTGAAACAAACGAAACAAACGTAGTTGGATACTTTTTGTACACATAGTTCTAAGAAATAACTAAGTACCAACAGACAGGCGTGGTTGAACGACAGTTTCTCCCTCATTTTCCGACTTTTACATTAGGAAAGATAGTACTCGTAGATGGCCACGAATGGCTCTGGTCAAATTAAAATGTATGTACCTACTCGTAATTTTAGTTACCTTTCTTATCAGCATCAGCTGGAAAATTTTCAAAATTGGACCATTCAACATTCGCTATTGAATCCCGGTTTCCAAGGGAGTAGATAAGAGGGGGGGGGGATGTCCTGGGGGTCCAATAGAAAATATCGGCTTTTCCATATATCCAAAAATCATCATTAAGCCCACCCATTCTGCCATCGCTCCCCTTCCCCGAGGAGGGAGAATATAGCGTAAATTTAGGTTTTCGTTCTAAGAGAAAATGTTTCAGAAAAAAAAAATTCGCGACATCATATTCTATAATGGAAGTCTCTTGAAAATGTTTTCAAAACTTCTCCAGAAACCCTGTAAAACGAAGTGTCCATGAGTGTGAGTGAACTTGGTAATATTCTGTATGTAGGGTGTGCTATAATTCACCACTCTACTGAAGATAGCGTAATAAGCGCTCTGGACAACAGAAGAAGAATTGGCACACTCTACATACAGAATATTGTAAAACAGAGTTATACTTCCGGCCAGTGGCGTAGCCAAGAGGGGGCTAAGGGAGCGAATGCCTCCGTTTTCTCCCTTGAGAATCTTACACCCCTCCCCCCTTAGGAATCCTGGCTCAGCCACTGCTTTCGGCATTTTTTCTATTGCAGAAAGCTGTGTGAGCAGTAGAGAGATACTAAACTTACACTTGATGCTTCCCCATTCAATCATACCTCGAACTTTTCTCCCCCGCACTCCTCAAATATGAGTTACTTGTGTTTTGTTAGTTGAACTTACATGGCGGAAAACTTTTACAGCTTTTTTAATAAGAAAATTGTACCCAGGTATTCGCCGGGAGGGGATACATCTTTTTTCTAATTTTGCTCTCAACCCGAGCCCTGGAATCCGCCCTTTCGAGCATCACCTCAGGGACATCGGGGAGGCTGTTAGAGCTGTCTTAGCTCTCTTCTCTTCTTGCCGAAAAACCGGCCTAGGTCGAAATGTAGCGAGTTGCTACGTGGGCTCGAACCGGGATTTCCGGATTCCGAGACCAGCGCGCTATCCACTCGGACAACCAGACCTCCAGGGAGGGGATACAGAGTTTTAGACTACTAATTTCATTTGTGACATCGAGCTAACTCTGAACTGAAAATTGTGGCACCTGGCGGGACACAGGCAAGAATTTAACAAAATACAACGTGGATACTGTTTTACGGGTTTGAAAAGTCTCTAAGCACATTTTTGATTATAGTTCAACCCTATTTTGTAACGTGTGGCTTCTAGGATGGGAAAAGAGTCAACAAATAAAATATGCCAAGCTTATATCATTAATACCTGACATCGTGTGACACATGGCTAACCTTTGTAATAATGATAAGCCAACATTATCACAAATTTTAAGAAACATAATTAACATCGATTTTTAGTTTTTGAATTTTTCAACCCATCCTGGTGAAACAGCCACCTCAACACCAAACAATTTTTTAAGAAAGCAAGCTGCCCCCTTCTCCCGCTAGCTACGTCCTTGATTTCTTTAGTTTCAAACATAGCTCAGCTCATTTTTGGTAATGGTTGTATCCTCATAGTGAAGTGACGCACCTAACTAGGAAAGGAGGGGACGCTCAAATTTAATATGTTATATTATAATATAGGTAAGCCAATAAATACAATACAGGTGTTATTTCTTATAGATTTTAGCGGTTGCTACGGTTGCTAAACTCAGTTTCGGTAATAGTGCGACTTCAATTAGCAAATTATTTCACAACGGATACCTTCCATGCAGGAGATTATCCAAATAAATGACCAATAATAAATTACGCGATAAGTTAAAATAATGAAAAGGATTACGAGTGCGATAAAGTTTGCGGAACGAGGCAGTATTAGCCAAGTAACGAAGCGAACGCGCTCGTTGTAATCTTTCATTTCATTAATGTGTGGCATAATATGCTATGTACTTGTATTTTTCAAATCGTTGATCGGAAAGTAATTATGATGAGAATCAAAAAAATTATTATAAACGTAGAGGGCTCTAGTTTCGATACAGTGCGGAACATCGAATCATTACAATACTAGTGCGGGAAGTACAAGTACAACAGTCTCGCAATTATTCTTCGCAAAATCCTGATGCTGAATTTGAAACGATCATCATTCACTTTCCATTGCGAAATACTTGTACGTTCCCGGAAGACGAATTTT
The DNA here is from genome assembly GCA_031841125.1 of Acanthococcus lagerstroemiae. NCBI lineage: Eukaryota > Metazoa > Arthropoda > Insecta > Hemiptera > Eriococcidae > Acanthococcus > Acanthococcus lagerstroemiae. The sequence continues at coordinate 83,525,274 of CM063106.1, forward strand.
TCGATCAAAGATTCAGAAAAATATTATTATGTACGATATAACATTTTTAATAGTATTCGGAAAGGTCGGGATCATCTACTTCGGATTCCGAATCGCTATTAATCTGTGCATTATTTAAGCACGATATGCCAGGATACTTTCTACGGATAATAGGGAACCAAACCAATGTAGTCACCCAGCACAGATGCTTCAATTTACGCACAAACGATCTATTACTGGAAATGAGCTCAACTAGGTACCATTCAAACCGAAGAAATGATACCCCCCATGTTAACTATCGACATCCTTAAATTTATATTTACTAATACAAGTTCTAAAAGTTCCCGATTTCTACCAAAGTCCATTATAAAACCAGTAAAAATGTGAAGGTATAGAAACGAGTTCAGGAGTAAATAGCATATCTACTGCTACTGCGCTAAAACAAGTTAGAGCTATTTAAAAAAATCCAAAAATTCTACGTTTTCTTTCATGGGACCTGTGCATGTAAATGCATGGTAGTATACAAGATTATTGAGACCTTCAGTTTTTCATCTTAAACAAGCAGGGTCATGGAAAGAAAATCCGGGCCCGGGGCAAAAGTCCCCAGCTGCCTAGCCCACGTCAGGCTTGCAAATAGATTCACCGGCTGTGGCATTATTAGTTGCCGTTCTCGATCTGTTCACTGTATATGATCGCTTCAGATTTCGTTTTTATATACAGTACTTGGACTTCCAGTTATCCGCCCTAATTGGGGCGGAAAGTAGGACGGATACCCAAAAAGGCGGATAATCCAACGTATGCAAAATTATGCTTAAAATGTATTTAAACCAGCAAAAATGATGTATTATTACATACAAAATGTGCTTACATCAGTATCATTGATAATGGGTCAGAATAATACAAAAATATATGTATCTAATTAGTTTTGAACCGTATGTACTGCATAGACAAACACGTGCTAAAAAGCACATGTACTATAAGAACACAAGAGCCGCTGTAAGCAGGAGGTAGACGGCGGCTAAAGAGTCTCAAAATTCGGTATACATACATTGGTGTACAGTACATACATCAGCAGTATATAGTTTTAGATTCTATGTATATGTGTGTGTACAGTGTAAATATACATATATTTCTTTTTACTTGGATTATCCGCCGTAGCAGGGCGAATAACTCGGTGAGGGCGGGCGGCAAAATCTTAGGCGGATAACTGGAAGTCTACTGTATTCGTATTCAGTTTGTTCCTTTGATCATCACGAGCTATACACGTACACGATAGATCAGTACAATTTGGCGAGACAAAAGATAGAATATCACTCAAGGAACTTTTATAATGGATAACTGTAACTACAGAAAACCGCAATGGCCATCTACAATCATTAATAATGTCCCAAAATTGCGATATTTTCAAAGGGGAAACTTTATTGGCACGTTAAAATAGATAGAAGGAACGATAATGTTACAACGATAAAATTATGTGTATAAGCGATAGGAAATGCATTAATGCACGTTATGTACTAGACACGACTACATTCTCATCTTCCAAGCATTATTACGAGTCACAAAAAATCAGTTTTTATTATTAGTTGAAGTATGCGACAATGAGGGCAACTGCCACCATCTCTTTGAAAAAATTCCAGCTACTACGCCTCTTTTAGAAAATGGCTGCTGAATATAAAAAATAAAACAAATCGTTTGTCTGTTGGTGTGTTTGTTAATTTGTTCGTTCGAGGTTGGTGGGTGAGCCAAGAGGGGGAAGGGTTCTACATTCTGGATGCGTTTACATGAAATCTTGGAAGGTATTAGGCTAAGAAAAAGTCGGTACCCTTATTAGGTAGAGCGCCACAAAATACTGTCCCCTCTGAAACCCTAGTTTTTCTTAGACTTGGACTTCTCGAAAGTGCTTTATATTGAGCTTCTTCACATTATGTTATACTTTGGTGGTTTTGACTCTCTCCCTCTCTCTTCAGAAATGATAGGGGGATTGAAAATCTGAATTTTAATGTGCAAGTATAATTTTAATATCGTTATATGTAAGTACCGTGCGTTCCCACTTTAAATAGTTTTATTATTTTTTTCATCGTGAATTCTATTTCATAACGCTGGAATACATCTTTTATTAAGGTTACTCATTTTTTATTGTTCGTTCACTAGTTTTATCGTTTTCCTTTTCTTTTATTGTTCAATCAAATTCGACTGTCCTGCCTCCCTTCTATTTTAACGTGTCGATAAATGCGAGCCATTTTCAAAATGGCGTTTGAGCTTCGTGATCGAATTTGTATTTACATCGGCTTTTAAAGCGGAGCTAAATATTTTGTTTTGATTTGAGCTAATGTAAATATGGATCAGATTATCAACTCCTGGATAGCGTATTCTTCTTCATTTGATAAACTTATTTATTTTCACATCTATATTTCGATATTATTTTAATCTTTACCCCCTTAAGTATGAAATGGCGTACTATGGGCAACAACTCTAGTTCTCACACCCATTCGTGAAACGCAAATTTCCGATTTTCAACGTGATTGCAAGTTACATATTATGGTCGCGACTCCATATTTTTACCGACTTTTCGGAAAAAAGGGAGGTATTACACTCGTCACAGTTGTCAAGATGGGGACGGGGGCAATGTTTTTTTTTACGTTTCGAGTGTTTAGAACACGACTGTAATAGTGGCTGAATTTCAGGTTTCCTTATACCTATATAGGTATATATGTGTATATAAAAGGAAACCTGAAATTCAGCCACTGTTACAGTCGTGTTCTAAACACTCTGAAACGCAAAAAAACATCGCCCCCGCCCCCATCTTCACAACTGTGACGAGTGTAATACCTCCCTTTTCTCCGAAAAGTCGGTAAAATGACGTAAAGTCACGTACACACCAAGAAGATACAGCTACTTGCTGCTTGACCAAAACGCAGTTTTCTCCGACATTATCGAACCTACCTACTTCGTGTTTGTTTTTAATTAGAGGCTGTCTATAACTTATGGTCTTTGACAACCCTTCCATCACACCCTCTTACACCAATGTCGTCTCATAAATTTCGCGGCTGCAAAATGTAAGTTAATACATTACTAGACGGGTGGGAGGATTATTTCTTCGCTTTGAAAATAAACCTGGGCTATGCTATTCTAAGATACTATTTAGTCCCGCGTCGACTCGAGCCCACATTCAAACATTAAAGGACGACGGGGGAGGGACAGGCTAGTTCGTAAATGTACCATGTAGGCATAGGCTCAGTTTTTTACAAATCGAAGGTTGCGAATCTGAGACCCGAGAGCCCCTTGAAAAGGCCATCATTTCGAAAAGTTACTAAATAGAAATGGTCAACTGATTTTTCGTGGTCATCGTCATTTCCACCTAATAATCTCAAAGAGGTTTTTAGTTCGATCAAAATTGTACAATTTTCGGCTACGGTAAATACAACTAATTTGATGACTTTATATACATAGAAAAAAAAGTAGCGCACACAGAACTACTCCCAAAACACCGCTCGGAATTTCAACGTATTCAAAATAAAATACGTTTTCCGTAGGAAAAACAAAATAGTGTTCTGTTCCATTTGTTTCGTTTGAAAAGCAGCCAGAAGAAAGTACCTAGTCTACCTACCACAGATCCTGGTTTTCTAGTGCATTTTATACAGCAGGTTTTAAGAAGCACTAAAAATACGTAAACCGCCGCCTGATCGTCTGAAAAATACATATAAACAATCGCAACTTTGGAGAAAGTCTTCCACGTTTAAGAAGAAAAGTGGATCGAGGTGGGACAAATTAAAATCTTCGAATGGCAAGGTCTGAGATATCTTTTTTCACTGCAAATTCTCTCTCTCCCTCTCTCTTTTCATTTTTTTATTACACCTAACAACAGCAAGCGCTTCCCTATCCGCGATTCCACTATCGTCGGTTCGTCCTCGGTCTTTACTGCCTCCGTACCCTGGTATCATCTTTCGGCATTCTTCTCGGGCATGGCAACGGATTTCAGCTGCGAAGTCGACTGGCCGGTGGGGGAGCCTTCCCTACTTATGGGAAGTCGTCGCTCAAGATTTGCTATGTAGACTGCGCAAGCTGCGCGGATGATGTCCGCTGTCTCACGCGCTCGGCGTCCTTCTTGGCCCGCATAACTGTGCCGACGAATTCGACCATCGCCGACCAGTTCTGCGGGCTATTCAGCATCACTTCAACTATCGTTTCGGGAATGATGTGGTCGCTAACAGACGCTCGAGCGTCGTTTCACGCAGTGCAGCAAAAAATGGCACCTCGTATGCTGCGTGTCATCGACCTTTGCTGGACAATGCGAGCACTGGCAGGCTACCTTATTCCAACAGTCAAGATAACCATTTAAGCACCTATGCCCGGTGAGCATTTGCGTAAGACGGAACGTCAGCTCACCGAGCCGCCGCGAAAGCCATGTCTCGCGGTTCTATACTCTAGTCCATCCGAGTTAAGAAAGTCCGTTTCCCCAGCAGCGCCCATTGCAGATTCGAAGTTCAAAATTTCAGGAACGTTAGTGCTGGTTAATGCCGTACAAATTTTCGTTCGTGCTGCCCCCATCCATAATTTTTCAAAAATGAATTTGGGCGCTCTCGAATGACGTATTTTTAATTGCGTTTTTCAAATTAATAGCGCTTTTACCTTGACTTGACTGTTGATTGACACAAGGATTGGTTTATTGTCGGTGATCCTTTGGATAGCTGTTTCTTCTTCAGTCGTACCTTCCAGGCCCCATGCACTGATTGTAGATGATGATTTTTCGATACAAGGGATTCGATGTTGGGTACATATGTTGAGGTTGTTCATTTCTTCTACATTTTAATGGCTTGTGTACGATTTCGAAGTGTTATTATAGCTATCATCTTATTTTTCTTGAATGAGAAGATTCCTGTGACGGTTATACCAATTTTCGATGGTTTGTTTTTCTCCTTTATTCACATTATCGATTTCTCAATAGCTGCTTTGGCTTTGTGCGCGTTTTTTACCTTGGTTTTTATTAGGACAGTTTCATCGGTGCGATTTTTAACCTGGTAAATAGTCTCACTCGCAGATATACCTACCAGCCGCTTCAGCACACGATACAGGTGTTGCGGTAGGACCCTTACTTATTGAGTCCCTGACTTCTCGGATTATCTTGTCTGCTAGGTTTTTCGAGTTACTTTCTTCTTGTTTTTCGAGCTCATGTAATTGGCAGCTTTCTTCCCAACGTGGATGATAGACTGACATGCAACTTAAAAGAGGCCATACAAGAATACATTGATAAGGTAGTGTTCTCCGGTACCATTCGAGGACTTAGCACATACTTTTCGCTATTAGAAAAGTAAAAGTCATGATTGCCTCCGCTCCCAATGTAGGTGGTGGGGGGGGGGGGATTTACATAAATTTGAAAATAGTTCGCGCAAAAGTACAGAATTAAAAAGCAGTACAGAATTAAAAAGCAGTCATTTGAGACTAATCCCAAAAGGATAGCATCACTTTTCACTATGGTTAACATCAGTAGTCACTAAATGAACATTCCGTGCCCCCTGGAAGTATGGGTGGACAAAATTTGACTGGCCACACAAACAAATACAATGTACAAGTTCTCAGTTCACGTTCCACCCCTCCCCTCGTACAGGAGAGCGTGTCCCAATGAGAGAAGGTGTGTACATGAATTACACAAATTGTATACAAATTTTTGAACCCATTTCTCCCTTGAAAATCTATCTAGGAGAGCAAGGGAAACGGCCATAACTTTATCCTTATTTGTTTATAATGTTTGTATGTCATATTTAGACTTATTCATTGCAAATGGACAACTAATAAGGAAGAGTTATGATAAAGTGGACTTGAGCATGAATATTTATTGTGGATATTGGTTCGAGTTTCAACCAAGAAGGAGTTCAGGGTATAAAATTCAATGTAGAATTTTCCCAATAATATTACTGTTTTTATTCGTTACCTGATGATGTCTATTTATTCGAACTCTCGTAATTCCATCGCTCTGTATTGTCTCTTACTCATTCTTATATTTCAGTGTGTTGACTCATTAGCCTCTGAACAAGTCATTTGGCTGTACCCTCTCCTATTTTGAGTAGAGAACTGTGACGTTTATATTTATCAATATTTGGTTTGCACATACTGATATGTGCCTAAATTGATGTTTGTGGTACATCTCCTTGTCCCGCTGTGTAATGTTGAGAGCGTTGTGAAATTATGTATTTCTACTCCCCCCCCCCCTTCTAGTTGGGGTAGAAAAAGCATTTATTCGGTCGAAAACTGTATGTGTATTCCTCCACTTATTACAGTGGAAAAATTCTTAGGTGGGTAAAGAAAAATGGGGAAATTCTACTTTCCTCCAGTAGTAGGCATTTAAACTGACGTATGCATTGCGGTGTAACTTTGAAATAATTCATGGGTCGTCACCTATTACTATTACTATTATTTACGCTACAGACGTTAAAGGTTAAAACGTGTCTATAATTTCATTTCTTTACCAGTGGCATGATCTTACATGCTTTACTATCTCATTTATCTTGATTATTCCTAGTAGTTGAGTCGTTATGCATGCAGCTTCCTACACAAGTTTCGACCATTTTGCTGTACCCACTGTCTTTCTAAATAGCGGAAGAAGGGGGGTCCTTACAATTGAAACATTCGACCAAAACGGGATATAGGGACAATATAAAAACGAATGCAAACATATGTGACTTCGCCGAGATGGAAGGGGCAGAAATCCACAACTTTCCCTGTCCCACTATTCCAGCTCGTACATTTTGATGTACCAGGAGGTGGAGATGTATACAAAGGAGATTTTTCCTTGAACAACATACACACGATTAATGAATCATCAAGTTCCAACCACCTACTTCTAATAGGAGGGGAGGGTATGGAGAAAAAACGATATTTCTCTTGTGTTCAGTAGTTATTGAATGTTAAATTGTGTTCACCGTTCAACAATCTTATTCCTATTTTCTTCAGGAATTAATTTGTTAGTATTTTCATTGGCTGTGTTAAATTGTATTCTCCAAACTATGTTTTGATTCATATCATTTTAAATTTATTACTGTTGTTCCTTAACATATTCCCTTTATCTTTGGCATCATCTTTCAATACGGGTTGGGGTATTAAAATATGTGGATTCAGTAATCCCCTCCCCAGCAGAAGCAAGACTGATACAAATGAGGAAATGGATGCAATCACATCTCAGTTACCTTATCAGAGTTTCGTTTTTCGAAGTAGTATACTATAATATGGTAAGGACTGAGAATACAAACGGGGACTGTAAACAAAAATGTCTAGGAAGCTTCAGTGGTGTTATAAGTAACAAACAACCAATGCGCTATCCAACTTTAATTGACAAGAGGTCATTCTTCACAACAAACGTAATGATAGCAGAATACAGATTTGTTTTCATGAACTAATGGACAGGAACTCTGTCGATCTACTGAGGAGAAAAATGCTATTACTTGAGGTATGAATTCAGGCACAAAATGCGCATTTAAAAAGTGGTTTTTCGAGATCATCCGTTGGTCGACAGCACCACATTTCATCATTAGATATTACAGAAGTTGTTGATTGGTTTCCCCTTGCCCGATAGAGGGTGGACACGGAAGCTGATGGTGACAAGGTCATAATCCATTAGCTATTAGCATAATTAAGTTGCAGTCAGCTCGTCTCAGTGAAAAAATAAAGAGCTCTAATAAACAAATGTGGAAGATGGTGGACTAGCGAGGCGTGCAGTGCTGTGCAATGCGGTACGGCACTTAGAAACGAGAAAGGAGATAGAAAGAGGATATACTCGTAAAGGGAATGTTCTCTAACGGAAGGGAGGTTTAGAAGGACAGAGGTGGAAGTAAGAGAAGAAAAAAAAAAACAGAAACGGTTGGGAGGGGACAGTGGAGTTGGAGACAGTTCAGAGTCCCTTGAGCCATATTGCAACTATTTCCGCTCTACTCAAGTACTTTTTTGTTGAGGGCGAGGAAGCCGGAGAAGTACAGTGGGCAAGAGGTGGACGAGAAGAGTGAGAGAAGAACTGGAGGGGGAAGAAATTACTGATGACAAGGAAACTGAAGAAAATTTTTACAAGAGTGAGTGTTATGAGTTTATAACATTTCTGCGAACTCGAAGGATTTTTATTTTTATTGGGGAATTCCTTCTCTTCGTTTTCGTGGCTGTTGCAGCCAATTATTGTTCTTTTTCTTTCGTCGTCGGTATTTCCACGTCTGCGCAGAGGCCAGATAAAAATAAAACCGTTTTTTTGTTTGTTCGTGCCATATTGTCTTCTCCCTCTCGGTGAGTTCTTTTCGTGACCTCGTCAGGTGCGGGGCTAATTTGTTGTGCTCGTCGTCTTAGTCTCTAATGTACCTCGGCAGTTTTTTTTTTTTTTTTTTTTTTTTTTTTTAAATAAATGATTTATTTTTATATGTCAGTGTGAATTTTATTAATCCTTATTGATTAAAATACAACAGTGAGGGTTGTAGTGGAGACTACTCCTCCTCCCACACGCAACTACAGCGGCTCTTTCAGCACAGGAGACTCTTTCACCATAACCTCCTGTCCCACCACCTTCAGTTCCAATCAACTACTTTCCCAACCATCGCCCTCATCCGCCATAGGAGCCCATCTTCCCCTAGTAATACCTATTATGGGCCTCCCCACTGCACACCATCGCCACTGCTACCCTGCATCCTTCCGTTTCCCTCTTTCCCTCATTGCCCTTCACTTTTACTAGCAGCCCCTATTCTGAGCAACTTAACACAGGTTGTTCAACCACAACCCCCTCTCTATGTACCATCTTCCAAAAGAGCCTTCCTCCTCAACCAGTAACCCACGTCCTGGGCCTCCCCGCCTAAGCCAATCCCCCGTTTATATCTCCTTCCTCACCATAACCCTTCCTTTCATTCACTATGGCCCCTGCCCACCATGAATCCTCTTCCTAGGGTAGGCTACCCCTGTAGAAAGAGGCATGGTAGGCAGACAAGACGGTTCCCCCCAGTGGAGGAGAAGGAAGAAGAGGTGAAGGAGCAGGCCGATTTCTGGGGTACCGATTCTCCAGCTCCTCACCTTAATTTTTTCAAATAACTTTGACAGGAATGCAGAATATATACTGAAATTCTGAAACAAATTGGAACTAACGCAGCACTAAACACCCAGAGAGTTTCAACTCCAAAAACAAAGTTAAGGGTCACCCCCTCTCACCACCACCCAACCTTTTATTTTTTTATTAAGTCAGGACGGGACAGTAACACTAACGCTCATACGCTCATACTGTAGAAAAAACCAGCACTAATGTAGCACTAATGATTCTGAGTGTTTCGGGTGAGCTAGGACTCATGGGTGATGCCACTGTTTCCCCAGCAGCGCCCAATGCATTATTTTAGAAAGGGGGGGGGGCAGAACTAACAAAATTTTGTATGGTACTAACCAGCACTAATGTGGCACCAACGAGCCTGAGTGTTTCGGGTTGAGCTAGGCCTCATGGGCGGTGCCTCCATTTCCCCAGCAGCGCCCAAATTCATTTTTTCAAAAGTAAGGAAGGGGGGCAGCACTAAAGAAAATTTGTATAGCACTAACCAGCACTAACGATTCTCGGGGTTTCAGGTGAGCAAAGGCCTCATGGGCGGTGCCTCCGTTTCCCCAGCAGCGCCCAAATTCATTTTTTCAGAAGTAGGGAAGGGGGACAGCACTAAGAAAATTTGTACGGCACTAACCAGCACTAACAATTCTCGGTGTTTCAGGTGAGCAAGGCCTCATGGGCGGTGCCTCTGTTTCCCCAGCAGCGCCTGAATTCATTTTTGAACAATTATGGATGGGGGGGCAGCACTAACGAAAATTTGTACGGCACTAACCAGCACTAACGACTCTCAGTGTTTTGGGTGAGCTAGGCCTCATGGGCGGTGCCACTGTTTCCCGAGTGGCGCCTGAATTCATTCTTGATAAATTATGGATGGGGGGGGGGTGTAGCACTAAAGAAAATTTGTACGGCACTAACCAGCACTAACGTAGCACTAACGATCCTGAAATTTTGAACTTCAAATCTGAAATGGGCGCTGCTGGGGAAACGGATCTGAGTTAAGAACGTCCCGTGAATCAATGGGCTAACCTCACCATTCAACAACGGGCAAAGTGATTCACTTGTTTGAAGTAATAGTGATGACAACTCTTGGTTTATTCATCATGAAAACAGAAAATGAATGAAATGCACAACCGTGGCCAATATTTTAGTTCGTTTCACGGCGAGACGGATATTATTTGCATTTGCGCTACTGCGTGTTCATCAATGTGAACACACGCAATTTCCTTTCCCCGCAGCCTACCGAATTGCCCTCTGCGTGTGTGATTGATGGGACGTTCTTCACTCAGACAGACTATAGCCTCAATGGGCAGGCTTTTAGAGGCGAGCCTTCCACTCTTGAACTTTTTGCCGCCGGACTTCTCTCTTAATCTTCTCCTTTACTCTTTTCTTTTTTCTTCTATCAGCTGATGGGAGCTTCTGAAAGCGCTGATAAAGAGCAGCGCTCTGCTTAACTAGCAGATTAATATGAGGCATTTGAGCAAGTACAAGAGCCGTCTCATACAAGATGGTTCTATACGCGCACATTATATGTAGTGCCGTAGCCCCTCACTCACTCACGGATTGGGACGTAGGTCGACCACCATTTTTCAATTTTCTAACGAGCAAGTCTGAAGTAATACGTCTAGATATGATGGATTTTCCTTTCTCGAGTCGCTTATTTCGAATATTTCAGGCGGCTGGCTCCAATTCGAGTGCCAAATTCTCAATTATAGATTTGAAATAGGTGATTCTTCCCCCTTTGACACCTGAGGCAAAATAAGCTTTTAGGGTGCCCTAGCTCTTGCTAGAAATGAATAACTTTTTTCTTTGGTGAAGCTTCTTTACTCGTGAGGTCCCTAAGGGAATCGCCACATTTACGCACTGCCTTTTTGTTAAGAGTATTCAATTTTATCTGTTAATGTGTTCAGTCATTATTGTACTGTCGTCCGTATTGTGTGTTCGTGAAATATATCATGTGAACTGATTTACATAACATGGTAGCAGAACGTGGTTTGTAGAAACGTGAAAAGACCATGATTCCGGCTTTATATTGCTGTGCTGAAATTTAACCTGCGGTAAAGTGATATTGGAAGTAAAGTGCCAATTTGTATATTTTGTGCTCTGTAATGAGGCGTTCAACGGTAAATTCGGATTTCCATGTGCCACTGGTGAAGTATATATTCTTTGAGTCGTCAACTATAGTGCCCACATCCAAAAATGAGTGAAACAAAGGATGGTTTTGTCGTCCCAACTTTTGATGGTGCAGACTATGCCAGGTGGAAATACAGATTGCTCCTGTTCTTGGATTTGAAGGATTGCAAGTCAGTCGTTGAGGATGGTCCTGGTGAGAAGGACAAGAAGGCTGATATCAAAGCAAGAAACTATATCATGGCCAGTCTAAGCAACTTCCAGCTAGACATCATTTCCAGTGAGGAAACTGTAAAAGGTATGATTGGAAAATTAGATTCAATCTATGGGCGAAAAAATGAAAGTTTGCAAATCTTGGCCCTTGAAGAGCTGCTAGCTTTGAAATTCAACGCATCTACTAAAAGTTCTGTTGAATCTTTGGGTAAATTCAATTCTGCATTGAAAAAACGTCGTGATGCTGGTGAGAAAGTTACTCCGACTCAAGAGTTGCATTATTTGTTAATGAAAATGCAGAGTAATTTAGTTTATCTGAAAGACTTGAATTGATGCTATTCCAAGTGATAATCGTGTTGAATATGTGAAGTCTAAATTTTTGCTAAATAATTCACCGAGTAGCTGTGCTTCTACAGTAGAAAATAAATCCGATTTGTCGAGTATTAAAGTAGAAAGCATATCCGAAGTTTTTAAAACAAATGTAATGTTAGTCAAAATATTAGGTGCTTTAAATGTGGTAAACCTGGACATACTAAGAGAAACTGTAATCAGTGGTCATCAAATTTTAATAACAGTTTATACCGTGGAAATAATCACAATATGTGGCAGAAATAGTTTCCACAGAAATCGTGGTGGTGGCCGTTATTTCAGAAGAGGAGGCAGCAGAGGGGCTGTTTATGGCCCTGGATATGGTCACAAAGGTGCTGAATCGTTCCTAGTTCAATTAATGCAGTCAACCGTCAATGAAAAGAAACCCGGAAGGTAGCAGTAACAGCCCAAATTGTAAAGCAGTCGAAATGAAATGAATCCTGGATAGTGGTGCTACAGACCACATTGTCTACAAGAAGCAGTATCTGTCCAAATTTATTCATCTGAAAGAGCCAGTTCCTATGAAATTAGGTGATGGTCATACTGTACTCTCAAATTTTATCGGTAAAGTGAATGTCAATTTTAATGTTGGTTCTAATAATGTATTTTGTGAAATCAAAAATGTGTACCTTGTTGAAGAAATGTCATGTAATCTACTAATCGTTGGTACTATTGATGATTATGGTTATAAAATTGTGTATTCTAAAGGTACTGTTAAGATTTTTAATCGTATGGTAGATTAGTTGCTTTTGGTCAAAAGAAAGGTAAATTATATGAAATTATTAGCTCAGTTCAATTTCAAAATTCAAATTGTGATAATCAGAGCAATGTCACGTCTAGTATGCTAGCCACAAAGGTAACCCAAGACAAAAAGTATTGGCACTGTATCTTGGAACATGTTTGAATTTTTGTATAATAACAATTTGTTAGATGGTTTGCCAAGTATGATTTCAGGAGAGTATGTCAACTGTGACATTTGTTATCGAAATAAAATGAAAAATCTACCGTTTGGTCATAGGAGTCGTACAAGAAGCAGTAATATTTTAGAACTGGTGCATACAGATGTGAATGGACCTCATTGCACAGTCGGAAATTAAGAAGAGAAGTACTTTGTGACATTCATCGATGATTACAGTAAATTTACAGTGGTGTACATAATGAAGAGTAAAAATGAAGTTTTTGATTGTTTTAAAGAATATTATAATTGAATGTGTAATGTTACAGGGAAGTCCTTGAAAGTCTTACGCTGTGATAATGCTATGGAATATGTTAATTTTTAAATTCTTTGATTTTGCAAAAGAAAAAGGTTTCAGGATACAAAATAGCCCTTAGTACACTCCGCAACTGAATGGCGTGGCAGAACAATACAATCAGTCAGTGATGGATTGGGCCAGATGTCTATTAGATGAGTCTGGAATTGCAAAACGTTTTTGGCCAGAAGTGATTAAAGCGGCAACATACATTGGAAATCTGTTGCTTGCTAACTCTATGGAGAGAAAGACACCGTTTGAATTATTGTATGGCAAAAAGCCTACTGTTAATCATCTTGTTTTGTATTGTTCATTGTGTTATGTTAGGATCCCAGATAAAAAATGTAGTGACAAATTCAGCAAGAAAGGGATACAAGGAACTATCGTTGGCTACACTGACACAGGCTATTGAGTGTTGGTCAATGGTGACATTATAATAAGTCGGAATGTGCAGATTATTGATTGATATGCAAGCTGTATTGTGTACCTGGACCAGGAACCCGACAATGAAGACCAATCAGATAAAAGTCAATCACATGAAATAAAGGAAGAGAAACGACCGCAACGCGAAAGAAGAGAACCAGAAAGGTATGGGACACCTGGTGTTTATTTATCTTCTGTTGATGTGCCCAGGAATTATGAAGAAGCTGTAACGAATTCAAGTTTGTCAAAATGGAAAGATGCAATGAAGTTAGAGATTGCGAATATTGAGAAAAATGAAACTTGGAAATTAGTTGGTGTACCAGATGGCAAAAGAGTATTGGATGTTAGATGGGTCTACACAGTTAAAGCAGATGGTATATACAAGGCACGCCTTGTGGTTTGTGGATTTCAGCAGGAGCCAGATGAACAGGAAGATGTTTATTCACCCGTTGTTAGAATGCCTACACTGAAAACATATTTATTGTTGATATGTCGAATTAGATGCGGTATGTTGAACAACTTGATGTTCAAACTGCATTCTTGAATGGTACCATTAAATTGGAGGTTTACGTACGGCAACTGGAAGGATTTATCAAGGATGAAAGTAAAGTTTGTTGGCTGTACAAAGCACTTTATGGTCTATGTGAAAGTCCCCTATGTTGGTTCCAATCCCTGGATGAGTATTTAAAAAGGCTTAGTTTTACTAATTTTAAAATTGATTCGTGTTTATATTACTTGCAGCATAATGATACTTTTATTTACTTACTTATTTTACATTGATGATTTATTAATTTGTGGTCTATTTTTATTTTATTTTCATTTTATTTAAAGCCCGACAGGGGTATGAACGAGCAACACAAAATGTAACAGTTCAACAATTCAGCAAGATACAACTAGTTCGGATGTTTTGTGGAGTAGGTCATTAGCCTTCCCTGTCCACCCGATTCCGGGTACAGGCCTCCACCGTGAGTGCCCATCTTTTCCTGTCCCTAGCCATTCTTTGCCAGAGCAGTCCAAAGTTCTTGTACATCAGGTCCCTCCATCGGATAGGGGGTCTGCCCTTGTTCCGTTTCCTGTTCCAAGGGGTCCACACCTCTACTTTCTTGACCCATTTCTCTTTGCCTCTAACTAGGTGCCCAGCGTAACTTAATTTGAGCCTAACTGTCGCTGAGCCGACGTTCTTGGCCTTAGTTAAACCTCTGATTTTGGTTAAACTGACCTTGTCCCGCAACCTTATACTCAGAATGCTTCTCAGCATCCTGTTATAAGTAGTTACTAGCCTTCTCAACAGTCGATGGGTTAACGACCAGGTCTGCGCCCCATACATCAGTACCGGAATTACGCAAGACTCCAGGATTCTAATTTTTGTGGGGAGCTTCATTTTACTTTTAAGTATATTTTTGTAAGACCAGAATCCAGGCGTTTGCAATGGGAATACTAATTTCTTTTTCCATTTTATTTTTTAGAGAGATTGTTTGGCCCAAGTATTTATATTCCGTGACTGTTTCGATTGCCTGCCCCTCTAGGATAAGGTCCACCCTCTCGGTTTCCGACATCAGTTTTGATTTTGATATATTTATCAATAGACCAACTTTCATGCTGGCTGAACATAGTTCGTCCGCCATACTTTTCAGCTCTTCAATATTTTCACCAATTAATACCACATCGTCTGCGAAGCGGAGGTTGTTGAGCCAACATCCGTTAATTTTGATACCCCTGCCCTCCCAATGAAGCCCCCTAAATACTTCCTCCAGCACGCTATTGAACAAGTTGGGCGAGAGGGGATCCCCCTGTTTCACTCCCTTCCCCAGGATAAAACTTTCTCCTTCAGTATCGAGACAGTCTCCTTCCATTGGACATTGAGTTCACAAATGAGAAAAAGTGCTGGCCTCCTTTGGCTAACACTTTTTTCACCTTTTTGGTCGACCAGGATTCCTCCACTGTTTCCTTAGCTAACTCAAAATCATAATTTTGAACGTCTTTTCTGATTTCTTTTTTCACTAGTTTATGAAGTTCCACAAGTTCAGTTTTTTCCAAATAATTTTTATTTGTTTTTTGCCTTAATTTGGACCTCTTCTTAATGAGGTTCTTTGTTTCGGCCGTAAGTTTGGTATTGGTCCTGTTGGGATCTTGAGTCACGCCTACCTCCTTCATAACTTCCTCCAGGGCCTTAACCAGCTTCTCATAATACTCTTGAATGCCTTCAAGATTGCGATCTTCTCTTTTTGCCATTACTGATTCCAATAGGGCATTGGCTTTCTCATACTTGTGGACTGGAATTTCCAATTTTTTGTGCTGTTTTTTAACTTTTTTAACTTGTTTTGTTTTTCCTAGATTTAATGTTAGTCTAACCAGTCGGTGATCAGAAGAGAAGAGGACCTTGTTTAACACTTCATAACCCTCAACCACTCTCCTATCCTCTATTAATGTGTGGTCAATCTCGTTTTTCACAATATCATTTGGAGCACTCCAAGTCCACTTTTTTTGAAATGGTTTGTCAATGAACGTGTTAAGGATTTTGAGGTTACCACTCAGTGCCAAGTTTACTAGTTTCTCTCCACTGTCGTTAGAGAGCCTAATTTTGTGCTTACCTACACTTAACAAGGAAGGTGTATCGGAGACTATTTTGGCGTTCCAGTCGCCTATTGCCAGGGTTATGTCCCCTCTCTCCCGTTCAATAACGCCCTCGATCAGTTCATAGAACTCATCAATCTCCGTTTCCGGTGCCGTACTCGTCGGGGCATAGACCTGTATTATTACAAGAACCTTATCGGCACCCCAGCTCAGCTTCAAAATCGCCACTCTTTCAGTTACGCCTCTCACCTCAGTTACCCGTGGGACCAGGTAGTTCCTCACGTAGAAGCCTATACCTCTGTACACCCGAGTGCTTCCAAAGAAGTAAAAGACATTTCTATTATTTCTTTTTATCAGGTTTTCACCTTCCCTCCTGACCTCCAAGATACCAATTATATCCCACTTTATTTTAGATAAGGCAAATTCGAATTCAAACAACCTATTTTCATAAGATAGACCTTGACAATTGTAATGTAGAATTTTTATTTTTTCCGTGAGTTGAGAGATTTTGCCCTTCGGTGCGTTCAGTTTGGACAATTTAGTTTTATTTATTATTGGGCATGGTGGAGTTGTGCAGGCTAAGACCCCCACTGTGCCTGCCACCCGGATTGGGGGACATTGATCTTCTTACATTCTAACTTACATACCTTTGAGTTTGGGTTAACTAGCGACTTACTCCGTTAATTGGCCTTATGGGCCCCGTTGGAGGACGCCGTCAACGAGGCTTTGCCCAAGAGCCATGCAGAGTTGATCGGAAACAGCGGGAGTTCTTTCGTGAGAAGAACTTCAAATCTTGAATGTTCAATTAGCCCCGTAGAGAGAAAAAGAGGGCCTGAGAGGGATTTCCACGAGTCCCCTTCTCCTTCCAGTTTATTTTGTTCTTTTGTCAGATGGGAAAAAATCATAAGCTATGGGATAAGAGGTTTCTTTCATGATGTAAGGAGTGATTGCTAATTTGATGTACAGTATGATGTTGCCGTAAGCGTTGAAATTCAGGCATTATAAAAACATTGAGGCCCCCTGAAAGTCCAGGCCCAGGGTATTCCCCCTTCCTCCCCCTCTCAGCAGGGCTGTATTCAACTTCGTCTGCAAGTGATACGAACGGGTAACAATGGTAGGAGTGCAATATGAAAGAACACATAGCTGATAGCTTGGCCCTCTAACATATGCATACACTAGCATGCACTGATGCACTATACATATAGCAAACGTACGTACATGGCACAGTCAGTCACAAGTGGCGAAAAGAGAATACAGTGCAGAGATTTCTAAAGGCGCGTACACATCTGAACGCGAAAGCGAACGAGCAAGCCGAACATACATATACCTATATACATATTATGTATAGATATATCGACGGCATTGCGGAAGAAGGGCCAATCTGCATTTTCGTCCGAAAGGGCCAATCTGATTTGTGAAAAATCACGAAAGTACAAAAGGGCCAAACTGCTTCTGTGACTAGGAAAAAAAGGCCAAACTGACTCCCATAATCCCATTTTTAGCCGAATATTGCGTATTATTTTAGCAATAAATTAAGTTTAATAATTTATTGAGGTTGTGTGAGTTGTGACAATGTTCTGGTAGAAAATTCTCGTCCTCGAAGCTAAAAAACAACAGTCTGTTGCTTTATCATTATCATTTGCATTGCTTATCATTAAGTTGTCTCTTCGTCGGTATTGAGGAACTCGGCAAACGCAACAGGTATCATTTTTTTAAGATCATCAATCGTCATTCTTTTATGAAATACGTAAAGGTACATGTTAGAATCTCCGTCTCAAGCTCATGCAGAGTCTTCGTTTCCAGCCCATGTAGAATTTTTGGCTCAAGCTGACGCTGGAGTACTCACAGCCTGGGATAGTGACAATAATCTCATTATAATTGAAATGACAGAGGGTGCAAAAGAAAACACAATTACAGTTGGAACAGATGGTCAGAAAAAAAAACGTTCCACACCAAAAAAACTAAGAAGACAACGACTTAGGCAAGCAGGGAAACAGTATAAAAATGCCAAAGGAGAAGATGTTGCCGAAAGACAAATTGGTGCAGGCTGTGGAGCGACATGCAAGAAACAGTATCACACGAAATTCCCGTTGGAGGAGCGGAAACGGATATTTGCGAACTTTTGGAACATAAGCGTAACGCAAAGAAAAGATTTTGTTCTGAGAAACGTGCAGGTATTCGCTAAAAGAAGAACTACAACGCAGGCTGGTGATGATAGTCGTCGGCAAAGTACAAGAGTGTATACGCTACCCGCATTCGACAAAGAAGAAAAGGAAGTATGTAAAGTATTCTTCTTAGCCACTTTGGATGTTGGAGCCAAATTTTTTAGATATGCCGAGAGTCATAGTAACGTTATTGGCACTGCGAAGGTTGATGAAAGAGGCAAAGGAACACCCAAAAACAAAACGCCTCCGAATTCAGTGAAAAACATCAGAATGTTTATCAAAAAACTGCCAGCCGTACGCTCTCATTATTGTCGCAGTTCCTCGGTCAAGAAATATTTACCTGAGGATTGGCTGAATCTTACTGAAGTCCATCGACGATACAAGCTATACTGCGAGAGCAAAGGCTTCAAACTTGTATCCAAATTCGTGTTCAATCGAATCTGGCACCGAGATTATAACATAGGATTCCATAAACCTAAAAAGGATAAGTGCCATCTTTGCATCAAGTTCCAAAGCCTATCTGAACCAACTGAAGAAGAAAAAAACAAACACGAGGCTCATTTAGCTGAAAAAGATGCGGTCAATGCTCGGTATGCGGCTGACCAGGCCCGAGCGAAGACAGATAGTAGTTTTGTCTGTTGTTCGTTTGATCTACAAAAAGTATTGATTTGTCTGCATGGCAGCAGTTCTCTCTTCTACTATTCGAGGAAATACGCTTTTTACAACCTTACATTTTATGAGAGCCACACACAAAACGTTTTCTGTAATACTTGGAGTGAATCAGATGGGAAGAGAGGTCCCAACGAAATTGCCTCCTGCTTGGAAAAGTACTTACGTGAACTTGATGCGCGAAACATTAAAGATGTTGCTCTCTATTGCGACAACTGTCCCGGCCAACAGAAGAACAAATTTGTCGTTTCTGCTATAGCGTACGTTGCATCAAAACTGAAGCATGTGAGGACAATATCATTGAATTTCTTAGTTGCTGGACACACCCATATGGTAGGTAGTGGATTCAGTCCATGCTGTTATTGAACTATCTTCGCAAAAAAAAAACCATTTGCTCTCCCTCAGAATGGCGAACGATAATTTCAAATGCAAGACATAATCCGTTTCCTTATACGGTTGTGCAGCTGACATACAAGGATTGGAGAAATTATAAGGTGTTCTGTCAATATGAAAATCCACTGCCTGTTCAAACTCGAAAACAAAAAGAAATCAATCAAGAGCGTCGAGCGTTCAATAAAAACAAAAAAAGGAAAAAATTCGTTTAGAATCGTTTTTGATTAAACGCGTTCAGCGTTTCGAGTTTGAAAAAAGAACTGTACGTAATGAGATCAAATTTTTCGAAACTGCTGGCCAGAATAATCCTGAAGTCCTCGAATTTAATCCAACACGGAAGAAGAATTTAATGGGTGAGGCACCTCAGCTATACTCTCAACCACTACCTATTTCAGAGGCAAAGTACAACGACCTGATCAACCTCTGTAAAAAGGGAGCAATCCCAAACTACCTGCATAATGAATTTTTAAATTTACCACATGATGTAGCCATTGCAGACTGTCTGCCACAAACTGACGACGAGGACCAAATTGATTCTGACGAAGACAACGCTGCTATCTAAGTTTACCCACTAGTATGTACAATAAGTTGTTATTGTTCTCTGGTCTTCAAATTTACATAGGTATTCAATTAATTTATAAGTTGTTCTTTTTGGTTTCTTTATTTACCGGCCTATTAGTTTTTAAGTCGTTCTTTTCTGGTCTCTTTATTTACCTATTAGTTTATAAGTCGTTTTTTTCTGGTCTCTGCATTTATCTACTAGTTTATAAGTCGTTCTTCTCTTCTTCTCATTTACCTCCTAGTTGAATTTTCGATTTGTTTACCCTTACTTTGGGTTTTATAATTAATAATACAACTTAATTGCATCAATTATTATTTTTCCTTGTGATGATAATAATCTGCAGTTTGGCCCACGATGTTATAAAAAAGCGAAGAGGAAAAAAGGGCCAAAGTGGCAGATTGGCCCTAGTTCTTAGGTACATTGGAGATGGTCAAAAGGACCAATCTGCCGAATACAAGTTGGTATTATCTGTAATTCTAAAATACCTATCTCTTTTGACTAAACTTCACGACTAATGTATTGCCAACACTTCAAACTAAAAAAAAAAAAATTCCCCACGTTGCGTTTTTCATAAACATTCGTTTTATCAGCTGTTCAAGTTTTTTAGAATGGTAACTTCTAAAACAGATTGGCCCTTCTTCCGCAATGCCGTCGATATGTTCGGCTTGCCTCGTTGGCGTTCGTGTTGAGATGTGTACGCGCCTTAAAACGGTTCGATATAAGAACCAGATGACGCTTCAAAACTTGTTTGTTTTTATGATTTCAAAATTTTGAATTTTGTTACTCGTGTTTTTTATTTTATTTTAGATGCCGATATTATCATTATCTACCTGCCTGGTTAAGGAAAATTATCATTCTAATCTTCACTTCACCTATTTATTAATGTTTAGCGAATATTTTCCTTCGAGAAAAATATAAAGTTTTCCAGAAAAATGTTGTTTTTTGATTTTTTTTTTTTAAATGACCAAAATTTTGAAAAATATGGTATTCGTAAAATTCGAAAAAAAATTATTGTTGAAAAAATTGTGTTTTGTAATATTTGGTAGTCTTGGTCCCCTTAAGTATTACTGGAAGCTAGATGAATATACGTACCAAGTTGCATACAAATATCTACAATAGAACTGCAGCTATAGCATTTCCAAAATTGGGGTGTAGTACACCCCAGTGTGGCGTTTATGTTACAAAACTATTGTGGTATTCCAGGGTTAAGCAAAAAACGAAGACAAAATGCGGTGGCGTGTTACTACCTCAGCCAACGAAACAGCAAACTCCAATATCTCAATTACTTAATAGTAATTCGCGCCTAATATTTCCCCGTGAAGAAGCAAGTATACATGCAGATTCTTGCCCCTGAAACCCAATGAATGCTTATTTTGCGTCCTTGTAAAATAATTAATCACTTTCTTGTCTCATAATAGATAATAGAAATAGAAGGAAAAAGCATATAGTAAAAGCATATAGTTCAGAAATCCTGTTTTTTAGTGGTCTATTAATGATGTTAAATGTAAATTGTCTCAAAGATTTCATATGAAGTTGTTAGGTTAAGTGAAAAATTATTTAGGTATTGAGATTAATTATGAACAAAATCATGGAGTAATGAAGTTGAGCCAGACGAGGTATATTGAGACACTAATGGAGAAATATGGCCTGATCAGTGCAAAGTCTTATAAGACACCAATGGAAATGAATTTGAAATTGGAGAAAGCTGAGATGGTGGATGAGAAAATTCCTTTCCAAAGTTTGATTGGTGCACTGTTGTACATGGCTGCTGGTACCAAACCCGATGTTGCATTTTGTGTGAATTACTTGAGCCGTTTTCAGTCCAGCTATGATGCGGTACACTTCACGTATGCTAAACGGATTTAAAAGTATTTGTATTGCGCTCGTGAAATGTGTTTAAACTTTGGTGGTACTAATGAGACGGTTACAGATTGTTACGTCAATTCAGATTTCGCGGGAGATATTCTAGGTTGTAAGTCAACTACAGGTATAGTTGTACAAGTACATGGTAATCCAATTTTGTGGATGTTATTGAATCCACCGCATATCTGTGGATTCGATATTGGTTTATCATTTTTCTTTCTAAATCAGGTTTTTTCCCACTCGTTTTCCCATTTTTTGGTACCACGCCAGCTGGCGACTTATTATCAAGTAGTTCTGTTACTATCCGAGTAGTGATTCGATTTTTTGTTCGTTCATGTTTAGGTATGTAGTAATTTCGTTACCTTGTACAATTTTTTTTTTTGGCGTTATTATATCATTATCACCCTGTGTATGTGCCTCGGTTTTGTCGGGCTATGCCCATTAATTGAGTGTGCCAATTACCCAAACATTTTGATCCTCACGAGCCGGATTACATGTTAAAATCAGTGATCTGGTAGTAGCTTGTCATTGACTGAGTAATCCGAATCCGAATATCGCGTTGTGTCGAATCCTGTCGTTTTTATTTTATCCATTTGCACTATCCGCATTTTGCAATTTATTTTTGCCGTTTGCACTATCCGCATTTTGCAGTCGATTTCAGAATTATTGTCAATTCAGTCCACTCCAAATCGCTTGATTGGTATTCCAGTTTGAGTCCAGCTTGGTTGGTTTCGATTTTTTAGTCATGGAATCGTTGAAAAAGGAGCGTCGAGTAATACGTTTAAATATAAATCATATCAAAGAACAGTTAGTGAAGTTGGTCAACGTACAACCTATGGACATAGAAACCCTATCTAAAGTTGAAGCTTCTCTTGAAATGGATTGGTTGCCTTTGAAAGATTGGTTCGAAGCTAACACTATAACCATATGTTAGAACTTTTGGATGACGAACAAGATAAAAACCAGATTGCAACTTTGCTAACTGAGTCTGACAAAGTTTGTAACTTTAATATAGCAGTTCATGGTAAAGTAAAGTCATTTTGTCGCGTATTGATGCCCTTGAAGACCCAAGAATCCTTATTACGTGCTGTCATCCACCCAACCTCGTTTTAAAAAAATCGACGTTCCTACCTTTGATCGTGATCTCCGTAATTTTTACAATTTCAAAAACCTGTTTGAGAACCTGGTGCACAACAGTGTTGACCTATCAAATGTGCAAAAGCTTTACTATTTAAAGCAGTCGTTGGTCAGTACAGCTGAATGCATTGTTTGTGACTTTGAGCTGAAATATTCGTCGTATGCTAAAGCTTGGGCTCATTTCATCAGCCGGTTCAAGAATAAAAGAGCTATCATCCGTGCTCATTTCAAAGAGCTCAAAAATTGACAGCTTATCAAAAATAAGAGCGGAATACGAAGATTACTCTACCAGGTTGACTCGCTAATCCAGGGTTTAAAGATTGCAGGTGAAAAAGTAGAGAAGACCTTCTCTTGGTTTATAGCTTATCATGTAAGCACTTGCTTGGACCCGACCACGCTTCGGGATTGGGAAAACTCTTTATCGACTTGTGAATCTTTCCCCACTTACAATGAGCTGCAGAAGTTTCTACAAGTCAGATCATTTTTGATTGAAGAAAGAAGTATTGACTCCAGTAGCTCGAGCATTAAGGATCCGTAGAGAAAATATCCCCACCACCAAAAAAGTCATTCAATACTAGTGTCTCAAAAACTGAATGTTGTTACTGCAATAAAGGACAGCATCTGCTAATTGAGTGTGCAGAATTTGCGGCAAAGTCACACCTCACCAGCGGTTTAGTGCGGTGAAGAGACTCGGTACATGCATCAATTGTTTTGGTGATAAACATACCAGCACTGAGTGTTGGCGGCCACCATGCAAGGAGTGTGGTGAAAAGCATCATACATTTGTGGAATAATTATTGCGAGCAGAGTAAATTATTGATTATTAAATATTAATATTAATTAAAATATTAATATTAATTAAAATATTAATATTTTAATAATCTCCCATTAAGGAAAAAATTATTCTAACCAATTTAAGAGTCATTGCGCAGTGGAAAATTCAATAGGTCACTCTCATCATTGCCCACAATTAAGGACAAGGAAAATTCATTGACAGAATTTTGTTAATCAAAACATAACAAATTCTTCTGGATAACATCTTCTAAACAAATTCTTCTCACGGTAACTTGTCCATCCAGCGGCCTTCGGGATTCTTCATTTTCCTGATGGCAATTTGAGCAGAGTAAATTATTGATTATTAAATATTAATATTAATTAAAATATTAATATTTTAATAATCTCCCATCAAGAGAAAAATTTACTCTGCTCGTAATAATTATTCCACATGGTAGCAGAACGTGGTTCTTTTCGGATAAGAGACTCAAGTTCATTGGACAATGAAGACGAATCAAATTGTAGCTGAAGTAGCTACTCTTGAAGCACAACTTGATTCGTCTTCATTCTCTAATGAACTTGAGTCTCTTATCCGAAAAGAACCACGTTCTGCTACCATGTGGAATAATTTATTACGAGCAGAGTAAATTTTTCCCTTGATGGGAGATTATTAAAATATTAATATTTTAATTAATATTACTCGTAATATTTAATAATCAATAATTTACTCTGCTTGTAGTAATTATTCCACAACATTGTTGCATTTTCCACCAACTTCGGGAAAACCCACTGATTCTGAGAAACCCTAAGCCAATCTACCCAAATCATAGTCAGCTCATCCACTAGTACTCCTGCTGTTCAGCCAGTCAACCAGGATGAGGCCAATAAGTCATGTTCAGCAATCATCTGGTCTCATAAGTTTGTCGCATTAACTATAGCCGTTGTTCGGTACCGCTGTAGTAAGGCTTACGGTGTGGCGTGAGTGTTGCCTGACACAGGATCCAATCTACTGCAGTTGCCAATACCTTGTCCAGCACAACCATCTCATCACTTATTTGAATGAAGCGAGTATTGGTGGAGTTGGCAGTAAGGTGGCCGCCAAGCGGGCATGCAATATCCAACTGATATGAAGTAACAGATGGCCTATTACTACAAATTCAGTTATTGACATCCACTCTAAAGCTAGTGGAAGCGAAGCTAGACTATAGTGGTATTGACATGGTCATTGGAAGTGAATACTATGGAACAGTGTATTTTGAATAACACTATTTCACTCGACAGTCTCACCCTCTAAGATTCATACTTTGGCTGGACAATATCTGGTCCAATTGAGCAGTTGTGTATTGAACTAGTGTGCGCAGTTTCGGCGTTCAGTTTTGTAATCCTCCATGACATTGATAAGCAGGTTTGTCGATTCATTAATGGTGAGATGTCAAAATCCAAAAATACCTCACCAGCACGGAAGGAGTGTGAAGCTCACTTTGATGCTACCTATCAGTAGTTAGAGGATGGGCAATTCAAAGTTAAACAGGCCAAGACTGGTAGTTTGGTTGGGCTGGATAGTCATTCAAAAATCAGAGCTACTTGTGCTCTGTACCGTACTGAACGTCAAATGGAACCTGCTCTTTGTTGTGATTACATAGGCTTCATGAAAGAGTATTGAGAGATGGCCCACATGTCAGTTGTACCAGAATGCAAACCCGAACAGGACACCTGTTACTACATCCCGCACTTGGCAGTGGAGAAGCCTGATAGGTACTACTACCAGGGTGCGCGTCGTCTTCAATGCCTCGGCACCTACACCTGGTGGCATCTCTCTAAATAGTGCCCTACTTGCTAGACCCGTCCTACAACCATAGTTATTTGATACTTTGATCTGGTTTAGAACTCACAAGATTGCCTTTCCTGCAGACATTGCAAAAAATACATTGGCAGATTTTGATACACAAGGACCGGGATCTCCAAAGGATTCTGTGGAGATTCCAGGGAGGAATCTATCCAAACTTATAGGTTGAATACAGTCACCTATGGCACCTCTAGTGCCCCATTTTTGGCTACTAAGTGCCTGGATGTATTAGCAGAATCCATCATTGCAGAAAAACCAGACATTGCCCTGGTTATACGCACCTGTTTTTATATGGACGACCTATTAACTAGGGCCGAATCCATCGAGGCTGCAATCCAGATCCAGCAGGAAGTTCACAGCGTGCTAGCATCCGGTAAATTCCTACTTCGAAAATACATCTCCAATTCCCCAGAGCTACTTGCCACATTGGTGCCAGACCTAGCAGAGACATTATCCAAACATGTTTTTGATCAATCCGAAGTTGCATCTCTTCTGGGCCTTATCGGGAAACCTCTTGAAGACACCATGAGTAACAAACTTAGGGGCAAGTTACTGGAACCACACATAGTAGTCACCAAACGGATCATGCTATCACTAACATCATAGGTTTGTGATCTGCTTGGCTTCTTAGTACCATTCACAATCCAATTCAAAATCCTACTCTAGCTCTTGTGGAAGGAACATATTGGTTGGGACGATTCGGTACCTCAATCAATCAGTGATCCCTTTTGGTCTCTACTATCAGAATTGTCACAGGTGCAGAAGTTCAGCATCCGTTGAGCTTATATGTTACAACCCCATATCACACGCAAAGAATTATTTGGGTTCTGCGCTGCCAGCAGTGTGGCATATAGTGCGGAGGTCTCTATCTGTGGCACGGACTCGAATGATGGTTATGAGTCATACATTGTGTGCGCCAAGACCCGAGTGGCGCCTATCAAGCCAATAATCATCCATTGTCTCGAGCTGATGGTAGCTTAATTGTTGTCCAAATTAATTACCCGTATTGCTACTGACCTGAGCATTAGCTTGGAAAATGTTTATTGCCTTTCTGATTCACAAGTAACCCTCTGCTGGCTTAGTAAATCACCAGAGAATTGGCAAGTCTTCTTAGCCAATAGAGTTCGCAAAATCCAATCTGCCCTGTCCATTGGTCATTGGGCATATGTGCCTACTTGTTACAACCCGGCTGATATACCATCTCAAGGAATTGCTATGGAGAAGCTTATTGGTTCAACCTTCTGGATCCAAGGGCTAGCATCACTCTCCAATCCAGAATTTTTTAAATGCTGGGAACCCAATTTCACTAGCATCAAATCGAGTATGTTGGAAGTACATCAAACAAAGACAAGCATGGCCATGGTAAAGGAGGCCACCTGGGCCACTATCTTTGACCATTATTCATCATTTTCAAGGCTTTGAGCAGTAGTTGCCTTGTCGTTCCAATTTGTGACAAATGCTCGAACCCAACTTCAATCCAATTGTCCATCCAATTCAAAGCGTGAGGTAATGCTCCCATTCCAAGGGGAACCATTATCAAGTGTGGAGTAAGATTGAGCAACCACAGCGCTCAGCATCTCGCATACTCCATGGAAATTACCGCCATTTCTAGAGGGGAGCCAATTAGTCGAGGCAGCCCCCTATTTAGGCTTCAACCATTCCTGGATACAGATAGTATTTTGCGCATTATTGGGCGCATCAACAACCCTGCATTACCATTCAACAAGCGTCATCCAGTTATTTTACCCGTGCATGCCCGTCTAGTGGAGCTTCTAGTTGAGCATGTTCATGGGGAATTCCTCCATGCTAATTGGGGATTTGTCAAATCATTTCTGGCGAATCAATTGTGGCTTGTTGGTGGTTTAAACAACGTGATTAAGCGCATTCTACATTGCTGTGTTAACTGCGGGCCAGTTGCCATCTGAGAGATCTACTATGAGCCGTCCCTTTAGCTCTGTAGGAGTAGATCACTGTGGTCCTTTCAAAACCAAGTGCGTTCAGCATTGAAGTACTATCCATTTTTCATCCTACCTCTGCGTTTTTGTTTGTATGACCACGCGAGCTGTTCACTTGGAGCTTTCATCTGATCTAACCACAGACAAGTTTCTGGATGCGTTCAAACAATTCATTGATAGGTGCGGTGTACCAAAACTCGTTTATTCAGACAATGCCAAGAACTTTGTGGCCGCTGCCAAGGCCTTAGCTTTTGTTTCTATTAGCTGGAAGTTTGTCCCATGGGGGCTTGTAGAAGGCAACTGTGTAGGCAACCAAATCGCATTTACTGCGCGTTACTAAGGGTCACACTCGAACCTATGAAGAGTACGCTACCCTCTTTGTGGAGATTAAGGCCATACTCAACTCTCGCCCCCTCTGCAGCCATTGAGATGGGAAGCAGGAGGATGCAGTGTTGACACCGGGACATTTTTAAACTGGAGATCACCTGGTTGTACCATCATTTCTAAATACATTGACTGGGACCATCTGCCAAATGTGGATGCAGCATCAGCAGACCCATCCGTTCATTCTGGCATGCTTGGTACAAGGATTATCTGAATGAAACCAAGTGGCATGATTCTCAACCAAATTTCATCATCAGAGAGGTGGTCGCAGTCAAGGACAATACACTAGTTGACATTGGTCAATGGGAACTTGGTCGCATTGAGAAGGTATTCCCAGATGACGCCGGTAATGTTCGATCAGTTGAAGTCCGAGTTGCGGGGAAAACCTACATCTGTCCAATTACCCGAATTATTCAACTTCCGACTTCATCAGAAAATATTGTAAAGTAGCCAGCCGAGTGTCTAAATTTTACAATTTTTTTGGTTTCGGGTTGAGGGGCGTTGCCCCTCCCGAGGGAGTATGTTATCGAATCCACCGCATATCTGTGGATTTGATATTGGTTTATCGTTTTTCTTTCTAAATCAGGTTTTTTCCCACTCGTTTTCCCATTTTTTGGTACCATGCCAGCTGGCGAGTAGTTCTGTTACTATCCGAGAAGTAATTGATTTTTAGGTATGTAGTAATTTTAGTATCGTGTACATTTTCCCCCCCCCCCCGTTATTACATCGTTATCACCCTGTGTATGTGCCTCGGTTTTGTTGGGCTATGCCCATTAATTGAGTGTGCAAATTACCCAAGCAGTGGAAAAGCGTCAAACAAGGGGCGGTAACTAGAGTGTCAACTCATGCAGAGTTATGCAATAGTGGACGCAGTTGAGGGAGTTCTTTGGACTTGACAGTTGGTACTGGAATTTGGTTTGTATAATAATTTAGCTTGTGTAAGTTTATTTGGAGATAATAGTGGTGCAGTTAATTTGGCAAATTATGGTAACTTTGCTAGAAAAAGCGAGCATATAGATGTGGCAGTGCATTATGTCTCTGATTATATCCAAAAGAAGATTATTTGTATAGTTAAGGTTCCATCTGAGGAGAACATAGCTGATGTTCTCACAAAGTCGTTGTTGGGGCGCCTCAAGTTTGAGGTGTTCCGGAGTAGTCTTAATGTTTATGAATGATGTCTGTTCAATTTCTTCTAGTCATTTTATCAATTTTAGTTAATTTATGTTCTATGCATGTTTATTTTAATTATTTGTTTATAATTATTTTATAATGTTAGTGATTGTAAATTGTAAAATTGAGGCGGCGTGTTAGAGAATTCAATTTTATCTGTTAATGTGTTCAGTCATTATTGTACCATCGTCCGTATCGTGTTCGTGAGATTTTAGGGTCGCTGATTTTGAATATCCCATAAAGTTCTTCAAGTATTCCATTTGCATCTTTAAAATCAAAATTTCAAAATTAGGGAGATACGAGTACAATTCACTCATGCGAATTCTTCGAGGTCTCTAATTTCAAATACAGAATATCCTACTCCCGTCTCTAGCAGAAACTATGGTCCCCAGAATCCGCACTTCAAACAGGGGTCGGATCCTAAATTCGATCGAATGTTCACAATCAACGCGCGTGATAATGTCTATTTCGACATTTAATTTTTGGAAGATGGCAGAATATTCTAGCCCCCCCCCTTTCTTTAGAGGGAATAATCATTGCTGAACAGAGCTCGCTCATGGTGTAAAAGTTTGTCAGATGTTCAAGCTAATTCTCAGCATTAAAATAGGAAAATTCATAATCTTCTGATGCGATATTCGAAAGGGTAGTTTCAGGGCCGGGGGTGCGATATCATAGGGGCCACTTTGGCATGCATGCATCGCCATACGTCCCACCACACCAATCTTAACCTTCGGCGCGTAACTTGGGCTCTGTTGAAGAATTTACATTTCCGACTTGAGGTATCTTTTGTTAGACTGCATCATGAATACTTCTTAGTTACTTATTAAAATGTTATTTATTATTATTATTATTTTTGTCAATTAATAGGGTCTATGGGAGCATAGGTAGCATAATCAATTAGTAGAGCAGTGGAAAACGTATGTACAAGCTCAACTACCTGCCCAGTTGTACAAGGGTCGCTGACCATTGAAGGAAAGCTCGCTTATCTTCATCTAAATAACAGCAGATTTTGGACAGTTGATGCAAATGCAAGTAGTTTGTTACATGTCTCGAACCGAACTGCAGGATATGTAACGTAACTGAACCCATAAATCTCGCTTAATCCACAGGCAAACTTATTTTCCAAATAGGAAGTAGTTTTCAGGGGCGTACGGACATGGGTGGTGCCAGCCCTCTCCCAAAGTCTTGAAAACTGACTTCAGGTGCAACATCAGCGGCTTTTAATTGAGAATTTTGGAAAATTCGTGACCGTGTTTACCTGTTTCTGCGAATAAAATGAGTAAGGGAAAAAATTAGGGTATCCTAACAGGGCAAATTTCGGTTTTTCTCTTTCCCTTCCACTTATCTGTCAATCTCCTTTCAGTACGCCCCTCGCGGAGCGTCTTTTTTCCTTTCTATCTGTAAGTACATATTTCTTATCGGATATTTTCATTGTACCCTTTACCCGCTGTTAAAAACCAATGGTGACTAAACAACTACCAGTTTCCACTCTGGCTTTGTCTTTCAAATAAGATCACTGAACTTCAGGCGGTATCCAGTATTATGATTTTTTTAACTCAACTGGGCACATGTGCCTGTGATGTAACCGCTATCTCCATCCTTTATTTAGCTGCTTCTATCAGGATATTTTACTTCTTAAGAGTTCAATAACCTTCAGTCTTGATTAGTCTATCGAATCACACAGTCATTATGGAAAGCTCAGTCAACCTGATTTTATTTTAGCTAATGTATATTTGTTTATTTTCAACCGATCTTTTCATTTATAAGACTTCATTTTAAACCTCTATTCTGAGCCTGTCGCCACAAGTATTTGAACAGCAGACCTTCCAGACAGACTGGCGGTATACTATTCATTGGGTTAACTGACTCTCTCGACCACTCAGTATTTAAAATGTTAAAAAAACAGTTTCAGAGCGGGTAAGAAATTTAAGCAAAATAGTCTGATGAAAAACATTTTTGCTTCCAGGAGACATCCAGCAAAATACCAGTTTCAGATAGAAACATTGTAATTTGGAATGGGGAGAAGGCAATGAGTTATAAACATTGCACCACTAGCTTTTAAGCGGCCCATAGACGTTCAATATTATTGTGCAAATAGGTTGCACAAAAAAAAAAAAAAAAAAAAAAAAAAAAAAAAAAAACAATATTCCACAATATACCCCACACATGGTACAATATTCTCATGTTTGCGCAATGAATATCAAACTTTTTTGATATCGCGCAATATATTTTACAACCTTTCAATATCATCCACACACCATCAATATTATTGCATAACCCAAAATATTGCACAATAATATGGAACGTCTATGGGCCATTTTAGGTTCAAGTTCAATTTGACAACTTGTATCAACTGTTCCAAACATCAAGCAAAGTGGTAAAGGTCAGTGACACCAATGTGACCTTAAAACGTTGTTAACAGAGTCCGTTTTTCAATTCCAATCGAATATTTTATATTCTAGTCATACTGGCTAGTAAATTGAATAGTACCTGCTATGTACGTACCTAGTTAGTTCGCTCATATTATGGTTAGACGACGGCAGCAATAGTGGCAGCAATAGTGAAGACTTCTGCGTGTTCTTCTTCTTACAGTTGAAGTTGATGTTCCATTTGTCTTCGGCGCACACACTGTCAGTGGAGGCGGCCTGTTCTCTAGCGGCGTCAAAATCATGATATTTGTGTGTTTTAGCAACGTTCTTCTTTTCTGGCTCACCAAAAAGCTTGTCCACTGTATTAACCAGCCGTTCAGTCATCTCAACAAGATCATAGGAGAGTTCATCCTTCTTTTTCCCATTACTGTACCACGTGAGGAAGCCATCTGAGTTCATATGACTAGATTCAGCAGGGGATTTTTCCAAGGTGACGTCAGCATCAGTTCCCAGATTATTGCCATCGCCGCCACAATCACCACCACCTCCACCACCATTGCCAACATCACTACTGCTACCACTACTGCCATTACTGTTCTTCTCACTGTGGACCAACTGTTTGCTGGTAGTGCTACCATCCTGTATGACGCTGGTGTGTGGCGATAATGCGACCTCATCCCTGATCACATTCAAAACGGTAGTGGCTGCGTTACCCTCAAATTCGCAGATGGGCGCGCTGCCATCTTGTAGGGCGTTGCAGTTTGTCACCGTTTTGTTGCTTAGCTTCTCTTTTACCTTCACAAGAGCGGCGCCTTCCAACGAGCTACAATCCAGCACAATAACCGGTTGCAGTGTCTCACTAGTTATATTTTCAGGCACTTTATCATCTTCGACGTCATCGTCCCAAGTAGATAGAAACTCTCTAACGTCTAGATTTGGATTTTTATCCAAAATACGCTGATTGCCCTCCTTCCGCCCATTTTTTACTAGTTCAACCATTCTTGATGGTGCGGCTTCTCTGTAGCATGTGGTAAGATCCACGTTCAGACCAACACTACTTGGTAGGTTACTCCCAGCCAACAATGACTGTGGTGGTGGTGGTGGTGGTGGCAGTGGTGGTGGCGGAGGTGGTGGTGCTGGTGGTAATGGGGGTGGTGGTGGTCCAGGTAATGGTGGCAGAGGCGGTGGATAATGAAAGTTACACATCGGAGGATACGGTTGGTAACTGTTATTTTGCAAAGGTAAACAAGTATTAGTACCATTGCATATGTCTTCAGTGTATACAGGCATGGTCGCTGGTTCGCGATGATCCACATAGCCTGTATAGTTATTTTTCAATTGATTATGCCTGCCGTAATGGTAGTTGGGCATATAGCTGGTATCATACAATCGATCTCTACTTTCCAGTAGCCGATTGAATAGAATGCCGCGACCATTTTGGTTTTGGTTCCCCGGAACAAAGTCGTTTTGTTCCTGCATATTAGGAGTGGATATGTGTTTCTGATTGGCTTGCTTATCGTGTTCAAAATGCGAGTAATAGGAGGCAGGTACAGTGCGGTTCCATACATTTTGTTTGTTCCAGTAGGCTGGCTTGCCAATGTCAGTATAGAACTCAGTGTACGTTGCCGGCGATTCACTTGACAGCAACAGGTGCTTGGATGGTTTAATTGAGTTCTGGTACTGCGTCTTTGTTGTTGTCGTCATTGTTGTTGTTGGGTTATAATTTGGTTGCTGCTGCTGTTGATTGCTATATTTACTGTTGAGATCATTTTGAGAGGAAGGATAGGGAATGCAGGACAAGTACTTGGTTAGTGGCGGCTCGGTCTGTTTTGCTATTTCCGCTTTTGGTAAGTCCAGTATACCGTTGCAGTAGGCTTTTGTCGAGCGCTTTGGCCTTTGCGCCACCAGCTTGTTGTTAGTCAATGCGTGGTTGAACGGGTATTTTGAGTGTTCGGAAAGGAGTTGACAGCGCGGATCGCAACACTGTAATACTGATGCCGAGGCTAATGGTTGACTGTAGCCACTCGTGTACTGAGGTCCACATTTCTGACTGTTGTACTGGTAGGAGCTACTGTTGCTCACATCAAATGACTGATTTGCGTAATAGTTGTAGAAGTTACCCAAGTACGGGCTGTAATTCCACGAGGCTGATGGCATTACCACGTTGGCTCGCGACAAATTTGGCAGGGTAGGACCATTTGCGTAATAACGATCGCCGACAATAGGCTTCCTGGATTGGTCATTTCTGGCAGACGTTGTGTCTTGAGCACTGGCATACGAGCCGAATTCGTTTAGCATAGCGAATTACTCGCCGTTTGCAGTCCACATAGTCTGTACACACACAAAAGGATGTAATTAGTGCAAGAAAATGAAACTAGTAACCAGGCATCATGAGAACACGAGCACAGTAGTTTTATTTTCTAATTTTCTACTACCCACTAATTCCACCTTAAAAACGAGTTGCCTTCAAAAAAAAAAAATAAAAAAAAATTGTGAATGAAATCTATAAACTGAACATAATAAGATTCAGCGGTTACAGAAATAACCAGCTGACAAGATAAATGAACAGCAAAACAGGAAAAATGTCTGGTAGAGGAATAGACAGACAGGTAGAAGGGCCGACACACAAACGTATGAACGAGGCTTGTAGCATACATACCAATAAGTACCTAATTAAATCTCTCAATGTAAATATCAACAAGCGCGCGCATGCGTTTATGTGGTGAAGGGGGGGGGGGGTCCGATTACTCTCGACCTGAAGTATACGCTAGGACAACTGCTCTGACTACGTACGTTATTTCTCATGCTCGGCGTTCTCCATAGCCTGCATCACTAAGTCAGATCAGCAAACAAGGTTATTTCTGACCAATTCTGCAGACTCGCTAACATCGCCTCCACCACTGACAGGGGGGGGGGAGACTGATCTCTACAGATGTTTCGAATTTTTCTCGCATGTTTCCCCCCTCCGCCACACACCATTTTTAGCGGGTAATCAAATTAAGACGAAATAAAAGAAGATATGCAAACAGCGAGACTAAGTTTCTTTTTTCACTCATTAATTAAGGGTCAATGGTGAAGGAAAAAAGGGTCTATACCACGCGTATGCACTTTTTTAATAAATAAATGTATCACAGCAGCGGAAATGCGTTTCATAAGAAAACAGCCGGATACACACTACTCGATAAAAAGAGGAACACGGATATCCTAAGTGAACTGAGGATAACACCCATTCTGAGCAGAATCAGGAACCACCAGAAAAAGTGGAGAACCCATACGATTCAAAACTTGCTATGTGAAACGTTCAATA
Organism: Acanthococcus lagerstroemiae; assembly: GCA_031841125.1. Classification (NCBI taxonomy): domain Eukaryota; kingdom Metazoa; phylum Arthropoda; class Insecta; order Hemiptera; family Eriococcidae; genus Acanthococcus; species Acanthococcus lagerstroemiae. The sequence goes on from CM063106.1 coordinate 83,559,849, forward strand.
TAGCAAATTTTAAATCTTCAAACACAGGAAAATAAAGAATACTTCGAATGGTTTTTTTTTTTTTTTTAGTTTTACTTTTATTTATTTATTTATTTATTTTCAATTATACCAGCTACATTTTAGTTTCATATTTGCACGTGAAAACTTGAGTAATGTTCCCAAGAGCGCGTTCAGAATAACACACCCGGGAGCTCCCAGAGCACTTCCAAGTCGGTCAGAAATTAACTTGGGATGTAGAATGAAATACAGAGAGTGCTCATGATGCATCATATCTACATGCACACACACACACACTAGCAAACATATATATAAGGAGATAGTATGATCAACATCCAAAATATATATTCTAGGACTTATCTGTCAAAAGGACGCATGTCAGCGATTTTGGTTTTGAGAAAAACAACTTCAAAGTTTTCAAGCTGAAATACTCCTTTCCGACTGATTTAATTGAAAAATAGGTTATTATAAAAAATTTTCCCTGTGATTTCATTAATAGAAATGACAAGTTCAATGTTTAGTTCATTCAGAAACGAACGTGGACGAATTCAGAAAGAAGGAGGATGTCATGCGTCCTTTTCAGATCCATGGGAAAATCGAGGAGTTATCTGTCAAAAGGGCGTCCGTTCCATAAGAAACACATTGAACGGACGCCCTTTTGACAGATAACTCCTCAACTGGTGTTGTAGGGCATATTATGGTTATCAGTAGCTGTTTTCCCATAAGAATATCGGTGAATTTCATGTATTACTCTTGTATTTTGCTTGTTTCCATACATTTATACAACTTATGGAACAAAATACAAAATTCCTAACTTGCTGTATGATGAGTTATTATGTATATTTTCGTGACTGAAGCTAATGTAGTAGTGAAGATGTCTCTCCATGCCGATAAGGCAACCGAAATGTGTAATTTTTGAGGCATATTATCGTGGAATGAGTTACTTGCTTTTCGCCCAGTGATGTAATGTAATGTATGCTTGGTTCTATTGACTGCATGATAAGTCTACACACATCTCAGCATAGAATCGATGTTAATTCAATTCGTTTGTAATCATTTATTGGCGCCAATTTCACTGAATATCGTCTTAGAGAATATATATTTCCAGTGGTGTAGTGGCAAATTTTCCAATGTGGGAACGCTAAATATAGTTGACAAATTATAAGGAAAGTCCAAAAGTCGTATTTATATGATTTCCTATCTGCGGAAAATCAGTGTGGGAACGCCGTTCCCGCTCTACTACACCACTGTATATTTCTTTTGAGAATATCATGCGTCGGTACATGAGTAAGTACATACAGAGCGGGTTTCAGTTTATCAACTTCAACACAGAGAAACATAACACAATAACAGTTTCGAGCTTTCAAAGACGTTGCTGTTCTGCTATCGTGAACACTGGAACTTGTATTTGGCACCGCCATCTCACACTAACACACCTGCAAATCGAAATTTTCCCTTGATGTCTATTAAATTTTCCTACTTAACCACGTTCCTCTGTCAGAACCTCAGAACACTTGAGGTTGCCACTTCGCTTGAGAGCAATCTCAGAATAAAAGCCGCTTTTGTTGTTGGACTGATATTGATAAGAGGTAAAGCGACTGTATACAATGTAAATGGCTACAAGAGAGGAATGTATTTAAGGCAGCATGGTACGGTGAATTCGTTGATTTTGGAAAAATTTTCAACTGGTTCCTAAAGAGTAGGACACGCAGAATTCGAAAATCAGCATATCCGCAAAAAGGGCACCTGTTCGTCATGTGTCCTTTTGACAGATAACTCCTCATTTTATCCTTTAACATGGAGATCAAAAATCGGTTTCGTTTTATGAGGTTTCTATACCTCTTTAGTTTGTTTTGATTACTGTTCGGTTGTCTCGATGTGCGAAACGCTTTCAATACCCTGTCATGGAAACGTGTGTTGAAAGCGATGGAAGAACGGGAATTTCCAGCGTACTTGCTGAAGATGGCACGGAGTTATAGGGCTGTAGCCTATGTCAATGCTGAAGGCCCTAAGGTTCGGAAAGAAGTTACGGCCGAAGGAAGGATAATAGAATACGAATGACACCTGCGTAGCATGACATTGATCTGATTTCGTCCTATGCGCTTATTAAACTGTGTTCTTGTGTAATTGAGCAGAGCGTGTACGTGTTCAGACCTTTGACGTCACCTCACGTTGTGCTTATCTTGGTGGCCGGAGTACTCCGGTCTCGACGCTTACGCTGACCAAAGGAGTCCAGAATATCTACTTCGCCAATATCACTCTGCAGATTGATAACACTACAGGACCACTATTCTCGAAAAGTTGTTATGCGATGTTATGATAACAACCCTTGTTATAAAAAAGTTGTTATGAGTTATTACCGGTTGTTACCCATTTACCGCAATGTTGAATAACATCTCATAACCACTCATAACACCACCTTGGGACTAGTTGTTATGAGTGGTTACCGTAACAACTTTTCGGGAATACCGCTCCAGGTTCGAACAAAAGTCAGTAGTAGGACCACCTATAGCATCAAACTGGTATTTCGCTGGAGATGCAGGTGAACGACTTGGAGGCAGCGGCCCAGGAAACCAAGATCGTTATGTTATTACACGAATGAGAACAGAATCGTAGACGTCTGTATTCGGCGGTTTTTCAATCGGTTCTTCTCTGAGGCGCGCCCAGCTAGGCGGACGGTTCCGAATTTAGTCCCGTTGACCTTCTTTTAACCGAGTTTAGTCCCACGTTTAAGGCCGAGTTTAGTCCGCAACGATGTTCGAGTTCAGTCCCTCGCAGTTCTGTAAGCCTGTTAGCGTTATCCAGACTATACCACGAGGGGTCGGCTTACCCAGTCTTCCAAAAATAGAATTTTGTAGGGAACGTCATATCAGCTGTTCCATTGTCATGAAAAAATAGATAAAAAGAAAGAATGTTCAACGTGGGCGGGGGGGGGAGGAACTTGAAGGAAACACGTTTTAAATATTCCAGGCGCGTCAACTCTTTTATTTCGCGTACCGTCATGAGAACTCCTACACTCGACGGCTTGTCAATAGCGTTACGTCTCCTCTGTGGACAGTGTACATCGAATATTTTCCCATAAACGTCACATTGAACTTCGAGGAGGACGTGAAGCAATTTTAAAATGTTGTGATGGGCAGCATAAAACATTCTGGAATGATTCGGACGCATTTGTAGTTCTAGTTATGGTCGCACTGAACTCGGCCCATATGCTCAGTGGGAAGCTACAATCATCTGCGATATGATACTCGAACACGTAATCGCAGAAGTTCTGGATCTGGGCGTTCTGCGGCTGAATGGTCATGAGGTTGTTCACGAAGCAATCCTTTACTTCACGTAGATCAAGGAAAGTCAGACCGAAAAACAGCTTCAAGAAGTTGTCGTCTTCCGAGTCTTCGTCCATGTACGCTGTAGTTAGGCCTAGCTTTTGAATGTGTCGCCACCAGTTTGAGCTTGGTGGAAGCGACAGCCGCGAACATGTGAAGAAGGTAGCACCCTTGCAACAGCCTCGTGGATGTTGGATTCGAATTTGGCGTACACTGTCGGAACAGCCTACTACCTACTTGCAGACGCCTATAAATTTACGGGACTAAACCGGACTACTTTTTATCACTTGCGCCGACTAAATTCGCCTATTTGTGTGGACTAAACTCGGCTGCAACATGACTCTTTCGGGACTGAATTCGGGTGCCGCCAGCTAGGCGCCAACCATCGTTCATCGAGAAATTAAACATGACACAAGGAGGAGTCTAACGGGTCACGGCTCGTACAGGACCTCTTGTGTAAAACAGTCCTAGTCACAGCCCGAATGCCTCCTGTTGATCTGCTGGTTAGGGAAAGCGTTATATTGTATAAGCGTGTACGGAAGCTCCCTGCAGCAGAACGCAAGAAGAAAGGTGTAAATGAAATCATCGAGAAAGAGGTCCGGAGACAGACAGTGTGATAGTTCGCCTCCAAGCGTCCGCGAGATCGATGACGTGCAGCATACCATCTTTCAGAGTAAGTTTACTGCTTGAGAAGAAACGCAAAAGGAACTCAAGGTGTCTGTAGGGAGCCGCATCACCCTTAGGACGATGGTAGAAGTGATACTCCCCAGCTCGCAGAACTGGTCGGCGATGCCCATGGTTTCTGACCTATTACGCGGGCTAAGGAGAACGCTGAGGGTGGGAGATAACGTATGTCCAGCTCACGCAACAAGTGAAGAACGCTTTGAGCTTTTCCCCAAAGATTATGGGCTACTGTGTTGCAACCTCGTCATCATCCCCACGAAGAATACCAAGAGCCCATGCCAGGGAACGGCGAAAATAAAAGGCCAGGAAGGGAAAACAATAAAAAACTACGTTCCAGTCAGCATATTTAAAAAATAATAATAATAATAATGAATACATAAAAATAAAAAAAGATAAATAAATAAATAAATGATTTCTGAATTATTCTATGGTAAACCAACTATCACGCTTGAATATGTGATATTAAATCAACGAGGGCGCAGATAAAAAGTACATGAAGAATAAATAACGAGCAGATAAGAGCAATGATTGGAAGGTTGAAAAACTCGATCGAATGTAAGTATATTCGAACAATATTACAAGCTAATGGGAATAGTTAAAAACTGATAGGCACATTCGTGTCGAAAGAAGGAAAACGGTTATCATTCGCGAATAAAATGAAAATTGATCGAATAAAATTACCGACAGGCGAGAAGCAGAACGTACTAGTAATTAAAAGTTTACGTTGTGATCATTCATTAGTGCCTAATCTTGGAAGCAAAAAGCAATCTTTATCGCATGGAACCGGAACTTGTCCAAGAAAGAGATGAACAAATAGTCCGTTAAGAAATCAACACGCAGGATCATCAAAGCTAAAACTAGCAAGTACTAGTACTTACACGTATTTATGATAAACACTCGGAATAACAGAAGAAATAAAACGGACTATCTTTTGCAAGGTAACAAATGTACCTCAACCCGATAGGCAGACACTGACACTGGCTTAGCCCCGGCAGGTCACTTTCATCTTTGGAAGTTCAACACAAGGCTCAACCATCAGAGGACGGAACTATCACAACTAGTAGATTGACACAATTTCAGTACCACTTTGGCACCAGCGCTTTTCCCGAATCGAAACCATTTCGAGATTTTTAGCTAATCTGTAGATAACCGATTTTCCGGATCAGGCCGATGATGACGAGGCAAAGCGAAGTAGTGACACCAAACACGTGACAACACTGGAATGCGAGAAAGTATAAAATAGATAGGCGGATGTCTGACGAATTAAACAGAAATAAAACTGAAGCATTTTCAAATAATTTGGAGGTTCTGCGTTTTGCTCCTAGTCGACATTCGTTCTTGGTACAAATGCCCGACCGCCAGGCGCATTTTCCTAGTTTTTCATTGCTAAAACATGTAGTAGGATGAGAAACTAAATTTTTAATACACAGAGAGAAATTCTAATTGGATACGTTCTCTTCGTCTTCCACATTTGCGACAGTTCTCGAAGATCTAACGAAAACCAAAATTTTCGTAGATTTCTCGAAAATATCCAATATATTTGCAGGAAAAAAAAAAGTCTCGACAAAAATTATTCTCCACCAATCACAGATAGCTTTTCCAGATTAATACAATTAGAAATTCAAGACATGACCAATTTGATACATGACAGAGAAGTTTCGAATATCTACAGGTGAGGGACGGGGAAAGTATTTTGGATTACCAAAGACATAAACGAGCTATGTAGATGCTCAAGAATCTAACATTGATAACAATTTCAAGAGAAAATATTCGGGAGAGTGTGTACGTGTAGGCAGTTGAGTGAATACCCCTTCCTTTTTTTCATCTTTATCGATCAAATGTTTATGAATATCATATTATCAGGTGGTTTTACAATATTTCGGACTCAAAATCGTCGAATCTATTTTAAAAAAATAAGCGGGTAATCGAACGCGATTTTCTCACATTAGGTTAGAATAGTATTGAAGAAATAGAATACCATACACTGTGTTTAACATCCGAGTATCTAAAAAATTGGACAAGGCTCGAATATCTCACGCAAACGACATTCTAGGTTACGATTAGGTAAGTAGAGCCTGTCTACATATTATGTGTATAAAATCAAAACCGAAACCCGCATCCTTTCTAGTCATACCTACGCTACTCAGAACTCGCATGGTTGATGCATACACTAATATTATCATCTATGTATGTCTGGAAGTGATACAGAGGTACTGTTCAATCGCCTATAGTAAGAAATGTTAGGAAACTTGTCAATTCGGAGAAACCAAGGGCCATTCATATTGTTTCCTTAATATCTACAATGTACATGTCAGAATATATCTTATACTAACGAGTGAATTCGTTGACAAGTAGCGCGCCATCATCAGGTCAGCATTATAAAACACTTCGTGAATTACAAAAAACAAGTGCGGAACATTCAGCAGCCTGAAATAATTACTTGATAACACGTAATTACAAATACAAACATTTTCGACTCGACCGAAGAGTGCGGGAATGCATTTCGAATATGTGTAGGATTTTATAATATTATAACAGCGAACACGAAATTTGATTAAAAAATGAAATAAACTTTGGAACGATTATAGAATTGCGACTCAAATACAGTAAATATTTATATAATAAGCTCAAATTTGTAACTATGGTTATGGAAAACGCAACACATAATAATTCGTACCACCAACAAAATGTGAAAATTTGATAACCATGGTGATAAGATATTCCACGTTTGAACGTAAAATTTGAACATGGCCTGTTAATTTTTGTTGACATTCGACGAATCATCAGCATTAGACATTGTTGCCACATTCCCGTACTAAAATACACAACAAACAAGGTCCAAGTCCAAAACAGGGACGGGCAGCGAATCGATTCTTTTGCAAATTGATTCGCGAATCGATTCGATTTTAAACGAATCACAAATCCATTCGAATGAAATTTAACGAATCGGAATCGCGAATCGATTCGCCAAAAATTTCTGCAAATTGGAATCGTGTATCGTGAATCGATTCCTTTTCAATGAATCGTAGGATTCGAATCGAAATTCGACGGCGTGTGTGGCTGCAGGGCTGTGATAACGGAACGGATTAGTTAAGTTAACATGGTACAGTACTGTTCCATTTAAAACGCAACCCAAATTCAAAAACGCTTACAAAAACGTACAAAATTTATTCGGAATACACAAACTTAAAATTAAAACACAATTAAAAGTTAGAGTAAATGTTGGAAGTGGGTGCCTAACTGTGTCTTACATGTTAATGCGCGTCGCAGAAGATTTGTGAAGACTTTCTTCAAAGTCAGTTGTGTGATCTTGTTGATCTCGGTCGTTATTCTCTGCTTCAACTCATTTAAAGTGGACGGAGGATTCTTGTAAACTTTATTTTTAAGCGTCCCCCACAAAAAGAAATCAAGCGGACTGAGGTCCGGACTCCTTGGTGGCCACAGACCTATCGATACCAGCCGATCGTCGAAAAACTCTTAAAAATTCCATCGTTACCGTAGATGTGTGTGGTCGCGCTCCATCTTGTTGAAACGTACAGTAGCGTTCCCTGGGCTCTAACAATGCAATGAACTGATAAATGATGTCACAGTACGTGTCACTATTGATCGTAGTTTCGAAAAATATCGGCCCCACAATTCTTTTTCTAGATACGGCACACCAAACTCCGATTTTAGGCGGGTGTGTAAACCCTTATCAACGTACGCGTGAGGGTTATTAGTCTGTAGGTGGCTGCGCTGCCACCTATGTTGGCCTAAGCTAACTTCCGATTAGACGTTTTAGGCATGCCGGGAAGTTTCTTATCTTTGCTCTCTCTCTCTGTTTTTTCTGTGTTCAACGTGTGACGTTAGCCTGACCAACGTTGTATTCCTGTAACTTTGATATCGAAAATACAGCATCTCAATTTTTATAACGTCGTCGTCTATTTTTTTCGTGTTTAAATTGTACAGGTGCCTACAAGTCGACCAAATCCGATAATTTTGGGAATTGATGTAGCCGTCAAGTGTGAACCACGCTTCGTCGCTGAAGAAGAAATTGTCGAACGCAGCTCTATCACGATTATAATTTGAGAGAAGCCATTGACAAAATTTCACTCTTTTCGGGCAGTCTGTAAGTTTAAGTTCTTGAACGACACTCACTCGATATGGATACAGTTCCAATAACTTAGTCGCTCGATGAGTAGATGTAGGGCTGAGACCCACTTGAGCTGATAATTTTCTAATCGATGTTTGACCATTAGCAGCCACTTTTTGTTCGATCTCAGAAATTTTATCCGAAGTAAGAACGCGTCGACTTCGCTTACGAATCTGATTATTCACAGTGCCTTCATCACGAAATTTTCTCACCAAACGCATAATGGAAGATTTGTTTGGCGGTACAATAGTTGGAAACTTCCTCTCGAACTCAGAAATAGTCTTCGCGTACGATTTTGTCGCGAGATAACTCTCTAAAATGAAAATTCTTTGTTTTTGGGTGAACATTGTCGCAAATGCATTAAATTTTGCACAAAATTTTTTCCGAATGTCTTTCACGAGAACAACGATAACGCGACTACAGATGGAACCAGCAAGGTATGCTGCTGGCTGGGTATGTTGGAAACGTTCCGCGATGACGTCACAACAGTTGAATTAGTGAAATTTCATTTCTTTTCCCGGGTGAGTTGAGTCAGGATGAGTTCAGTAAATAGCAGGGATGGCAAACAAAAGAAACGAAATTACGAAATAATGATTGATTTTTGTCAAAAATAATATTGAAATGAAAAAAAAAACGGTTTCGTTTGCCATCCCTGCTTTTTAAATTCCTTGTATTTATGTTGTGGTATATTGAAATGAAAAAAAAAAAAAACGATTTCGTTTGCCATCCCTGCTTTTTAAATTCCTTGTATTTATGTACTTTGAATTTATTTTTTGTCTTGTAAAGGTAGTGTTTGATTTCTGCTGACCACTTGGAATGAATTAAACGGAAAATGGAAATTTATTCTAGTGTACTAGTAGGTATTTTCTGTGTTGATCAAAGTCTGCCGGGTGATTGCAGTTTGCGGCTTCACAGTTTGAAGCCTTGAACTTCCATGATGTGCGTGTAGCGTCCTGAGCTTTTATGTTCCCGGGTCCGTGGGGGGGATGAAAAGAAGACTTCAGATCTTCGACCATATTAGGGCTCTATAGTTTCACCTGGGTATACTAAGCCACCATTTTGGTTCGTACTGCGCCCGTCGATGCCGAATTGACTACGCGTTACGCTCCGCATAGTCAAGGCATAGTCGGATTTCGGATTCGGCATCCACGGGCGCAGTATGAACAAAAATAGCGGCTCAGTATACTCAGGTGAAACTAGAGCACTATAAACACGAGTATACTGGATCGCCATTTTGGTTTCTACTCCACCCGTGGATGTTGAATCCGACCTTTGACTATATATAACTATATGGACTGATCAAGTTGATAAAATGTTGTTTCAACATCTTTTGTGCTATAATGATTAAGCTAAGAAGCGAATGATAACAGGTGATAACCTGTAATTTATGTAATGTACTATACAAAGATCTGCGGATTCAAATAATTTCTGTCACCATAAGGATTGTTTTTGATGTTAATGATGAATATTCTTAGTCTCTTTTTGATTAGTTGTTTCCTATGTACAGCAATTACTGAGTTCGAAACGATAGTTGTGGCGTTTAATGCTAAAACAACATTCGTGAGGAACTCTTGTTTTGTGAAGAAAACTTGTGCCTTGATACAATTTTACGGCTGCTTTTGTTACAGACTTTTCCAACTTAAATTTGGGAGCGGTTGAATTATTCCTGTAAAACAAACGCTGAAGCAGGCTATGGAATAAAAGACATATTGATTTGCCTTGTTTTCTCAGTTTTTCTTCTCATTCTTCCTTTTGTGCAAAAATATTTGGCTGTATCAATAGAGAAATACGGTATATATAATTAAAAAATACATTGGTTGATGTATAGGCTCAAAAGTGGACTGATTTTTAGCAAATAAATCGCATCTTTTCAAAAAATTCCTGGTTTTAATATTTTATTCTTCCCTGAGGGTGGGAATTCATTTTTGCCCAGAATGGTATAAGAGCCTAATACTATGCGACTACCTATATTTGAAAAAAATCCTGCCAATGTAGTGCTCATTTTTGCAGCTTCAAGAAATACCTGAAATACTTCAGTTTCACCAATTTATTTGAACCACACACGAAACATGTGTGCGAATTCATGATGACGGATCCAAAAAAAGAAAACAAGCCGAAACTTCACACAATTGTACCGTTTTGCTTCAAAAATAATACTAAAATTACTTTATGAAGTTATGCGACGAACTCTCATTACAACGTTATGATCTAGGATACAGAACAAACTGATAACCAGAAATCACAACAAGGTCTTCTCTAATCATTATAGCACAAAAGATGTTGAAACAGGGTCGTGTGCAAGATTTCCTTGTAGTAGTGTCCTCTTGATCAGTCCATATAGTTATATATAGTCAAAGTCTAGTCCCAATGGCAAACACCCTGTTACTACCTCGCGATCCGCGAGGTCGCTTGTTAGTTGTTACCATTCTTTTAAAACTTTAAGGCTGTATTCTTTGTTTACATACTGATAAGAAAATTGTGTGAAATATGCTCTCCGCTGCCGACTAATTACGAAGCGAATACTGAATGGATTGATGTGAATTTTGAATATGTTGTTCACGAAGGTTCATTGTCGGTCTCTACGTTTTTTGTTTTTTTTCCTAAATTCGCTACCATTGTTGTGTGATGGCGTTCAGAATGTGGCAGTATGCGGCAGGTGATTGTCGACGTATAAATGAAAAATTAGAAGAAAAAAAAACGTAGAGACCTAGGTACATGCTTCAGGATTGTACATTCCAAATTTCAAAGAAATAAACTGAAAATTAAGGGCGCAATTAGTCGGCGCGTGATGGTACTTCACCAACATTTTCATCAACAAAGATGGGTGAAGTACGTTGCGGGGGGTACACTTATAGTTCACTGCTTCTTTCTGTAGGATCGTAATGTGTGTTTTGCGCCAAGTATGAATATGAAACTGGCAAATATCGTTCTTTCACGCGAAAACCGAATTTCATCGTTCGTTTTTGAGCACTACAGCGGCTTCGGCTTCTGATTATTTTTCTTTGGGTGCGATTTCGAAATTTGAATTTTGACTGTTGTGATTGTTTCAAAACTGTGCTCTTTTTGATGTTCCATTTTTAATTTATCGGTTTTTACTGATTTTTTTGCTGCATTCGGCAGTGCAAAGACTGAAGTTGATCCTCTTCGGAAAAAAAAGATCAAGGTTTTTAGTTACAGTTCGCGTGTAGTATCGCAGTTTCAATTTTAGTCTTCTCCGTAACCTTGTTTTTGTAGTATTTCGTTCTTCGAAAACCAGCATGAACCAAGAACATCCGGAAGAAATCATTGCTTAAGAACTCGAAGTAAGTATCATTATATCCCAGCAGTTATCATTGATAGTATTGATAAAAAGTGATGTAACTAGTAGCAGAGCCCTGCACGAATAAGTAAAAAGTAACCGGTTACAAAATCGGTGAGTATTGAAGGAAACGATGCCAATCAGTACTCGTAATCATCGAGGAAAGTAACTGAGTGTATCTGTAGCAGCGGGTAACGGTAATCGTCTGTAACTAGCATCCTAGAAACGAGTATGGATCCTCCAGGCATCCTAGGCATCGTGAAGATAAGAAATGATAAAGTAAAAACGTCATTCTGCGAATTATCTAGATAGCACTGCAAAATCCTATAACGCGATAAAAAATAAATGACGATACCCATGCCATGATGCGAACAATATACCCAGTTAGGCAGCGGCATTGTTCTTCTACTACCATTCGATTACAGTTCCATTTCCTGGCATCGTTGTAATCGTTTTCTAAGTAATTATAATCAACATCCTACGATTCGTAACGCATCGTGCAGGCCTCTGGTTCGTATCTAGTTATCCTTCAGTATTCTAACATCATTTTTTCTGCAGGTGTCTTCTGACATCAACACACGGTTGGTTTCAGAAACTGTTCAAAAAATAAATGTATGTAACTAGTGACCAATACATTCATTCAAATTTCAGTGACGGGCTCCTCATAGCTCATACACAAACTCTCATGCAAAAATTGATAATTCCATCGTTGCAGTACTTTTGTTTCCCCCTCACGGTGCAATGAAACGATCACTTTTTAGTTTGATAACATTTTACCTATTTCAGATTGCTAGTAACATCGCTGAACATTTTATCGCTTCACCTGCTGTTGTTTCAACCATCAATGGGAATGATTCACCTCATATGAATACCACAAGCTGCTAACAGATATTTGAAAGGAGGAAAAAGCAAACGTAAGTAAGACCTTGTACTTGTCAGCCAAGAGAAAAAAGAAGGAAATTTGGAAATATGGCCACGCAGGAGCATCATGAAAAGGTGTACTCTGTGATACCCAAGAATTACCATCATTGAGTGTACATTTACCTACTGTCCAGCCTACCCAAGAATCATCTTTGTCAAGTGTTCTTCAACCTGCCCTTTGCCATCCTTGTAGAACACATACAGAAAATGATTTTCATCTGGGAATGTGTTGGGTAACCCACCAGCAGTGGTTACATCATCGTCATCGATCATACAGAGTCGAGCTGCGTACATCAGTGACTAACTGCATGTAAGTGAATTCAAAGGTTTTCCACCAACATTTCTGTTACTATTAGTTGGGTCGCAGAAGTAACAGTATTCCTGCGTGTTGAAACTTCACTGAAGGCAGGAATGCCATAATTGCTGGGTTGTGCGGTCTGTGGCACACATCTCCCTTCATTTCAGTGCTTCTTTCTGTGACTATTGTGTCTGTAAAAACGTAGTGTCTATAGAAATTTCAGCCCCACCCCGTTGGTGTTCGCTGCCCAGAGATTGATGATAAACGTGTATGTTGTATCACTCACAAATCCGTCTTTCTCAGTTTCTGTTTTCTTCCCTCTGTCCACTTGTTCAACCAATGTACATTAGGTGGTGTCGTGAGGTCAGAGAGCGTTTTGGGCTTCTGCTGGTTGGTGTAGTAGATTGACGATGACCAGAAGAGTCCACAGCGGGGGCTCGAGGGGCTTGTCGGTAACAAGCCCCTAATGAGAGATTCTCGGCTTGACAAATGACTTGGCCGAGTCAGATTAGTTTGAATACATTTTATTAGTTGATACTTTTAACAGCACTTTAAGCTTTAAGTTATGTGAGCGATACGACAGGTTGCCACTAAGCTTTTCGAGAGCATACGACACGACATGAGATCAGTTTTACGTTAATTTTCTAAGTCCCAGATCTGGATGCGAGAAACGTGAACGAAGTCTCTACCTAACTTTTTGGAGAGAGCATGACTGAATCAAGACCGACAATTCGGCCCTTGTATTGAATTTATAAAGCCGAAGATCTGTTTCAGGTTCGACCCACTGGTGGAATGGGGATTCTCTCAACTAAGGTGATTTTGAAACGTCAGAGCCGCGTGCGGCCGTTTAGAAATTCAGACTGTGGATGGTTTCGGGTGATCGGAGTGTGAGTGAGACTACCGCACGGACTTGATGACGTACTTGAGAGCTTGCCGATTAGTTGTTGAAAGTTTTCCATCTAATTGACGCTATGACCAATGGCAGGAGGTGCAAATCGGGGTCTATGCTTTGTTGTACGCTTGTAGCTTGTACGGTCGCGGATTCTAGGAATTTTGAAGTCGTCGCTGAGGAATAAGGCGCGTGTGTCTCAAGGTCTGAGCTACCAATTGTAGGCTGATAGACGGCTAGGTCCCACCAGCCGTTATGACATGATTAGGAAAAGCCTTCGAAGTTGCAGAAGGTGAATTTCTCATCATGACAGGGGGCTACAGTAACTATACTGTCCCAGTTCCCCAAATTCTTGTGGAGATCCATAAACGGCTGCAAACGTTGTGCAGCGTTTTGCTAAACATATGTATTCATCGCCCCAGTTTGTGAATATCCTCCTTGTTACAAACATTTAAGACGAACTACTGAAGGTAAGGGGAGGGGTCTCCTTCTACGGGCATGCTTTCATTTCTGTAAACCTCCCCTTCATTTTTTTCACTCCTTCCCCGGCCCTCGAGCCTTTCTTTGTGGCCTCATGAATGATGGCATTATTACATAATCCAAGCCAAAAAAGTAACTGCTTTGGTGGCTCCTAAATCAACATGACCTAGTCCTCTCTTGCTGAATAATAGGGAGGTAGTAGTTGCAGAAAAATGAGGACCAAGGAAATTGCGGCGGTTGGGCCACGTAGGCAAAGCTAGCTAATTTCCTTTATTATGTGCCTCCTAACTGTGTTCAACACTTACAAAAACCTGTTGTCGAATCATCTCTTCATATTGTAGGCATGCTCGACTTTCGAAAGTTGTGAGGGGGAGGGGATGGAATAGAGAAAAACTAGAATAATAGCCCTTTGTTTAGGAACAGAAGAGTAAACTGCTACCTTCAGGGTCGTAGAGAGAATATCTGGGTTGGGGCCTAGGTAATTACTGGGAGCCCGTTGGAATAGTAGGAGGAGGTGAGGAGGGCCTCCAGAATCTTTTCACTATAATAAACTTGTCTCCGACTTTTGGAAAAAATTCCCCGATGCATCCTCCAGACTTCCTCGCTCACACTTCTAAAAACTTTCTAAAGAGCCAATGATCTCTTGTCCACTTCTACTTTTTTCGCTGCCTCCAGAAATTCTGAGGTGGAGACGGACAAGGAGAAAGAACAGTGGGCTGATGGAGTGCTGGAAGGAAGAAAGAGGGAACAAATTAAATTCCCTCTCCTCCCCCGTCTCTGTCTCCCTCAGCATCTCATGCCGCCCCTGCCCTCTCCCATCTCCATCCCAAAATGATGAGTTTGAGACAAGGGCGGTTGAAAGAAACTGAAAGAGACGGAGTTTCCAATCTAATTTTACAGTGTTCCTTTATTTTCTAACGGTGATTGTCAGGGGGAGGGGGAGAAAGAGGGAGTACAGGAGGTGGTCAGAAATGATGAAGGAAAAGGAGGATAGTCATGTACAAGAAAGGAAAGAAAGAGAATAGAGTTTCATGAAGGAGGAGGAAGAGCAAGAGAGTCAGCGATGGAGAAATATGAAGTTGTTGAAAGTGGCAAAAGGAAAGAATGAAATGGAGCTTTATGGTGAACTTACAGTTCGAGGAAGAGGAGAGGAAACCGAATTTTGCATTTTAAAGCACTACAATAGGGTGCGTCGGGAAACGAAATCTGTGACCCCGAAAACTCCCTTTCCATAGTTTGTTTGCTATCTCATAACTGTTTGATGCATGCTGGATGAATATTGATCGGATTTAGGCCTACAGGCTCCATCAAATTGATGAATGTGGAATATTTTTTCACAGACCCGCGTTTGGGAGGTGGTGACCATTCGGACGAAGTGCATAAAATCATTTTTATGTTAGCTAGTCAGAAATTTGTGGATGGCACCACTTTTAGATGTAATAATTGTTGAACTTTGAAGCTGTTGAAGGGATTGAATCAGAAAAATTGTCACATTCGCTATCAGGGCCCTCGAAAACCCCTTTTCTATATAGTGTTTGCCATTTCATAATACTTTTGAGGTTCGTTGGATTTTAGCTGGTTTAGGCTACTTTTCAGGGCCGTCCATGGCTTTACGAGGCCTAACCCAAATTTTTTTAGCAAGGCATATGTCAGGTTCCAGAGAAAGAGGGGAAAGGGAGGAAATATTCTCAGGGCCGCACCCCTTAGAGTATTCACAGGGCTTGTCCCATTCTGTTTTTCTCGTTCTTTGCAAAAATGAGATTTGTAATAGCTTACTCTCCTTCAGCTCCCTTCTCTTGCTTTCCTTTCCAACAAGACAGGGTTACAAGAATAGAGGCCATAGTGATCTGCTTTCAGTTGTCTCCATCTGCCTCCGCCCTTGTCTACTACCAGACTTCGTCTCCCTGTATCCCCTCTACCAATAAGAGAGGATTTGGATAAGAGTGATATTGGCGGGGAGAAGTGAAGGGTGGAGGTAGAGTTAGATACGAGTAAGTGTCTTGTTAGAGTGAGAGTGAAGATGGCAGGATGAGTCATCAAGTTTATCCAGTTTACGGGCCAAAAGTAAAAAAATTTCTTCCAAAGGCAGCGGTGCTGCTCGTCGATTTTGTTTTCCCGTCTTCATCATTTATCTCGAACCTGCCCTTTTCCCTACTCGTCAGTATGTCCCATTTCGCCTGTCTTCAACTGTTCTTCCACTCTTCTCGACCTCTCTTCCACAGCCAGAGTGTATTCAAAAGGGAGAGATGGTGGCGAGGACCTGGGGTACTCCTTTATTCTTCTTGACCTCCACTCACCTTTCTCTACCACCTTTTCTCTTCTCCAACCTTCTCTTGCCTGTCTCCACACCCTTCTGCTCATTTGGCAAATCTGCCCTCTACCTCCAATCTTATAACTCGTTCCGCACCCGCGGCCAGGTCAGTCTGTAATAAAGCAATAGGTCACGCAGCTAGAAGTTTACTCATCCAGTAGAGAATATGGAGCCATCGATATTATTTTTTCAGAATAGAGAACCATGGGACTAGGGTGATCATGCGCGCGGTTTGAAGAGCTAGTGAATTAAAATTTCCCCGGGTATTATTTTCATCTCGATGGACTTGAGCCAATATTATTTCGAAAGGAACACCTAGTCCCCTTAATCTGAAGGCGCGAAGCATATTGAAGCGCGAGGCCTAACTTGACTGCCTCAATAGCGTCACCCACGCGACAGTCCAGACCCTTTAGCCCATCCCCCCCCCCAAAAAAAAATATCTTTATGTATTTAGGGGGTAGTGACCTCTCCAACGATGTGCATGAAGCCATTTCGATGAGAAAATCGAAAATTTGTTAATGACTTCCCTTTTAGCTTTCATTTTTGGATTTTATCGCCTTATGGATTTAGGTCGGTTTGTGGCCTCTTGGACCCCCGACATTGATGAACTTGTAAATGTTTCCATGCTTTCGGGTTTTAGAGTTCATGACCTCTCCAACGATAGGCATGTAGTCATTTTAATGAAAAAATCAAAAATTTTCCGTATGGCACCATTTTTGGCTCTGAATTTTTCAATGTTGATGAATAAGAAGAGCTCAAATCGTGATAACGCTATTTGAAATCAGCGACCTCGAAAACTTCCTTTTCAATAGTTTGTTTGCTAGGTCATAACTCATTGAATTTGGATTAATTTTCTTGTTTGGGAGAAGGTTAGCCCCCGGGCCCCTCAAATTGATGAATTAGTAAATTTTTTCACGAATTTGTATGGTGAGTAATTCTATATTTCCGGCGACGTGCTGAAGACATTTGTACTGGAAATATTCAAACATGTGTGAATGGCACTTCTTTGATTCTGAACTTCAGATTTTTATTGCCCTAGGCATGGTGAGATCAGGATAAAAATATAATGTTATAAATCAGTACTCAAAAAGCCCATTTTCAAAAATTGGTTTGCTGTATCATAATAATATAGTGATTATGAATGATTTTTATTTATTTATTTATTTATTTTTTTTGGGGGGGGGGGTAGCTCCCAGACACTCTCCCCTAAATTGATTAAAATGTTGATCTTTTCTATGGATTCGTATTTCGGGCGACATTACCTTTCCAATGATGTGCATAAAGACATAGCTTCTCATTTAGAATATTAGAATACGATCTAGCATCCTGTAAGGGGAGAGAAAATTTTTCGCCCAGCAGTGAAACTATACTCGTACTTTGCCATGTGCCCATCACACTTTGTCCGAATTCGATCCGTTGACCTGTTCAAAATAAAAAAGGGGATGTGGGATTTAGAAAAAACACCCGGTATGTCCATCTCACAGTACTTCAAGTGTTTTCATCTTCTCCTTTCAGGTGCGAAATCCGGTTGCTGATCCCCAACCATGTAGCAGTGCCGAAGGTTACCTGCAGCTTGCTTCTAACAACGTGGTGTCGCCTTAGCCTGCAGTTGAAGCCATGACGGATCGCGTGGCAGACTCAGTAATAGCTCACCAGTTAACAGTTGTCAGTACTCAGCAGTACTCAGCCGGAAGTGCCACCATTGCCCCCCTGTCAGGTACAAGGACGTCGTCTTATAGACTACTCGTTTTTCATGAAGCAGCTTTGAAAACTGAATCAACACGAACAATTTTGAATATTTTCGACAGTTGTGGGTTTTTGATATGGAGCTTTTGTCAGACAGCAAGTTGCAGTACAAATGCACCGAGTGCCACAAGGTGAAATACATCAGTACAGACAAGCAGAAATCAAATGCTGTGGATGTCAACCCGCTGTTAATTGCTGGCACAATTTACTCGGGAAATGGACCATCTACCTTGAAGACAATTACACCGGCCGCAAATTTACCTCCTCTGTCAAATACTTTATAGCGTCTGGTGTCACAGATCTTATGGCAAGCAATATAATTCACTAGGAGGATCGGATGTCATCTTGGGGCACTGAACTAAGAAAGTGATGTATTTGACTGTGAAGAACAAGTTTTGTATGATTTGTGCTCGTGCTGCGAACAAGGAACAAGAGAAGCCTCCTCACAAATGTTACAAAAATGTGAAACAAATTCTTGTAATAAAAAATGAATACCACTCTAATTTTATTGCCTTAAACACGTACGGTATGATGTAACACTATGAAAACTAATGAATTTAAAATTCACCCCGCTCAAATTGGATAATAACTATAAGGAAATCTGTAAGGAAATGGTTTGAAGGTTAGGAGCAGGGAGGAGCAGGAAATGTACTTGTATGTCTGACTTTTCTGCCACTTTGTGAAAGGCTTCTGTATGTTAGGTTTTACTTCTCGTTATCTCATTCAGTTGCCTCACCCCACTCTTCCCCTTTTTACTTTTACCATTACTATGCTTCATTTCACCACCCCCCGCCAGGGCCGGTGCGAAAAAAATTGGAGGGGTTGTACTACATACTTGGTAGAAATACCGACTAAATTACAAAGTTCGTTTTGACAATGCCGACTCAAATATTGTAGGAACTCAGATTTTAGAACTTTGGATGGTAGGAATGCCAATAATTCAGTATTTAATTATACGGTAGACCTGCCGAGTGGTTCGATCCTTCTTCAAGCAGTTCAGCAGTTTTGAACCGCAGACAGTTTTTTTATGATGTGACCAAGGGAAGGTGACGGTAGCGCCCAGAGGCTGTCGGCCAAGACACAGTGTTTGAAATGACGGATTCCTCGGCCCTAGTTGAGAAATTGAATTGAAAAATATCTCAAAGAGTTTATTATTTTAATAGTCTAATAATCATTCTGAATTGTAAAACTAAAACAAGAAGACACGCATGTGTACGAATTGTAATGGTGAGCACACAGTAAACTACCGAGGATGCCCGACCTACTCTGCGGCTTACGAACGTCGTTTTCCGAAAGTGATTAAAGTGGTTGATAGATTGCGTGAGTCCAATGCAGTCTGGGAGAATGTATCCTTCGCCTGCGCGACCAAAGTGGATATTTCAAAGTCCCTAAAGTCTCAATGCAAACATACTATCGATTCGTACTCCCAACATATTGGCCAACGGACACCCTCAAAAGCCCGACGTTTTGGACTTCTTTATCCTACGTGGAGTTCCTCTCCAGAAATCCGAGGTTGTCACGCTAGAGAACCTCAGCTCTGATCACCTTCCAGTCCTTCTAACATTGTACGACTCAGTTACGAGCGAGACAAAGAGACCCAGTCTGACCTCGCCCGAAACGGACTGGGTGAAATGATCAACCTTCGTGTTCGGTTAAAATCCCCTGTAGACCTTGAAAGTGAAGCTGACAAATTCACGTTGCTACTACAATCTGCTGCCTCAGAGTCAATGCCTCCCAGGCCCTTGTGCAAGGAGGTTCAAACCCCCTCCATTGACCTTTGTTGATATGTAGATAATATATTAATTTATGGCGATCACTGCCCTTTGTAACCGTAACCCGTAACTAACATGAAATATATGGTCAACCCCCCCCCCCTTTGTATTATCCGTTTGAACTTGTACCCATTTGGCCATGTACTCATCTGAACCAGTCCCGTGTACTTCACTTCTCTTATACTAGGGCTCTGTAGTTTCACCTGGGTATACTAAGCCACCATTTTGGTTCGTACTGCGCCCGTCAATGCCGAATTGACTACGCGTTACGCTGCGCATAGTCGGATTCGGCATCCACGGGCGCAGTATGAACCAAAATGGCGGCTCAGTATACCCAGGTGAAACTATAGAGCCCTACTTATACATGGTCCAAAGTAGTATCTTTCAAATCGCATTTGTATTCCGATTTATACCTAGTTCTATAATTATAATTTTGGTAACACTTGATCGTCGAATTGCGATCTTCCAAATTTTCTAAGAAAACTATATTACGATTATTAGTATTATTTGGTAAAAGTTTCGCTTACATTTTGCTTCTTAATTGGAAAATTTGTGTTCGAAATGCAGTGTGTTGTTCATGTGGAGATCATTCAAGCACCCAGCAGGTGAGTCCTTATTTTCTCATTTTGGTTTTTATACCATACACATGTATTTATGTGACGTTGCTCTCTAACAGTTCTTTTTTCAGCGTTCTACCTGCTGACGATCTACAGCAGTGTGTGTATCGAGAATTACAAACTATCGGTTACATTCGTCCAGGAAGTTCGATTTCAAATGCAGCTTTTGCCTCCGATGTATTAAAGAAAAATGTTACTTGCGTAAAGTTTGGCGATATTTCCGAATTACTGTACAGCTGCTCCTTAGTTCGTGTTTCAAATTCAATTTTATTAAAAACTATAATCGATACCTTATTCCGTTGCTAATGTTGAATTATTTGTAGGAGCTTGAAAGTCTTAAAATGTTACCTTTTGAAAAAGTAGCCCCGCATTTCTACGTATACCAGCTTGAAGAAGAAGATATGCAATCGGAGGAACTGAACTATGGTGGTAACGGTGAAAGTGAAACCATATCGGCTGCTAATCACTGTTTGCTGCCGCATGTATCTTTTAATGATATCTGGGAAAATCTCGTATTCGATTCCCACATCAAAGAGAAGGTAGGTTTTAATCTGTCGATGAAACGATGTACCGTCGTTTCATTTTAAATCGTATTAAGTGAGTTTGATATATTATGTTGCGCGCTTTGTCTAATCTTAAGGCGTGTTTCTGAAAATTTCTTTTGAGAAGAGCAAAAAAAAACAAGTTTTTGAAAAGTTGAGGCAAAGAAAAGCGCTCTTTGCTGCGTAATTTTTTTTTGTTCCAAGAGCGACCATAGCCCTCCAAAGCGTCTGCTTTTTCTGCTGATGCGCGCCTGCTATCTTGTACGTGCATTTGTCGCTGAGGTGATAATAGTGATGAAGCCATTAAATCAATTATTTGTTAAAAAATGTAAACGAGATCCTAGTGCTCGATACGAACGTAGTTCCTATTTTGCAACATTAATTTTTAAATTTTTCGGCGGTGGTTTTGATTTGTTGTTCGTGTAAACGTTGTCTCGGAATGAACTAATCGCGATTTATTTTAGTTGCTGGAATACGCGACTACTTCGATGATATTTTCTCAACATAAAGTGAACACGAACGTTATCTGCTGGAACAGAGTTGTGTTGCTGTATGGCCCTCCTGGAACTGGGAAAACATCATTGTGTAAAGGATTAGCTCAAAAATTATCGATTCGACTGAAGAAAAATTACGAAATAGCCGAATTTATCGAAATTAACAGCCATAGCTTATTTTCGAAGTACTTTTCCGAGGTTTGTCGTGTACTATTTTCTATTTAATACGTTTATTGGTCCGTACTTCGTGTTGGCGGAAGTATTCCGAGATGATCCTATTTATTTGTTGTTTTTTTCTCTCACTTCTTCTTCAGAGTGGAAAATTAGTGATGAAGATGTTTGCCAAAATTAAAGAGCATCTAGAATATGGGAAATCGTTTGTGTGCGTGCTGATTGATGAAATTGAGAGTCTAACGCATGCCAGAAATTCGTGTATGACGGGAGCTGAGCCTTCAGACTCGATTAGAGTTGTTAATGCTATTTTAACTCAACTCGACCAAGTACGGAAGTGAGCATAAATTTTGATCATAAAGTTCTAGTTCCTTGTGTGAGACGTACAACTACCCTTCCTGGTATTATTTTTTCTTCTTTCAGTCAATTTTTTTATTTTTTATTGTTCTCAGATATCCTAATGTTTTGATCCTAACAACGTCGAATTTAAAAAGCGCTATTGATGTGGCTTTTGTTGATAGAGCCGACTTACAAGTATACGTTGGGCCACCATCTTGGCGAGTTATCTACGAGATTTTCGTATCGTGTTTGGAAGAATTAATTAGAGTGAGTATTGAAAACTCACGGCATTTTCGAATTTTTTCATTTCTTGGCTGTTAGAAAACTTTATCTGAAATTCGATTTTTTTTTTCTGACGTGAAATTTGTACTTTTCTCGACGCATGAGGTCCGACTTGACTATTAGGGCGAGCATACTAAAGTACGACAAGTACGAATAATGGTGGAAGAAATACAATTTCGTATGATAAATTATTCTAAAACAAAATTTGAATTCATTTTCTTTACCCGCCAAACATTGGGAGCGATCTACTAACGTGTTCTTCGTTTAGAGAGATTAAAATAGTATAAACTTGGGGAAACTGATATCGGAATGAAACGTTGAATCGACTAAACGTTCGTGCCGAATATATTTAATTCGGTGGTTTTGATGAAGTTCATTTATTATGAGAGAATGGTTGTCTCGCTTTGTTCAAATTTTAAACAAAACCTAAATGAAGTTTGTTTAGGATTAGCTTTACCATTGACAGTATAGGTAGCATAATAGGGTGTCTAGTATTTTGGAATTTTTCGCAAATTTTCCATTATTACTATTCTAATTAGTGTCTATATAATCCTCGCGACTTATTGGGTCAGCGTCTGGTTCTGAACCGGAGTTAGAACTGAATTGACGTGTAATTTCGAATTAACGATGTATTACACAAAACTGGTATACTCGGTATAATTTAGGCGAAACTAAGAGCGTGAAAAACGATCTCTTTAACTACACTTTCTGCGTTACTGTAAGTATTGTTTTCGTTTGACGCAAATAGATTACTTCGATTTCCGAATCTATTTCGTTATTCATGCAAAAGTGTAATTTGTTACAATAATTATTGACTGCGGGTAACCAGTTTCCAGAGGAAACGGTGTCAACGATGTTTCGACGTTTAATATAATTACACTGGCAGAATAAGAACTGTTCCTACGGCGTTAAATTTCTGTGGATCCCATACAACTGTTCTATTATGGTTTTTATTCGTTTTACTTTTTTGCTTTGGTAAAAGATACGAGTATTTTCTTCTTCATTCCGAATAGATGTCAGTAGGCTTGCCAATCTTGACTGTAACCGCTTTTATAAGGTGAACTAATCGACTCTCCAAGCATATAGGTATACTTCAGGCGCGATAGAACCGTGATATCCCTCTTCACCGGTGAACGACATGGTGATTTTTCTTCGTTAATTCGGAGAATTTCTGTTGGTGAAATATAAAACTTAGTCTTTTTTTCTGACCAGTTTGTCAAATTTCATCAGTTCGTTCCTCTCTCACCCGCGTCTTCCCTCTCTGCTGTGCTTGCATAACTGTATCAATAAAATATCAGTAAGTCGGGGTTCCTCTTTGAAATATCGCGTGTATTAGTTTTTTTCACTTTTCATTCCATATATCATTAGTGTAGACTTACTTATTTAGAAAAATAACTTTTCGGTTGTAGGTTGGCATAGTCGAGCATGAAAAACCCATAGTTTTCCTACCCGCTGATTGTATTGTAGAGGTAGAAGACAATGAAGTCGATTTAAGTAACCAGCTGTCGACTGTAGCCAAGTAAGTAGTATCAAAAGCCGTGTTCGTCAAATGCGGTAATTTCGAAGATAACCGTAATATTGGAGAAAAATTGAGAAATGACCTGTATGTTAATGTGTTTGTGACGTGCACACAATGAGAAAAATACGGAAACTTGCCGTCAAGTTGAAATACTAGAAGAGCGTAATTGTTCAATTTTTAAACGTGTATAATAACGTTGTTTCAGATCGTGCGAAGGACTGAGTGGAAGAATTTTGCGTAAATTACCGTTTCTGGCCTATTCGGTTTTTTACAAATTTGAGATCCATTCCATATCGAACTATATAACCGCGTTGCAACAAGCTATTAATCAGTATCGACAAGGCAGTGAGAATATTTACGATGCTCATCGAAGTTGAAGTTCTTAACGTATCGAAATTAAAACATTTTTTAATCGATACACACTCGTATATAAATACTCTTGCGTATGACCTCATCCTATATGGCGAATATTTCGATTGCTGCGGAGGTCGAAAGGTGCACAGTGTTCATAGATTGCAAGCTTGACACAGTGACGCCGGAGGGAAATGAAAGAATTGGACCAGAAGGAACTGTTTGTAGGGACAAAAGTTGACTTATAGATAGCGATAATTTTGTTCGAGAAGACCCGATTTCTGTTTCAGTATAGATCAAATCGCATCCCTACACCATTCAAGTTTACTTTCAAAATTCGAGGTATCGGAGATAGTCCCCACTGGATTATTCCATTTTACACTTCCTTGTTGTGTTTTTGTTTAAAGAAAAACAACGAACATGACAGCAGGACGTCTATTCGTGAACTGAAACTGACTAAAAGTAAACAAAAACTGATAATAACCTCAGTAAGGTGTGCCGTCATAACAATCTCCCGCACTAAAAAATTTGAGACATCAAAATAAAATAAAAATTAAAAACTTGAAAGTGTTACGTTAATATGAGTTGTAAAATGGATAAATCTAATGAAAGTTAGAATACAATATAATGAACATTATAAAATGAAATGGGGAGTTACGACAAAAACGATAGAGCGATATTCTTAGTTACATTTCACGTAACCAAGAAAACGTACGTTTTGTTTTGTCATGCATAAAGACCTTCGCGGCCTAATAATCGGTTCTGGTGGCACCAGTGTACTACTGGTAGTTTTGGGGCCTCCCTCGGAGCGGGTAATAACTGTGGTGTCCGTGATGCGTCTGGTGGTTCTCGAGTGTCCTTTGAAATGAACGGAACACCTAGGAACGGGATGGTGATGGTGATTTCACCAGTGTAGATCGTAAATTGATTAATGTGGCGTTTGATGAAGCGGCCTGAGTCCAAGCGAATAATGTAGTGGCGTGTATCCAATAATTTTGTAACTTTTCCAAAAACCCAATTACTCTTATTATTCTGGAAAATTCGGACTTGAACTCTCGTCTATTCGTGAACTGACCAAAAGTACACAAAAACTGATAATAACCCCAATAGGGTGTGATGTCATAACATTCCTACAGGAAACGTCAGTTGCAGCCCGACTCGTTCGGTAATGGAATGCACATAATTCTCCCTCTCAAAAGCTAATTGGGAAAACTTATAACGAAATTCTTTCCGATGCAGAGTGATTGAGAGTGCACAATCAGCTAGACAAAAATCAGAAAAGAACCAATCTATATCAGGGTTGTCCTAATACTGGAATATCGATGGCTCGGTACTATGCCATCCGGCCGCAATATCAACGGACCGCAAAATCAACGGACCGAAATACCAACGGACCGCATGATCAACGAGCCGAAATTCACAGATGAAAGTAGTGCTGCCAACCATAGAATAATGAAATAAGGGAATGGAACGATAGTTAAAATTACAGAAGGGAAATTTGATGAAATATTTACTGACGTCCTGATGAGCGAAAATTGTCGACAGGTAGCGTCACTGTCACTGTTAGGTCTTTTATTTCGGGTTGTTTTGATGATATTTCGTTCGATGGTACGATTCATATACCTAATCATATCGCATTCGTATAGCACGATGTATGGCGGTTGATGAGCTGCGAAGGTTTTATAGCAATATAATTATAATAATTACGCACTTATTTGGCGAATGAGTTTGGAGAAAGATTCACGATCCGCTTTTCCTTTGTAGTTATTTTTTATAATTTTCTTTTGCAAATTAATTAAGGATGGGAATGACCCTGGAAGGGTGTTAATTTTTTTCCCCCTTTTATTATGCGATTTTTTTAAATCAGTCTAGGCTTAGGCTAAGTTTGAGTTTAATGTACTGCTCCGTAAAAATTTTTTAATTTTTTTCTGTGTGTGTGTGTGTGTGTTCATTTTTTGTTATTTTGTAATTTTCCGTGTGCTGTTACTAGTGTATCTCAGTATTAATCTCACTTTGGGTGTATAAGCTGAGCGAAGTAACTGCAATTTTCCTTGAGTTAGGCAGAATTTTCATATTCGAGTTCATAATATAATATCACGTCCATATTTTAATTCCCCTTTCCCTTTAAAATCGTACATCAATTTATGATCATTCTATGACCACAATTTTCCGTGAATTTTGCTAGGTTTTTGTGAAGCAATGGTCCATCTCAGAAATGTAGCGACAGTGACGTGAACAAACCTTGTAAGTACAATTTTGGCCGCACTTACTGTTTTATTCGAAAAGTGAGGTAAAAAGATTTTTTTTTACAATGGCGAATGATTTACTGGTACTAGAATGACTTTCATGACCGCAGTTTACAATTAAAATAGTTTTTCGTTTAATTATTTCACGAAAAATTATTTTATACTTACTTACGAGATTTGTTCACACCAGCGTCGAAGGGTAAAAATTGAACTGAATTTGATATCGTGATTCTATAATCAACTTATATACAAATATTCGACATGATTCACGGAAAATTTCGATCCTTTTAAATGCACTGCTCAAACAGTCTATGACAAGAATTCTGAAAAACTTTAAAAGGAGTAATCATTCGAAAACCTGACATGAATTTGGAACGAAACAAGCTTTTTGAGTGTAAAGGTATGTTTTTAAAAAATAGTCTTCCCGAGAACGAAAGCTCGAACATACGATTAACGAAGAAGTGTATTTTGTGGATCGCTGAATTCGAATATTGATTGCATCAGTTTTTTTTATCTGGCTCTGATTTGAACCCAAAAATCCGAGGTGTCACAGGTGTTTCTTGCGTCGTTGGATTCGAAAAGATAATCAAATTTTCGATCCGCCAACTTTGATTTGAGTCGCGATACCCAAACTGGCTCTTTCAAATGCGCCAACTTGACTTATTTTGGTTACTGATAACAGACAAAATTAATCAAACAGAAAATTAAATAACATGTTAGAGTGGAGGTTTTTATGTCCCTGCATTCGAAAATTCAGTCAGATTTTCGATATGAATTTCTTGGTGCCTCAATTTTAAATTTCTTCCTTTTTGAAGGAGTGAATTCGACTATACCAAAAAAATTAAATAAGGTATCGGAATAAGGATATTTTGAGCGCTGATTTCTCGAGTTCTATCCATTTTTGGTACGCAATCCCAATTTGGACCTTAGGATTTAAATTTGCTTCCTTCAAGTAAATAAAATTGATTCAACCAAGTATATCTCAAAATGCTATCAGATTTTCAATCCGTTTCTGATTTGGATTTTAAAATCCAAAATGTGTTCTTAAAAAAAGGCAAAACTTTTTGTCTGTCTGTATACAAGTTTTTGGCTGATCTTTACTCATAAAGCTCGAAAAAATTTATTTATTTCGGATAAGAGATCCTCAGTCTTTTCTTCGAGGCATACATGTCTTGAAGTTTGCTTGGAAGTCAAGTTTCTGAACTTTGAAAATAAGGACCATCCTACTAAATCATAAATGAATTTTACCCAGTTTCCGCTTAATCGAATAGAGCTTAATTTTAAATAGTGTCAAATTTTCCCATCTTTCAAAATTCTTAGTCGTAATTATTTGATTTTTTTCCTGGGTGATCACAATCTTACTCAATTTGTGGTATAAGATTTGTTTCAGAAGTCCAACTATCCAACTGAGTTTTACTTCCTAATCCTGTAATTTACTAGATTTTTTTCTTTCAATTTTGTCACGATTTATTGATCATTAACTTTTTCAAAACAACAATTTTCCTTAAAACTTATTGAATTTACATATGAATAACGGAGTTGATTGAAAGAATTACCTATATTACCTACATGCTATCCATAGTCAGATATTACGAGTACATGCGTCACTAATGACTGTAACAGAAAATTGTTTAAATTTTTTACATTTTGCAACTTTTAGATAGTTTGAAAATTTTAAGGAAAAGAAAAAAGAAATATTATTTTTTGTCTTGAACTTCATTTTTTTCTTATAACAAATATTTTTAGATTTGAAAAACTGAACATTCATCCTGACCATTTTTCTTGGAGAAAATGGTTAAGGAAAAATTTTTCAACATTTTCCTTAGAATTAATATTTTTAGAATCAGAAAATTTCGCACAATTTTCTTGAATTAATATTCTTGGACTTCAATTTACTTCCCGAAACGTAGGTATTTCTACTGAAATTTTTCTGAAGGCAACAACGAAACGTCACATGGAAGTTCAGTGTACCTATGAAAGAGCCCAGGCGAGTTGGTAGATATTCTTATATGGTGGACTTCGCTGATTGCATTTTTTATGTAAGATATTCAAAGCTTTTCTCAGAGTATTCTTGGATTTACATGAACTGGTTGACCAAAGCTTTTGTAAAATATGAGGTAAAGCCAGACTCTGTGATTCATTAGGGAAGGAGGCAAGTAGTAAGGAGGCAGTGACCTGTTACCCTACTCTTCCCGTTCTTCATCGGTAAGGGTTTTATCTGCGGGGAAAACGAACACGACTCCGCCTTTCTTCAGTTAGAGGAGAGTTTTCGTCGTCTTAAATGAAAAATCTATTGTTTATAGATCAGGTTGTCATTTTGTGGAATCATTCGAATTTCAATTTATTTTTCTCCCTTAAAAGTTTTGGCACAGCTCCATGATAATTTCTGTATAGTGACACCAATTTTCCATAAATCGAGCTACATTTTGTGCACTAGGTGGCTAAACACTTTTGCGATCGAATCAACACAAACGTTTTGTGGACTCACCATACTGAATTAGGTTTGAGATTATACTTCGTCGAATTATTTGAATTTCAATTTATTTTATTTTAAATCAAAATTTTATCTGATCAATGACTTTTATGAGGTGACTGATGCAATTTTCCTTGAGTTGAGCACAATTTTTGTAATCGAGCTGATAATATAAATTATGCCCACATCTTCATTCACTTGCTATCCCCGTCAAAATTGTATATAATTTTTTGATCATTCTGCGACAGTAATTTTCCGTGAATTTCGCCAGTTTTGATAAACTAATTGATAATAGCTCATGATATCAAATAAAATTGAAGTTTCAATTTTGTGACCCTTTGGGATTTTTTCAGTTTCTGAATAGTGTGTAACTGATCATCGCCCCTATCTGCCTGTACAATCATAAATGATTCTTACACAGAGTGGACCTTATTTAATACCTTGTGTCTTCAAATAAATCATACAGAAAAATGAATTACGATTCAGGAAAATTGTAATCACATTTTAGAAAATGACAACGATTTAAAAGGAAACGAACACCTCGAATTTCGAATAAATTTAATTTGGTATCACTAGTTCGATTTCATTTGTATAGGAAAATTTAGTCTGATTTGTGAAAATTTTCCGTCATTCTGTAAAAAGACAAATGCGATATAAAAAAAAAATTGGACGCAGTAAAAAAAATGATATTTTAATAATAATTTAACAAAATGGAAAATTGTTTCGTGAGTCTTCAAACAACTGGTATTCAAAAGAAAGACAAAAAAATTTGAGAACGCGAAAAATCCGAAAAGAGGGGAAAAAAACTTCAAGCAATTTCAGGGAAAAAAATTCAAATTTCGAAAAAATCTACAAATTTGAAAATTTGAATAAATTTTGATCACTAATTCAATTTCACTTCATATCGGGAAATTCAGTTTGATTCGTGGAAAATTTCTTCAGTCATCCAGTGAAAAAATGAGTAAGATACGACAAGAATTTTGATGAAATAAAAAATATTGAAATTTGATTAATTTAACAGAATAGAAAACTTTGTCGTGAGGTTTCAGACAAATTATATTTGAAATGTAAGATTGATGGAATATTGTGTCAACCTCGGAACAAATAATCGAAAAGTTAGTATAGAAATAGAGAAGAAAATGGGAAATTTGAAAAATTGGAAGAAATAGAACATAATTAGTTCGAAGTCATCAGTCTTCGAGCAAATTGGGCACGAACATTGAGAATGATTTCTGAAATATTCTGTTTACATTCTTAATAAAAAATGGCAATACAAATTTTGAAGAAAAAAAAACAAAAACCTTAGAATTTGAAAAATGCATGAAAAAGGGCTTGATTTTATATAAATCTTCAATCGAATAGAATAGGAAAATTAGACCTGATTCGTGGGAAAATGCATTCTCTCTGAGAAAGTAATAAAGAAGTGTTAACAAAAATTTTGAAGAAAAAATTCCGAAATTAAAAGTAATTTTACAGAGTTGAAAAGCATACCTACTAAATTCAATATTAACTCGTATGTAAACTTTGAGTAATATATTTGAAAAAAATAATAATCATCATCATCAAAGGGTTATGATAGGTACATATTGATTTTGATCTTCTTATATGACTTATGAAAAAGTCAATAAGGATTCTGAAGAACTTCAAAAATAGCAATAATTCGAATCTTGAATTAAATATGGCATTAAGAAAGTTTTTTGAGTGATGTTCGCTGTTTTTAAAAAAAATTTCTTCTTAAAGAAAAGGGCTTGAACACAGAACTAATCCAGAAAAGTATCAGTAAGTCACTGAATTTGAATATTGATTGCATCAGTCCTTTTCTGTGGCCCTGATTTGAAACCAAAAATCCAAATTTTAGACGATCCAAATCAGATGAAACTAACTTGGCTTTAAAAAATGGACAAAGTATGGAAATTGGAGTTTTTAGATCATTGATGTATAACAGCGTTAGATTTTTCATCGAATCCCAACGCGGGTCCCGAAATTCAATTTTTTTCCGTTCTAAGAGGCCATTCGGATTTTGATTTAAAAAATTGATCAGTATGTCAAATAGGTATAGAAGTGTTTTGCAACGTTGAGTTCGAAAAGAGTGTCAAATTTTTAATCCGCCAATTTCGATTTGGGCCGCATAATTCTAATTTAGACCCTTCAAATAGGCCAATTGACGTAAGCATGTCTTCGATTCCTGATTTTTGAGAATTCTTAATAGTTTTCCAACAGACAAATGAATGTAACTCAGAAAATCGAAAAACATATCGAAATAGAGGTTTCTATGTCGTTGCATTTGAAAATTCAATCAGATTTTCGATATGGCTCGTGTTAGCACGCCAATTTCAGATATTTTCCTCTCCGAGAAGTCAATATGATTATGCCAGAAAAATTGGACCAGGTACTGGAATGAGGATTTTTGATCGCTTATTTCCTGAAGTATAGATTTTTTTTGACAATCGACTGATAAATTTCTTAAAATTTTTTTAATTTGAAAATTGTTATAAAGTCCTGGATATTTTGAATTTTTGGATTTTTCGGGTACATTAATTTTTTTAAAAACGTTACGAAGTTCCTTTCGAGCTTTTCATTATTTTCTGGAATTCTGGAAATTATTTTGATCCGAATTAAATTTTCTCTGGAGTCTTCAAGTTATTGTAAAATATTTCTAATTCGTAAAACTTCATGTAATTTTCTAAAATTTTTTAAAATGTTTTGAAATATTTTGAACTGAAAAAATCTATAGCTGCGCTGCTAATTCGCTGTAAATTTACATAAATTGGTTGACCAAAGCTTTTGTAAGTGAGTGAAAATATGAAGTAAAGCCAGATTTTGTGTTTCATTAGAGAAGGGGACAAGTAGTATAGAGGCAGTGCCCTGTTACCCTACTCTTCTCGTTCTTCATCGATAATGGTTATCTGCGGGAAAAACGAACAGGATTTCGTCGTTTTTCAGTTAGTGGAGAGTTTTCGTCGTCTTAAATGAAAAATTCACCGTTTGTAGATCAGGTTGTCCTTTTGTGGAATCATTCGAATATCAATTCTTTTCTCTCCTTTAAAAGTCTTGTCACAACTTGGTGATAATTTTTCTATAATGATGGCAATTTTCCATAAATCGAGCTAAATTTCGTACTCTGGGTGGCTGAAAACATTTGCTATCATATCAAATTAGTTTTCAATAGTGACGGCAACTTCTGTATAGCGTATGTAGCAGATGCTACACATGAGATGTTTTAAAAAAATAGTACATTATTATACAAGGTGCTAAAATGAGCGATTAAATTTTCCGATAAATAACCTTTTTTTCTCTTTTTTTCCCCGTTATGCTACACATGGGAAAAATCTAGGTTGCCGCCCGTGATTGAGCTAGAGTCATTTCTTGACATCCATTTCGATCACTTTTTCGAGTGAATCTCGAGACCGGAGCTTCGCCGCCAAATTTTAACACCAAATTCGAACTCGGCGTAAAAAACTGAATCAAAAACAATCTTTAATTCGGAATTTTTGATTTTTTCGAATTTTGAAAATTTCTCCATACCTACCTAGTAGGTATACGTTATGTCTTTTTTGGGACGAAAAAATTTTCGGAGAGCGTCGGCGTCGGCGCTGTTGCTAATCACTCAATTTTTCGAGACGAATTTAAATCCGTTGTCAAAATTGAGCTTTTTAACATTCTCGAGTTTAGCGAATTCCTAGATTTCCTCTTCGCATGATTGTTGTAATTCTTCCATATCATTTTCAGAATGGGACTACAATTTTTCAAGAATTTTACTCAAATTTCTTACACAAACATTTTGAAGACTCACCATATTGTATCAGATTTAAACTCATATTTCATCGAATTATTTGAATTTAATACTTCTTTTTAAATTAAAATGTTAACTCGATGACTTGCATGAAATAACAGCAACTTTCCTTGAGTTGGGTACAGTTTTCGTATTCGAGTTGATAATATAAATCTCGTGCCCATGTCGATTACACTCAAAATTTAACCTTCTACTATATTTATCAAAATCGCATGACGGAAGTGTTATGACTCATGACCCATCATACAAATTATCTAAAAGGGGTTTTTGATGCCGCTGAATCCGAATTTTACATTATCTTTGCAATTCAACCAGTTCTATGGCTTCAAAATCCAAGATTTAGAGCCACAAGTGGTGCCATTCTTAAATAGTTTTACTTTCTAATACCTAATTCAGATAAATAAAATAGCATCATGCGTATTGTTGGAAAAGACCCATTTTCCAAAATACGAATCCGTGAAGAAAAGATACAAATTCAATAATTTTAGAGGGGGGGGGGGTTGCTAGCACCGGACATAGTTCATCTGCAATCAAAGTATTATGACCTACAAACAATCCACTGAGGTTTTCAAAGTCGCGGTTTCCGATTATCGCATTCGTTTCCTGATGACGCAACCATTTTTAGAGGATTCTAAAATCTGAAATTTAGAACCAAAAGAGGTGCTCTTTACAAATTTTTTATTTTTTCTAGTTAGAAAGTATAGGTTTCCCCTCTTAATGGTTGTCATAAATTCAGAAGTCCCAGAGGGGATCTGATCATAGGAAAGATGTGATACTGGAAACCAGCGACTTCAAAAACCTTTTCAATAGTTTGTTTGCTAAGTCACTTTGGTTTCGGATGGATTTTGGTGGATGTTATGTCCCCTGTTCCCGAAAAACTGACGTATTGGAAATCTGTTCCCGATTTGTAATTCATCAGATTGTTAGTACTGAGTCCCTCTTCTTTTTTTCCATATAGGTCTTCGCATAATAATTGTCCACTAGCAAGATTTATTAGTCAGAGGTATCACAAAATTTCCTCCCTTGAAAATTTTTGGAAATCCTCCCTTCCACCCACCCAAGTATTTTAACCCTAAGAGGAACAATTTACTTTTCTTCGCCTAAAAGAAAGGCTGTTATTCTAGTTCTGTTGGATGTTGTCCCTCCCCCCATGCGTAAAGCGAGCCTGCTCATGTCTCTATCCTAGAGTGTGATGCAAGGTAACCCACCTCTTATTTTCCCCAAGCTATTCGTCGAATCTGTAATCTGTAGTAAGTTCCAGTCTCTCGAGTGCACAAAAAATTATCTCCTGTCACCCACTAGCAGCAGCATAGTTCATTGACTTGAGGGCAGAAAATCTAATCTTAGATTATCACAGCATTCTGGCTCTGATGAACTAAACTGTTATTGTTCCAGAGAATTTTCAAGAAAGTAGGCATCAGATGAGACGCTTATTTTCAGGAAAAACGCAAGGTTCTTCATCACGAAACTCAGGGATTACGCCCGGACAATCGGAATTTCTGAGCTACAAAATTCATTCCGAAGAAGAGTCCAAGTCATTTTCATGCCCAGGCTCAGGCTACTAGCCAAGACCCAAGACTCCGAAAACATTTCCTGCCTAACTCGAATAAATTCCGCTCAAAATCAGTAAATTGTCTTGCCGTCATTGGAGTGATCGAGCACAAGAGAGGGGGGGGGCACGCGTTAACATCGTTCATTTGATAAGTCATATCATAAATCATTGATGACCCTGCATTCCTGCCCTAGAAAATTATTGGATTTGAAATTTGTCTGGTTTCGTAATTCGCAGAAGTGTGACATTTTGCACGAAGCACTTTGATAATCTGCATACCGCTGACTCATACGAAACTCTCTTCGATGAAGCAAGCTGCCATTTATTTTTTTAAGAAGAACCATTCAATGCCAGAATACACTACCGAAGATGAAAATTTTTCATTTTCCGCAAGATGCAGTACAAGACTCGAAGACATTTTCGGACCCAATCTGTGAGTATGTATTATCCAAGACTGCCGAGAATTCTTCAAACTCAACTCGAAAAAAATTACCAACAAATAATGCAATGCAATAATGTTTCGGTCATCTTCTGAAAATCACGATTCGTCATAACCAAGTCTTCAAGAAAATACTATAACTTCTCTCATCTGAAGAATTGCTTTAATTTACATCAAATGGATACATCGGTGTTGACTTTGTAGCAGAGATGTTCTGAGAGAAATCCCAAAAAATGCTACACGAAGATCCTTCTTCCCAGATATTTTCAACGGGCTCTTCATTCTCTTCCCGATCTCCATCTCCACCTGTAATCCTGATCTCGAGCCTCATTTACAACAAACCTTCACCCTATCGCGAACGCCCACGAAGATTAAAACTGCTTAGCATTTCGAATGACGATTGACTCTTCGAGCGCAAAGACTTCGTCGTAGTGGACTTTAGCGAAGTGGATTAAATTTTACTTAGCGATTATAAAACATTCATCAACTAGCGATCAACGAACGTCCTAACAATCCCTCACCCCACTAGCGAGCAGGGCCGGATTAAGACTCTTAGCGCCCCTGGGCCCTTTCTTCTACGCGCCCTTCCCCATACCCAATATATGTTTTTTAATTTTTTACTATTTTTTTGCTTGCGCTTTATTTCATCTTTCTCACGCACCCTCGCTCATTCTCATCCCTATCATTTTTTTCCTGTGATTTGTTCTATCCTTTTTTATTTTTCTCAAAAATTTTGCGCCCACCGAAAATTTTGCGCTCTGGGCACGGGCCCGCAAGGCCCGTGCGGTAATACGGCCCTGCTAGCGAGGTAGCTATACACCGATCGATTCATATTGCATTTGCTGTAATGTTTGCGGTTTGAAACATGAAAATGAAATTGTAATGTAGGGACAGAAAAAATTGTCCCACCAAAAGAAAGCACTTTATGAAAGGCGGTTGCCCGGGGGATATCTTTCGCATTCTAACTATCGCTTACAACTTCCCTTCCTAAAAAGTTACATCTTTTTCACTGCTCCGCTGTCCTGGACTCAGGTTCCAGCTCCCCAAAACCATTTTCATGTATACTATGACACATTCATGCCTCATCTGTATGTCCCACCGGAGACCGAATTATAGATTCACGTCATCTCATTAACCCACCCTTCTCTCATCCGTGGGAAATTCCTCTATACAGTTGAGTGAGATTAATGTAAGGAACTGATGAAAATTTGAAGGTGCGTAACTGTTACAGAGAAGTTCAGGTGGTACATCTTATGCCCGCTGTTTAAAAACCACGTAAACTTTTTAAAAACGCTCTTTTTTGACGACATGCATACAGTCGTCGATGGTCGAATATTTTCAGAGCGAGCGTGGTTTAAACTTATAAAATATAGCGTGTCCGAATATCGGACACTTCTCCACCCCGCATGATCAATGTTGTCGATTTCTTCCAACAGGCATAAAATAAATACAACCCCCGTCGAAGCGACGAGGGTTGAGAAAGATTTTTAGTTCGCTTCTCGAATTGCTTCATGATTCAAGCTTCTTGCCATTGCGTGTTCTATAGTATGGCTGATGGCTTAATTTTTCATAGTATGAATTTACGTGGTTAAATTTATAAGCTACCTATATTATACACCTTAATTTGAGTGTATATTTTTAATTAATAAACCATTTTTATAATCCACCGGTCGGAGTCATTGAGAGTTTTATTTCACCATTAAATCGACTTACTTTCCCCCGTTCGAAAATTTTATTTTAAGAAATTTATTTAACACCCGCTGTAAACAAGTGTCCAAAAAAGAATACGTAGAACTAGAGCATTATTTGGCACTAAGGGAAAGAAGCTTATTTATTTTGGATTTGTGCAAAAGTTTTCGCATTTTGAAAAACTTCATACGCTTCGGCGTGTACGGGTTTTGAGTTGACTGTTAATGCTAAAAAAACCGACTTTTTATTGTCATCACTGTTCGTATTTTACAATGTGGAAACATCCATCAGCAACTAGTTGAAAACATTCCTGAGCCAGGATATTTTCTTTCTTTTCTATGGGTCGTAAAATGTAGGTATGTGACCATCGGCCTATTCTTTCACTATTCGGAGTTAGCCCAAGTAAAAAGGAATATACCGAAAAGTAGAAAAGAATAGAATAAAGAATAGAATTGAATTGATATTCTCAGCATACGTCTGGCTAATGAGGTCGTTTATTGAAAAAATCCGGGAACCACCGTTTATGTAGCAGTTTTTGTGAAAAGAATTCATTGGCTTAATCTTTTAATGTACTCGGAAATAATCGCCGATTGTCAGCTTCATTTCTTTTGTGTGAAGGTCAATAAGCAAGAACTGCATACGGAGTTCATAAAAGGTAAATATTTTTTACGCTGTGGATTGAGTGCCGCTGCTGAAGCCATTTGCCCAGGGGGTGATTTTGAGAAGATATTTGATTTTTGGTAATAAGGTTGAGCCGAAAAAACCAGCATTGTCTGTCAAGGTTGTGCGAGTCGCCACGAGCCCCGAACCTCCGGATCACAGTGTACAGCCGGTGACCACTCGGCCACACAGACCTCAAAAGGTAAGTTTCTGGACCCTTCACTTGACGGTGAGTTTTGAAGTAGTTCAATGACGTCAGTGATTTTTCTGGGTTCTTTCCGTATGCATATGCAGTGACTTTTTGGATCCGGTGTTGTGGGCAGGAGGTTAGTGGTAGGGATAAGCTCCTGACGGTGAGGAAGAGGGCCACTAGTGTCGGGAAAAGGGCCCATGATGACGGCGGAAGATTGCTGTGAGGAACGGTCTTTTGGTTTTGGTGGTGATGAGGAGTTAGGGCTCGGAAATCGGTGTATCGGCCACCTTTATGCATGAGAAGTGAACAGCGCATCATGTGAAAGGATTGTATGAAGTACATGAACTGATATTTACAGAGAGCAGAAAGTCAAATAGATTGTGAAAAGTGTGAAGGAAATTTGCCTTTAAAGACCTTCTTAATAATATTATATTAGCAGATTCTCTTTGTAATATAGAGAATAGGCGAGTAACGTGGTTACGGGGTTATCTTTACACTTCTCAGAGCACTGTACTCCATGTTTCGATCCCCTCCTTTGATGAGGGAGGAAAACCTTTTACCCCAAAATAAGACGGTACGTTTACTCTAAAACACCAGAGGGACAAAAAGGAAGTAAAAATAATGTTTGATTTCTAATTCGTCGCCTTATTTTAAGTCAGAATAATGCGTAAACGTGAGCAAGTTCCATACCTTGATTTTCTGAAACCTGCTGGGGATCTACCCCTATCTCCACCACGGGTTACGACCGAAGAAATAGACAAACATAATATTATGAATATATTAATTCTTATTCGCTGAAGAATGGACTGTTGGAATTTCAGAAAAGGGGGAGTGGGGGTCCGCTCTTTGGTCTACGTATGTTTCCACCAGAAGAACAAATAGAAGGTTGTTAACCATTAATTTTTAAAGTCTGAAAAATGGAGAATTAGATTTTAGGAGTTGGGGGCAGGGTCTACCCCTTGGGTCCACAAAATATTTTAGTTGAAAAAATAAAGTCCTTAAAAAAGTAAGAAAAATCGAGAGTGAAACTTTTCGGCGTAGACTGCGAAGGTTTACCCCCTCAAGTTTTCAAAAGATTCCGATCGAAAATAAAAATAATAGGTTCGACAAAAATAATGCTTCAGGTTCAACATATCGAGAATGACATTTTTGCAGTTGGGGCGGAGGCCTACCCTTCAGGTCCACAAGAGATTTCAATTCACAGAGGGTCGCCAATAAAGTCTCGAAAATCGAGAAACAGATTTTCGAAGTTGGAGGTGGGGGACACCCCTCCGACTCTTGAAAGATGAAATAGGAAAAATAAAAAGTTCAACCTGATCCGAAAAATCGAGAATTAAATTTTCAAAGTTGGGACGACAATCTATCTCCCGGCTTCACAAAACTATCGATCGAAAAAATAACGAAGTTCACGAAACACAAGTTTCAAAGTTCGAAAAACCAAGAAAAAGCGGGACACCTCTTGAGTCCACAAAAGATTCAGATCGTGAAAATAAAAGGTACTCGAAGAATAAGTATTAAATTCTGAAAAATCGATAGTTAAATTTTCCGAGCCTGAGGCGGGGGTCTACCATCGGATCACCAAAACAATTGTTACGGTAATATACCGAGCATCCGTCTAAAGTACGATATTCAGGCATGTAGTATTAACGGACAACCAAAGTAAACAGCAAAGTACTTAGATAACTTTTTCGAACCATCCAAAAGTAAATAGATGAAATACGCGTACGCTTTCGAACTTCAATCAGACTTCGATCTGAGACAAGCTGCTAATCTCTCTTCTTGTGGCTATAAAAACTAGAAGTTAAGGCTAAGTAAAGGGCATTCGTCATGTAATCGAACGACATTCGTAGTGTATTGATATTCTTCTCGATGCCAAAAGGCACCTTACGATGTATGTGTCGACCTAATTCATAAATTAAAAGGGTTAAGTTCAAAAACTTGTCATTATTCTTTTTCGCGACTCGGTGAGCACGTAACAAACTGGCGCAGTCGGTAGCTATAGTATCGGCGTCAGCGTAACAAACTGGCGCAGTCGGTATTGCAATTCTGCGGTGTCATTCGTCGTATTTCGCCGGAGATCTACTTGAACAATTAGAGAAGCGTTAGGCGCGCTAATTTGTTCAAAAACAACTAGAAAAGCGTTAGGCGCGCTAGTTGATTCGATTCCTTGAACCCCTACGAGAAGTTAGAGAAGCGTGAGGCGCGCTAACTCTCTCGGCAGCGGATACCAGAATCGGTAGAAACCCAGCAACTTCGGAAACCCGTGGAAAACTCCGTTCTTGGATCGTAGCGGATCTCATCTGGAGCGGAAACCCAGTCAACAAGTGGACAGCCTGATCAACTCGACACTTCGGAGATTGGAACCTACGTACACCGGAAATCAACGATTGGGAGTAAGTGATCAAGTATTTGTCCTGGAAAACCCATAACTTAGAAAGTGCAAAATAGGAACGTAGGAAATTATTAACGTAAAAAATCATTAAAAACTACGTATCTAACTTTAAAGGAATCACGAATAACGTAAAACTTCGTACGTAGAAAAACTACGGAATTATTGAAGGAAATTCATGCACAAAGGAAAATTAATTAGAACCCTAAATCAAAATTTTTAAAGGAACACGTGCAAAAAGCACATCTTATTGAATTAGAATTGTAACGAACTATTTCGGAAAAAGGGAAATTAAAAGGTCGACATGGAAAGTAATGACGAAAGGAACCCACCCCCGATTCCACCCAAATCGAATGCCAATGCGAATGAAAATATAACTGAAATTTCAGGAAGGCCGGAAACTCCCAAAGAAGGAGACGAATCACGTTTAACGGAAAAATTTGAAATGGCCAAGGAAAAAATTGAAAGGGAACGGGAGGAATTATTTAAACGGTTAAAAGAATTAAAAATGTATGAATCAGAAATGAATCAAATCATGAAAGACGGGGCGGAAAATTCAAAAAACGTATCAGGAAAATTAGCCTCATTTGTAAAGGAAGCAACCGATAGTGAAACAGACGACAATGGAAGTGTCGGAAAGAATTACGAAAAAGGAAGGGAAATTTCAAGTAACTCAAAAAAGAATCATCCCAATTGTGAATTTTCAAAATCGAAAAAAGGAAGGAGACAAGGCAACCCAAACAGGGACCACTCCATATCAAGTCAAAATAAAAATTGTTATACTTCATCCAACGACTCGGAAAACACTGAGGAAAATTATAAAAACTTTAGAAAAAGGTTTAACTCAGGAAAAAGGAACAAAAAATGGGAAAAGCACGAAAATAGAAATTGGAGCAACAGCTCAAATGGATCAACCGACAGTTCGGAATATTCAAATAGTGAAAGTGACAAGGAAAGTCAGGGAAATTTCAGAAAAACTCGAAAAGAGGAAAAAGGAAAAAAGAATGGTTACACCATGCAATTTTTGGCGAATTTAATTTCGGAAACCTTCAACGGGGAATTCAAACAGCTAAATGCATTTATTGATTGCTGCAATGAAGCAGACAGTTTAGCAGGTGAAGACCAAAAAATAGGACTATTAACAGTCATTAAAACAAAAATAAAAGACCCTGCAAAATCCCAATTAAGGGCAAGTAAGTGTGAAAACTGGAAGGAGTTACGTAAGAAATTATTGAAATTGTATTCAGAGAACAAATCAGGGGAACAATATTATGAGCAATTATGCAATGTACGCCAATTTAGGGATGAATCAGTAATGCAATTTTACACACGTATCCAAAATATTGTGGCAAAAATTTTGAGTGGGAATGGAAACGATGAACACGCAGCGAGGTATGCGAATAAGTTGGCTTTAAATAGATTCGTGTACCATACACATCCCGACACATCTATGTATTTGAGACTAAGTAAAGTGAAAAGCATGAATGACGCATTGCAAACGGCCCTCGAACAAGAACGAATTGAAAGTCAGAAAAAGAAAGGAAGGAATTTCAGGAACAAAAAGGAAAGATATTCAGGTTACAAAAGAAATTTTGAAAGTAAATGGTGTTCGAATTGTAGAATGGAAAATCATAATACGATTGAATGTGGTAGAAAGCAAAACGTGAATCAAAATCAGAATTCGGAAAACGAACAGACCTCAAAATTTTGTAAAAACTGTAAGCGAAAAGGACATAGTGAAAATGAATGCTACAGGAGAAATGAAGGAACAATTTTTAAGTTCTCATGTCATTACTGTAAGAAAGAAGGGCATAAAAGTGTTGAATGTAGGAAAAAAATGTTCGACGAAAAGAAAAAAGGAAATAAATACTGTAAAAATTGTAATATGAGAAACCATAGTACGGAAGAATGTTTTAGAAATAGGTCAAATGACTCGGAAAAAAGGGCGTTAAACTACAACGGTCTACGGGAAAGCCTCGGCCCAGTGGACCCACAGGAATCAAAACCGAGGAACGAAATAACGAACAAGGAGGGCAACAAAAACAAAATTCGGGAGAACCAAATCTACAAAGACTAGATTGTGAACCCAAAATTATTAAGGCGAAAGCGATAACAAATCCCGATGCAGGATTAATGTATTTCTTTATAAATTCGCCATCAGCAGCCCGAACTTGTCTGAAATTTATTATTGATCCAGGTGCAACAAATTCAATTATTAAAGCCCATGCACTGGACCCAGAAACAGAATATGAGACGAACGAAATTATACATTTAAATGGAATAGTGGCAGATCAAGCAATAAAATCGATAGGGCACACGGAAATAATTTTGGAACCCCCTAGTGGAACGGAATTGAAACAGAAATTTCACATAATAAACGGACCCTCAGGAATACCTTTCGATGGGCTAGTAGGAATAGACTTCATGAGAAAATTTTGTAAAATTATTAGCTACGAAAGAAACATTTTGGTTTTGAAGAATGACAAGATCCCAATCAAAATCTTGTACATTCAAGAAGATACGAATACGAAAACGTTAAAATTAGGAAGCCCTGACTCGCAAGAAAGTAAATTCACGATTCTAAAAGCTAGAACAGAAACAGTAGTAGAGGTCAAAGTTCTAAATCCCGAGATTGAAGAAGGAATAATACCAGAAATTGATATAGGTAC
The DNA here is from genome assembly GCA_031841125.1 of Acanthococcus lagerstroemiae. Lineage (NCBI taxonomy): Eukaryota > Metazoa > Arthropoda > Insecta > Hemiptera > Eriococcidae > Acanthococcus > Acanthococcus lagerstroemiae. The sequence goes on from CM063106.1 coordinate 83,602,121, forward strand.
AAATTTACTCGTATCCAAAGCAATAACAAAGGTAGATCAAAGGTCAAAAGCATATGCAACTATTCTGAACACATCAGACACTGATTACAAATATGTACCACTCGAAATTGAACTCGAACCTTTCGAACAACAAAACGCAATAATTTTTGACCAGAAGTATAGAACAAAAAAGATAGGGATAACAGGGAAAGCAAAGTCCACACCTAAAACTAGGAACGAACGTTTGGAAAATGAAATACGAACGGAACATTTGAATGGGGAAGAAAGAGGAAAATTGCTTGAAATTTGCAAAAAGTTTAACGATGTTTTTTATCTGAAAGGAGACACATTAACCTGCTCCAACATAACGGAACATGCCATAAGGGTAAAAACGGACACCCCCATAAACATAAAAAATTATAGGCAACCAGAGAGTTTGAAAACTGAGATTGATAAACAAGTACAAAAAATGCTAAGGGAAGGAATAATACGAGAAAGTGTCTCACCATGGAATTCTCCACTATGGATTGTACCAAAAAAGGGATTAGACGAAAATGGAAATAAAAAATGGAGAATAGTTATTGATTATCGTAGATTAAACGCAGTAACAGTAGGTCAAGCTTCAGTCATACCAAACATTGAGGAAATTTTAGAACATTTGGGGAACGCGAAATACTTTTCAACTTTGGATTTAGCCTCGGGATATCACCAAATCAAAATGAAGAAGGAAGATATTGAAAAAACAGCTTTCTCAACGCCTTGTGGACATTTTGAATTTTTACGTTTACCATTCGGTTTGACCTCAGCGCCTAGTACATTTATGGCAGCCATGCAAAAATGCTTGAAGGGAATGACCCCAAACCAATGCCTTGTATATCTAGACGACATCATACTTTTTGGAAGAAGTTTAGACGAACATAACAGGAAACTGGAAATAGTTTTAGAAAGACTACAGGAAAACAATTTGAAATTGCAACCAGAAAAATGTGAATTTCTGAGAAAAGAGGTCACTTACCTAGGACATATCATAAGTGAAGAAGGGTGCAAACCAGACCCAGCAAAAATTGAAAGTGTAAAAAATTACACCAGACCTCACAATGTAAAGACTTTACAGACTTTTCTTGGTTTATCAGGATATTATCGTCGGTTTATACCAAACTACTCGAAAATAACGAAACCATTAACAAAATTGTTGAAAAAAGGGGAAGATTTTATTTGGAAGACTGAACAAGAAGAAGCATTTACAAAATTAAAAGAATTTCTAACAGGACCCTTAGTTTTACAATTTCCAGACTTTAACAAACCATTCATACTGACAACGGACAGTTCAAATTACGCAATAGGCTCAGTTTTAAGTCAAGGAGAAATACCAAACGATAAACCGATAGCATTTGCAAGTAGAACTTTAAATAAAGCAGAATGTAACTACTCAACAACGGAAAAGGAACTTTTAGCAATTGTTTGGTCAGTACAACATTTTAGACATTACTTATTTGGATACAAATTCGAAATTTATACGGACCATAGACCACTTATTTGGCTATCAAAGGTAAAGGAAGGAGGAAATTCACGACTATTAAGATGGAGACTGAAATTAGAAGAATATGACTTTGACATACGTTATAAACCAGGTTGTACTAACAAAATCGCAGACGCCTTAAGTAGAATACGAAATCCTTTAACTGAAGTAAAAATGGAGAAAATGTTGAAAATCACGAGTGGGCCAACAACAAATGAGGAAAGGAATACGACATTGGAGGTAATAAAAGACTCAATTTTTTCAAAATCAAAAATAGCAATACTCATGCCCATTATGTCAGAAGAGCCAAGGGAACTAGAAAAATTTCAACGATTCGGACTGAGAAAATTTCCGGAAAATAGCAAAATTAGTGAAATTTATCATGCTAAAAATAAAAAACGAGATCTCTTTTTGTGTTTCTATAAAAAGAATGCGACTGACAAAGCAAAATTGGAAGACGTAGCTACATGTATAGAAAATTTAAAAAATCTTTTGGTTACAAATAACATTGAAGAAATCTTCATTTCAACGACGGACAAAAATGATTTCATAAATTTTGGAAAATTTAAAAATTTAATAATACGAGTATTTGAGAAAACAAAAATTAAAATCACGATTTGTACAGACGAAAGAATTATGGTACTAAAGGAAAATCGACAAAAAATTCTAGACGACCATCACGTGACATTAAATGCAGGACATCCAGGAGTAAAACGGATGTACGAACAAATCAAAGAAAAATACTTTTGGCCAAAAATGAAAAAAGACATTATTAAATACGTAACTTCATGTAAGAGCTGTCAACTAAACAAAGTAAATAGGAATCCAACGAAAGCACCAATGGAAATTACGACAACAGCCTCTGAACCTTTTGAAAGAATTTTCATTGATACGGTAGGAAAAATGCCAATAACCTTAAACGGGAACGAATACCTGATAACAATACAAGACGATTTAACAAAATTTGCATATGCAGTAGCAGTCCCAAATCAAGAAGCCAAAACAATCGCAAAAGAAATTTTGAAATTTTCATCATTAATGGGATTACCAAAAAATATAATTAGCGATAATGGTCCATCTTTTACGTCAGAAATTATTAAGGACTTGATGAAATTACTGAAAACAAAACATATTTTCACGTCAGTCTATAGACCCCAAAGTAATGGAGCGTTGGAACGTTGGCATTCAACTTTGAAAGACTATCTCAAACACTACATAAACGCAAATCAGAATGACTGGGATGAATACGTACAGTACGCACTTTTTTCGTATAATACACACGTACATGAGACAACGGGAAAAACACCTTACGAATTAGTATTTGGCCATCAAGCTTTTATTCCAAATTCAATTTCAGGAACACCAAAATTTAAATACACGTACGATGACTATTATAGCAATCTACAAGTCAGATTGAGTCAAATTCATCAAATTGCGAAAGAGAAAATAGAAAGAGCAAAAGAAAAATCAGAAGGGCAATACGATAAAACGCATCATAATCCAAAAAATTATAAAGTGGGAGATCAAGTAGTAATCCAAAATAAAATCATTCAGAAGGGGAAAACGAAAAAATTATCACCAAACTATTCAGGACCTTATACTGTAGAACAAATCAACCCCAATAACTCTTTAAAAATTAAGATCAAGAAAAACAAAAGTCAGAATTATCATACTGATATGGTAAAACCCTATGTTGCAGGTACAAGCAAATAAAATGAATCACATCTTACTAATCCCTTTTCTCTTAGTCATTCCCAAAATCTTCTCAGTTAATATACTTATGATTGACGAATCAGACATTGAGGAACCAATGGCTATGGAATTAGACTCAAACATAGGAATGTATTTTGAACATTTTGGTAGAGCAAAAATCACAAACGAAGCTTTTAAAATGGCGACATTTTTGAATATGACGACACAAGAAAAATACAAAGAAAAATTACAGGAGGAAGTACGAAATACGTATGGATTGTGTATATCCTTAATGGCAAAAAATGTGTCAACTCAGTGTAATCAACAAATTCGATTTATAAGTTCGTATATAGATAAATTGACAGAAAAATTCGAAAATATACAGCATTTAATTGGTAATCAAAATTCGGTTCTGGACGTAAAACCAAAAACGAAAAAAGAAAAGAAAAGAAGCAAAAGATTTTTGGAAAACGGAATCGCACCAGGTCTATCAACCGTATTAAAGTGGGTAGTAGGAACTCCAGATAATGAAGACAAAAAACGATACGACGAAGCTTTGAGGCAACCCCAAATAAGTAAAAGGAAAATAGAGGAAATAATGAAGGGGCAATTACATATTATGAAAACGACATTAACGGATATGGAAATAATAGCAAACAACTCTCAACAATCACAGAAAACACTAAACGAAAATTTTAAAAAATTGGAGGATACGATTGAAAATTGGGAAAAAGAAATAGACGAAGTTAAATTTTTACAAAATCTGGGAATGCATGAAAACTTTTTGGTGGAAACATTGGAAAAAACTCTGGAACAATTTGACGAAATCACGAACGCAATTTTATTCGCAAAGAAAGGCATAATTCACCCTTTTATCATTACACCAGCACGTCTAAGCAGGGAATTAGAAATAGCGAAATTACCACAGGATAGAGAATTTCCTTTTGATACGAATTATTCAACAATTTTCAAGTATATTGACCTATGTAAAATAGATGTGTTTTTAACTCCACGAAAATTATTAGTTTTTCAAATTCAAATCCCAATAGTATTAAAAACAGAATTTGCACTTTATAAACTACATCCTGTACCTTTTCAAATCCCAAATGAAACCCATTCATATCTTTTCCTTGATTCCAACACCCAATACTTGATCACAGACCAAACATACTCAAAACACGTGGCAATGAAAGACCTAGCAACATGCATGGAACTAGAAGAAAATTATCACCTGTGCACGGAAAGCACCCTAAATCAACGGAAAACGGAAGATACCTGCATAATGTCGATATTAACCAGCGCAAACCACGAAATACCGTCTATATGTAAAGTAAAATTAAGCTATATAGAAATAAGTATATTCGATAAGCTACATGGAAATCGGTGGTTATACTTCACAGACAAACCAATAAAAATGGAAATCAAATGCAAAAAAGCAAGGAGGGTTACGGATTTTGAAATTAAAAATGTTGGTATCTTGTTTCTACCCCCTTCATGTGAAGCAACGACACCAGAAGATGTTCTAATGTCGAGTAACGAATACCCACCGAAATACGTAACAATAGCACCCGAATTTTCGAAAATACCAAATTGGGAAGGGGAGCTACCATATTCAAAATTAAACCTAAAGACGATAAAACTAGAAAAATTAAACATCTGGGATCTTCGGCGGGCAAATGAAAAATTACACGATTATGATCAACTTTTGGACCAAAAAGAAAAACAGAAAAATATAACGAAAACGACACATTACATGTCAATAGCAATAGAAATAGTTTCCGTCATTCTAGTAATCTTCATTTTAGCAAAAACCAGATATTGTTTAAAATATTATCTGGAATGGTGTTGTAAAAGAAAAAGCCCGAACAGAGTACAAAGTCCTCAATGCAACGAAACGGATCCAGAGATAAGAGTAGAAATGCAATCCCTAAACCCCCAATATATTGATATGACGAGAACAACGACACGAAACCCTCAAAGTCCACTACCACAACCACCGATATCCACCTACGATGTACCTAGACAATAAGATAAGTCCTAAGTCCAAATTTTATGTATAAAAAGGAAAAACTTAACATAGAACTATGACAGTCGAAAGTGAAAAAGTGAACAGCAATTTGGTGTATCTTCTCTAAAGAGTTAAAATAGTAACAAACACGTCGGTCAAAATGTCGAACCCGCCGTTCTTTTTGCGCGCTCCGCTACTCGAAAACTTTGAAGACACGAAAACATTATTAAGAATATTACATTCTTACACAAAAAACCTAATCGATGAAGGCATGGTAAACCTATCAACGTCAAACCAACGAATAGATGAGGCAGAGATAGAGAACATCCAGCTATTCATGGACGCAGCAATGGATATCATAACAACTGGCGCAATCACCGCAGAGGTAACACCAGAAGGTGGACCAGAAGAATGTAAAATTCATTTCATGGGAGCAGAAATGGTACCCAGAGACATCAAACCAATCCAAAAAGCAGTGGAAATGGCGTATAAATTCGTTGAGAACGATACTCAACAAATAGTACGAGGTACCATACCCGAAATCTACGTCCACCTACTGGAAAACCTACTGGGAATCACAGGCTTAGACTATCGCATCAAAGTCAGACAACGGAGACACGTCACGCTGAAATCACCGGTGGTTGGCAGGATCGACAGGCACCACGAAGCGGTTTATGACTGGTTAATAAACAAAGGCTACGACCCACACGAAGGAGATCTACACCACAACGCAGATAGCGACAGTGGACTGGAGAGCGATAAAAACGAGGAATAAAATGTGTATGTTTTTTCTGTATTATTATTATTATTATTATTAGTATTGTTTTTTCTCCTCTCTTTCTTTTTTTTTACTCTCTAATACCTATATATAGATATATTTCTATCATTCTTTTGTTAAGTATAAGTATTGACACATAGCGCAAGAGGAAAAATTAGACAGTAATTTTTTTTTGGAAAATCTAAAATCGTATTGGGGCAAAAATTTTTTCATTTCACTCAAAATTTTTTCTTTTACGGGGGAGGTGTTACGGTAATATACCGAGCATCCGTCTAAAGTACGATATTCAGGCATGTAGTATTAACGGACAACCAAAGTAAACAGCAAAGTACTTAGATAACTTTTTCGAACCATCCAAAAGTAAATAGATGAAATACGCGTACGCTTTCGAACTTCAATCAGACTTCGATCTGAGACAAGCTGCTAATCTCTCTTCTTGTGGCTATAAAAACTAGAAGTTAAGGCTAAGTAAAGGGCATTCGTCATGTAATCGAACGACATTCGTAGTGTATTGATATTCTTCTCGATGCCAAAAGGCACCTTACGATGTATGTGTCGACCTAATTCATAAATTAAAAGGGTTAAGTTCAAAAACTTGTCATTATTCTTTTTCGCGACTCGGTGAGCACGTAACACAATTACATGGAAAAAATAAAAATTTGTGACCGTCCACACTAAAAGGGCACTTCGGTCTAAAAAATCGACTTTGAGATTATGTTCGATTTTAGTAAGTCAAAGGGTACTCTTCAACATTGTGAATCTGTAAACTCGAAAAAGCGAAAGTGATAGAGCACAAGAGTGGGCGTCGATAGGTTACCGCGTTCTCTCGAGATTCACGTTTGAATCCTTCAGTGTCTCCTGTAAAATTAATGTTTTGGACCGACGTGCCCTTTTAATTTGGATGGTCACATTTATCGAAAAATAATGTCCAAAGTGGATAAACGGCTGCACGAAAGATTCCAATTGAAAAAATAAAAAGGTCACCAAAATTATTTTTAAAGGCAGAAAAATTGAGAATTGGAGTTTCGGAGTTCGGGGTGGAACTCTACTCCTCGGGTCCACAAAACACTTCCAATCAGAACATAAGAGTTTCAAGGAGAATTATTTCTTAAGTCTGAAAAATCGAGAATTTGATTTTCGGAGTTAGGAGCGGGGTCCTCCTCTTAGATACACAAAGTAGTTAGATAGACAAAATAAGGGGTTTGCGGAAAAGTACTGTTCAAGAAGGAAAATCGCGAGTTAGACTTACAGAGTTGGGGGCTGGGTCCACTCCTCAGCCCCCAAAAATCTTCAAATTGAAAAAATAAAAAGGTTACCAAAAATACTTTTACATGCCGAAAAATCGCGAATTAGAATGTTCGGACTTGTGAGTGGGGGAGTCACCCTTCGAGTTTACATAAGACTTCAACACAACAACTATGGTTTCACGGAAAACAATTTTTCAAGCCTGTAGATTTTTGGCGTTGGAATGGGGGTCCACGTATCCACAAAAAACTTCGATCCAAAATACGAGTTGATCAAAGAATGATTTTTAAGCCTGAAAAATCGAAATTTTAATTTCCAGAGTCGGGGTGGGGCCAACCCTTCGGACCCACATAAGATTTCAATAGAAAAAATAAACGGTCACCATGAACAAATCTGAGAGGCTGAAAGTCACGAATTAGATTTTTGGGGTTGGGGGTCCGCCTCTCAGATCCACAAAACACTTCGATCAACAAAATAAGTGGTTCACAGACAATCATTGTTCAAGCCTGAAAAATCGAGACCGACGTCCGAAATTGGGAGCGTGGTTAACCCATCGGATTCACCAATATTGTAATCGAAGAAATAAAAAGATCATCAAAAATAATTTCGAAGACCGAAAAATCCAGAATTATTGTTGAGGACAAGAAACCACCTTTCGAGTCTACAAAATGTGGCAATCGAAATGAGAGGAGGTTTACGAAAGATAATTCAGAAGTTTGAAGAATCGAGAATTAGATTAGAGTTAAGCCTGAATAATTGACAATTGGACTTCCAGAGCTGGGGCGTGGTCGCCCCTCTGTCCCATAAAAGATTCCATTTGAAATAAAAAAAATGGTCACCAAAAATATTTTTGAAGACCGAAAAATCAACCATGAATAATCTTGAGAGGCTGAAAGATCGAGACTTCGATTTCTGGAATTGAGCGGAAACAACCCATCGGGTCCACAATATTATATTATTAATTTTATGTACTGAGATGGTTATTGCCTTGCTGCTATAATCTAACTATTATTAAAACAAACGTAAATTATTAGAAGAGGGTTAACGTATTATTTGAATTAAAAAAATAACACGTTCACCAAGAATAACGATCACCTTTTTATTGATAAGCGAACGCTAAGGATTGTTTAGTGTGGCCACAACATTTCTGTTACTGCCTTACTGCTATACTACTTAAACTAAACGCTTAACGCCTACGCTTCTAAACCACTTTCTAAACGCTCAACGCTTACCAGTGTGCCCGCAGTGTGCCCGTAGGTGCACTGTAAATTCCCTGGGAAATGACTTATAAAAGAGAAACGTGCGTGTACCGACAGCGCGTAGTTGGCAGCACTACTTTCATCTGTGAATTTCGGCTCGTTGATCATGCGGTCCGTTGGTATTGCGGTCCGTTGATTTTTCGGTCGGTAGAAATTGCGGTCCGTTGGCGGTATACCTTATTATCGATAACCGCGGTATTTCCTGGCTCTAACGAATACCGCGGTTATCGATAATTATAATGATACTCAACTTCTAATTTTATTCACCAGAGTCGCAGTCGTTCCCTAACGATTATCGTTTTTCTTCTTCGCTGGTACTTGGTACACTTGTTACTCTTAGGTATTTCGCACAAAATGTTAGTAAATGAAATATTTTAGAGTAAAACACATTTTTATTTACATTGTTAACAACTGAAAAATATTATATTTACCTATTTGATCAAATAAATAAAAAAAGTTTCGTCAAGTTACTCTCGTCTTTGTAGCGTTTAGCCTTTAGCGGTTTAGCCGTTTACGCAAAGGGGAAAAATTCATGAATGTTCCTGGAACTAAGGAACTTGGAACTAGCTGAAATGCTGAACTAGCACTATTTGAAATTTGAATTTCTCAATTTATGAATTTAATCATGCTATGGAGATGAATAATATAGTAAATATTTTATACAGCGATCAAGGTTTGTAGTTTATAAGAATAAATGAGAATGATAATTTGTAGCGTTTACAGTTTACGTAAAGTGGAATGAAAAATGCATTTTCATTCGCAAATGTTCCTACTAGTACTTACTATTTGAATTTCTCCATTTAATCATGCTTTCTCGAACGAATTTACATATTTTCTGAACCGATGGAGATGAATTTAGTAAATATTTTATACAGCGATCGCGGTTTGTAGTTTACAAGAATAAATGAGTACCTATGATAAAATAGTTTTGAAATATCTAGAGGAAGATCGCAATGTGGCTGAATCCGCTGAATCGGAAGTGAATATTGTTCATGTTGATAGATCCTCCAGATCCAGAAAGTAAGCGTAATCACTTACTGTATTAATCTGAAGAAATTTTTATTGCAAGGTTTCGATGATGACGAAACAATTTTTTCCCGCTACCTATGTATATTCGAATGAAAACATTTTATTAATACTTAGAAAAACTTCCGAAGTATGGAACCATTTCAAAGAATCAACAGACGGATTTTCCTACTGTGATAATTGCGCTTGGAGGTATCTGTCACAACGCAACACATCGAATTTGTGGGCACACCTACGTACACACCATCAGAACTTGGTTCGTTATATCTGAAATAATAATAATATTTATTTAATTTTTTTGAAAGAAATCGTGTAGGTAATACGATTTTTATTTTATTTAGTGGGAAATGCATAAACCACAATTATCAGTTGTTCGTCCAAGGCAACACATACCACAAAATTTGAAAGAGGCCGCAGATTCGGCTATAATACGTGCGATTGTGGACGCCAACCTGTCCTTCCACGTTGTAGAAAGGGAAGGATTTAAGGTTTTCGTCAAGACTTTGAATCCCGACTACGTCATGCCTAGTAGGCATTGCTTAACGACCAAATTGCTTCCGGATGGATATAAAAAGTACTAACAAATTTCTATTTATTAATTCTAAAATTCATAATATGCCAATAGTCGTGCAATTATAATCATATTTTTTTAAATACCGAACTTTCAGATGTACGGAACTAGTTAAACAATATTTAAAAAATAAATCTGTGAGTATCACGATGGATGCCTGGAAGAGTAAGGCGGGCGACTCCTACATGGGGATCACCTTCAGCGTCATTGAAGACGATTCTTTGAAGAACGGTCTGGTTACCTGTTACCCAATAAACGAGCAGCACACGGCTGAAAATATTTATTCTTTTTTATTGGAGGCATTGACCGACCTAGGGATTGACGGAAATAACGTGGTTTCTTTGACGACGGATAATGAAGCAAAAATGATCGCGACAGGAAAATTATTCAAACAAAGGTAAATACTTTTTTTCGTGAAATATTAAAAACATATTACTCAAATATATTCATTTTTTCTCTTTCTATTTAGGCAGAAAAATAACACCGAGTGCGAGGGATGTTATGTTCACACCTTGAACCTCGTGGTGAAAGAGGTAGTAGGCACTGCGGAAACCAAAAGGGTCATAAACAAGGTAAAAAAATATGTTAAAATAACGAAATAATTATTGATACAAAACAAAAGTTATCTTAATGTTATTTGTAGGTGAAAGCGATAGTAACTTTTACCAAAGAATCCCACAATGCGTCGACTTTATTAAATTTGAAGCAAACTTGCGCAAATGTCCGCGTTCCTTTAAAACTAGTCAGCTGGACTGAGGTCCGGTGGAATAGCGAATATTTAATGATTCAACGTTACCTGGAATTGAAAGATTATTTAGTACTAGTACTACACGAAGTAAGCATTTCAATTTTGATATGTACCCACATTTTGAAACGTGCTTGTAATAATATATTGTGCTGTACTTTTTTTTGTCCATAGATGGGGAGAATTGAGCTAACTCTTACCAATGATGAAACATCATTTCTATTAAAAATTTTTGAAATTTTGAAACCTTACTACGATGCGACCATAGAAATGGAGACGGGTACAGAAGTGACAAGTTCAGAGGTTCTTCCATCTATTACTCATTTATTTTCCAGGACTGAAAATTTTCTCGTCAGCTATAAAGAGGATACTTCGATGAAAGAAATACTGGAAACGATGGAAAAAAGTTTGTATTTTCCAAATAAATTTAAAATCGATTGTTTAATTCTGATGATTAATTTTGATTCGATTTTCAGGTAATCGAGCTCGATTGATTCCATATTTTAAAAAACCGGCGTACCTCATAGCTACCATGTTGGATCCCCGTTACAAAAAAATGGGATTCAAAAATACGGGGTACCTACAAACGGCAGAAATTGCCTTGAACAACGTACTTATTCGAACAGACAATGCTTCGCCATCTTCGGAAAGTTCGGCTGCTAATATTCCTCTTGCTACAAAAAAAAGGAGACCTTTAACAGCAACACAGCAGTATTATGCAGCAAGTAGAGAAAATAGAACTGTTAGTTTGTCATCTCGAATAATTGCTTTACTTGGTGTTTACTTTCAAGAAAATCCTATTGAATTGAACGAAAACCCGTTGACGTACTGGTATAAGCAATCTGATTTTGTTCTGAAAAAAACCGCTCTCCGATATCTGCTAATTTGCGCCACAAGTGTCCCTAGTGAGCGATTGTTTAGCGAAACTGGGAATATTGTGACGCCGTTACGCACCCGACTAACCCCTGATCACGTCCGAATGTTAATATTTCTCAAAAAGAACTATTGGTTCCCCTGGTAAAAATAAAAACATTATTCGTTAATTAAAATCAATCAATCGAAATAACTTCCTCCTCATATTTTTTCTTGTAGGTAGCAGTAAGTAGAAGATTACAGTAGGCATATATGTTAAAATAAAGTTGTCTTGTTTTCTCTCTTGTCGAAAGAAGTACCATAATTGTATGTTGAAATAAAGTTGTTTTGTTTTCTTTCTTGTCTGACTTTTTTTTTTTTTTTTCATTTGACAAAGATCTGAGCAGGTTTCCTCACATCCATAAAAACGAGATCTATCAAAAACACGAACACAAAGTAAAAATTGTGACATCAAAGTATACTTAACGAAATGTTAACGTAATTATACTTATCTGAGATTCGACGAGATACTAGTTTTGGGCGACCACTTGAAAACAATTATTAAAAACATCATAGTGGAAAAACATTATAGTGAAGGCCTTTAAGGTAAAATGTTACTTTTCCCTTAATTCGTCGGTAATGGGAACGTAGGTAGATCTTATTGATACTGTCGAGATTCACTTTTCTAATTTTATAAACTAGTTTTATTATAGATTAGTGAATATTTATTGGTTAACGTTCTGAAGAAAAATTATCAACGTATTTCATGCGTATTATCACAGGACATTCGACAGTACGTAAGTTTGTTGTTATTGTTATCATGCGCCTTATCGATAATTATCGATTACCGCGGTATTTGACGTCATCCTGTTGATAATTATCGATACGATATTAGGACAACCCTGATTCTATATGTATTCCGAGGCGCTGAGTTCGAAAATGCCGTTCATTTTCCAGTTTGGCTCATTTTGAGAAAACCTCAAATAACTACCTTACAAATGATAGCACTTATTTCACAGCCTCTCTCGAGCGTTAGTCGAAAATCTATAAACGAAGAAATATCGCAAGAATCAATTACAGGTGTTGGGGGTAATTCTTCTAAATTGTGTGTTCAATTTATCACAGCCGGTTTTCTTTCTTTCTTTTTTTGGGGGGGGGGGGCGGAAGCTCCCCGGGCATCCAAAATAAAAAATGCTCATAAAAATTCTGCGGAAAATTCTAAAATTTTTGCACAATTCGCTCGCAAATTAACGCTTTTATCACTTCAGAGAGTAAGCACCATGAAATCCACCACATAGAAAAATGCTGGTCCCGGACTTGCATGCCACTACTCTTCATTATCATCTTGATTACTATACAACAAATAATTTCACAGTTAATGGCAGTCCACCGAAAAACCAAATACCCCAGTGAGTTCTAAAAGAAAGTGCGAACTTTCATCTTCTGTTTTCGTTTTGTCGGGTCTTCGCAGCTTTTTACGTGAAATAGAAACGAAGCAAAATCTCAGTTTGTTAACAAAAAATAACATGCGTTCTTAAAAGCCAAGAAAGGGATAACTCCGGCGTTCGATAATTTTGTATTTTCAGAAAAGGAAAAAAGCGCATCACTTACTAAATGTTAGACGTACATAGTATAGCTATGTTAGTTATTATGTTTATGTTCGTAGTTCTCTGTCCCTTTATTCCGTGACCGGTGGGTTTATTTGGTGCGGGCAGCATGCTGCCAAGTAACCAACGTCCTTATTCGGCGAGAAATTTTCTGACTAGATCACTTGAACTGAACTTTATATTACTGGTTTTTGCATTTGCTCATACTGATATTCAGTGATGTTCAGCTTTCCGCGCAGCTTTCGACGAGCCAGTCCTGTGCTTGTGTGTCGTCCACGTTTTCTTGGCAGAGGTCAGAGAGTACTATGCCAAATCCACTTCGATATATCTTGTTAATCCCTGATAACTCTTTGCACTGTGTTCGTAATGTGAAGTATTCTTAATCTCTGAACGATCTGCATTCCCTGTTTGATGAAGCCAAGCTCCAGGAGATGCTTCGCCGTTATTATTTGGCACAGTTTCTACTGTTATAACTACAACTGGGAAAACTTTTGTTCTTATTTTCCATTTTTTTTTTACTTCCATCCGTAGCTCAGCGTACTTATTCAGGGTGTCCATTCTCTGGAAAACCAGGAAAAGTCAGGAAATTGTGTCCATTTGACGAAGTCAGGGAATTTTGGAATTTTCAGTATTTTTCACCTAAAAGTCAGGGAATTTTGTAAAAAAAAATCGACTGCGAAATTCTGTAGTATTTCAAACAAATTTTACCCTATTCCTTAAAAAATAAATTTCCTTCGCTTCGCGCAGGCAATTTTCTCATATTTTTTCTTTCACAGGAGAAGCAGGACGTGGGTAATATCACCACCTCTCATATCGCAGTAGTACAGAGTGTGTTGGTGTGATGAAATCGTTTTCATGGTATTCGTTTCGCGTCTACATCTTCAAGGCTGCTATACACTTACCTTATTTCGACTTTTCATGAACCATTTCACGAAAAATATGACGAAACGCGAACCAATCCCTATACACTTCTCCCAATATCAGCTGTTTCGTGTTTCTCATTCTGTTCGCGAGAATTTGAAAATCCGCGCGAAAAGGAAAATATATTCGGTCTAGCTTCTCTGCCCAGTGTAAAGATTTTCTTGAGAAAGTCGTAATGAAACGAAAATTTGAAAACCAATGAATTTACCTTTTGGGATATCCTGCCATCGGGTTTTTCTTCGGTTCCCCTCTCCATCGCAAATGTAGATAAGGGTGAATAAAAGGGACTTCCGAGATTTTGGGGGAAGAGTAATTAATTCACAAAATTTGAAAAAGATCTAAGAGACCACATAGTAATTGTTATCGCGTTACGAAAGAGTCCACTGTTTTGAAATATATGACCTTATATTGTATCTATCGATACTCTTAAATTGAAGCCGCATTCGTCTCCCTTGGTGCCATAATTTTCCAGATCTTAACCACCTTTTTACTTTCATAGCATTAGCTTTTTCACCTGGGTTCCAGAATTCATTTTAATAGTCATTTCCTCTCCCCCTAAACAATTCAGGCTCCACGAGGGAGGGGTTAATCCCAGTTACTGTAGTTTTCCTCAAGTTCCAAATTCTTTACGAGATTTTAAAGTCAATTTTTTGGACAGGGAAGCCATCCAAGCTCTAAGTCGCTGATTTCAAATATCGCCTCAGATTTTTATCCGACCCTTTCCAGAGGACTCCACGAAAATTGATCACCGGGCATTGACCGCGTGAAGTAGATATCACAGAAAATTGGTATTACTGAAAATTGATCGCCCGAAATTGGTCTAAAAAGAAAATTGATCCCACTAGGAAAAAAAATTCATAGTTTGTGCCAAGACTCCAAAAAATTCTATCATTCGGTTGTCATTGTGACAGTCGGAATTTTACCAAATGAAGTCATCGCCTTGCGGGGTCGTCATATCCTTAGCTGGGAGGCAGATACCTTTTCGTGACTTTGGAAGAGGGGGTGAGCACCACTTTTCACTTGCGCGTTCTGAATGTTGCGTTTCAGATGACGTATCTTTGGTAGAGACGCAAGGGTACTCTACGAGGCGTTCTCAAGACATTCCGCGATAACTGCTTGAGGGACGGCTGATGTTGACTGCCACCTACTTTTCAGCGTGCTCGTTATTTTGGCTGATTCCCTCTTTGTCGCGTTACCTAAGTGGTTGTGAGTTCTCCATCTCTTGGTGATTTCGCAAGTCCATTTCCGCGACCCCCACATCCGAAGTGGGAGGCAAAAGTTTACATTTTGTTCAGCAAATGAAAAATGTTGCTCGCCCCCTTTTTTCGAGATATAGGTACGCGTTTCAAATTTCGGAGAGCTGAAAAAATGTAGCCCTCCCATCTTCAAATTTAGAATCGAATTTGATGTCATAATTTTGTTCATATTGTGATCAATTTTGTTCAGGAAGTTCCACTTTTTGTTTACTCTTACTTTTTTAGTTACACGCGTTTCAAACTCGAGAGGGGGGGGGCTGAAGAAATGCAGCCCCATCTCCGAATTTTGAATCAGATTTGATGCCATGATTTTGTTCAATTTTGTTCAGCGAATCCCACGTCCTGTTCACCCTCCCATTTTCAGTTACACGCGTTTCAAATTTGAGAGTTGCATTTCTCCTGAGAGCATCATTACATCGTATAGTTACCTTATTCTTGCCCCAGTAATAGTTCTAGTTCCCCATGATGAGCTTGCAGCGACCTTATGTTCATTATAAGTACTTTGAGCGTACCCATTATCACTGAGTACTGGGGTGTGTAGTAGTAGTAGTAGTAGTAGTACTTGGTAGTAGTGGTGTGGTGGGACGTATGGCGATGCACGCATGCCAAAGTGGCCCCTGAGACACCGCACCCTCGGCACCGGAAACTACCCTATCTGGCATCGCATCAGTACCGAGGGGAACGCTTTGGGGACGGGCCCGGGCCCCCATTTCTCCTGGCCGGAACTGTGCGCGCGTCCTTCCAGGGCCAACACGGGGTTCCCTACTGACCGAGGTCCGCACTCCCAGAGCGCTCGCCTGGAAATAGCCGGACGCGCTGCCTCTTCCTCTTCACTCATCGTGTGAGACTCTTCCGATTGAAGCTCCAGCCCTTGTACTGCGGGCGAGCTCTGCTCCAGCCCTGGTGCTACGGGCGAGCTTCGCTGGATGATATCCGCCGCCGCAGCAGCAGCAGCAAGTCCAGCTTCTCCTCCTCCTGGCATCCTCTGTCTCGACCACTCAGCCTCCATCTTCCGTCGCATGATGGCCGAAACGAAACCCGACACCCGGTTCCAACCGCTTCGGCTCCTCAACAGCTCCGGGACCAGGGTGTCCGGCGCAAGACGGTCGATCACGCCGTCTCCGGGATCGATCGTGACCGCCCCGTGCCTCTCCCCCCCCCAGGCGTCGCTTTCGAACAGCGTGTGCCACGGCGTGTCTTCCTCTCCGCTTGCACGATGGGTGCACTCGGCGCTCCCCGCCAAACCCATCCGGTGCAGGTACGAGCCGAAAAACCGTGTCCGCTCAAGACCTGGGTCAGGTGGAAGTTCAGGCTTCCGTGCCTTCTATGTACCTAACCACAGGTCGAGCTCACCGATCAGCTCCCGGGTACTTAGTAGTAGTAATAATAATAATATTTTCATAGAAATTACACTGAATATTACAACAACAAGCTGACCAGTCAATGGCCAAGCGAGGTCCGAATAGGGGTCAGTAGTTTTGTCTACTACAGTATAGGTTTAATGAGAAAACGACGGTAACTGCTCAAAATTTTTAACATTTTAGATGACGACGAACTGACCTACATAGTGCTAGT
Source organism: Acanthococcus lagerstroemiae (assembly GCA_031841125.1). Taxonomy (NCBI): domain Eukaryota; kingdom Metazoa; phylum Arthropoda; class Insecta; order Hemiptera; family Eriococcidae; genus Acanthococcus; species Acanthococcus lagerstroemiae. The sequence continues at coordinate 83,619,154 of CM063106.1, forward strand.
TTTAAAATTGAAGAAAAACAAATGCGAATCTAAATTATTGAATATTAACGAATAGCAAGTGTTTTTTTCTTCTTTTTTTTTCTCTTTTTTTTTTAACGCATTCCCATCACTACGCATTTAAAATAAAGAAGGATGTGACTAGTGAATTTAGACTACAGCGATCACCACCAACGGAGACAAACAAACAACATTTAAGATTTAAAATGAACGAATGGGATAATAATTTAAATTTGCGAAAAATTCAAATAATCACGACGAGGATATACACTTATTGTAACGTAATCAAAATGAAATATGATCGCGAAGGAAAAAGTACAAATCGAGAAGAGACACAATGGTAACTGACGAAACAAAAAGGAAAAAAAATTAAGACTTTGTGTCAGTTTGGCAAAAACAGTCTCGGATAGATTGCCAAACTGCACATTGTTGTATAAAAACCCATTTAAAAAAAACAAAAAAAAAACGCTGATTTGTATACAACACTCTAATAAGATAGTTTCGACTCTATACTGACAAAAAGAGCAAAATTGAATCTCTGTAAACAGAAGCATCCTGCAAAACAGTCACAGAACTTGGTAGAGCAGCCAAAAAGAAACATGGGGAGAGGGCAAAACAAAAAACAAGAAAAATAAAACCTCCACTGGGTTACAGTGGGCATCAGGAAACCATCTTGGATGAGGAAAGTTGTTCCCGAGTCTGCAAAAACCCTTGTTCGCACTCGTGCTCACAGAAAAAAATAACAAAATTTTCAACATGCTGGATCAGTACAGAATCGAAATTTACTGATATTAACGTAAGAACAGTGATGTCCCCATGAATTTATTGAGAGGGGCTCTAAATTATGAATAATTTCCCTCATTAAAAAAAAAGATCTCAGTCAAAGGTCATATTCGCTTCTGTTTATTTCTAATAGAGCACGAACTGTAAAAAAAAAATAATACACAAAAACAATGTGAGCAGAAACACTTTAATGAAGTTTCACTCAGCGCTCAAATTACAACATGTCTTGCTACAACTAGCCTTCTCTAGAGATTGCTCAAGAATGCCACACCACACCGCAACAACAAGACCCTCGGTTGAAAAATAAAACGAGAACAAAACAGAACAGAAAAACCATTCCATTCATCACGATTGGGCGAAAAAGCGAATACAAATTTAAAAAAATGCATCCTACGTTTTTGGGAAAATCCCAATGAACCTGAACATCCTCCCCCCATTTGAAATGATCCAAACTTGTTAATTATCATTTCAAATGAGAATAAAGGAGAATCCGTCCATAAAAATAGAACCTGTAACTTATGCAATCACAAAAATTATTTCTTCTATTCGTGGCAGGACTTTAAAATTTTTTACATTTTTATTCACCCTCGGAACTAAAAATGCTATTCTGCACAACTCAAACCAGTTAAATCTATCAGCACTAATAGATCAGGCTAATGCCTACCTGCCAAATAATGTAAATTAAATTAACATTATTTTCATCAGACGAAACAGAGGGCAAAAATATCAATTTTGTCAATGGTCTCCGAAATTCATGCAGTTTTATAGACTGCTGCTTTGACGTATTATCTAAATTACCAACTCTCATCCGGACTGTAACTACTCTGACAATTCCATCAGGACCTGGATGAATATAAGTAATCAGACCTAAGGGCCACCGAGTAGAAGGCATATTGTCTTCTTTAACGATTACGATGTCGTTAATCGAAACTTCATTTTTTAAATTCTTCATTTGGTTCTCTGTTGGAGTGTATTTAAATATTCTGCACTCCATCGCTTCCAAAAATTTTGCGTTCGCTGTGTGACTAATTCCCAATATTTTAACCGATTTTCTGGAACTTGAGTGAGATCAGGGTTTGGCAGACTTGTTATCGGGCCTCCTATTAAAAAATGACCTGGGGTTAAAGCTTTGGCTTCTCCAGGGTCACTAGGTTCTGAGATGAGAGGTCGCGAACTCACACAAGCTTCAATCTGAATCAAAAAAGTTTCATATTGTTCATAAGTGAACAAGGTGTCGTCCAGAGATGTTTTCAGATGTTTTTTAATAGATTTTACTCCCGCATCCCACAGACCTCCAAATGAAGACGAGTGAGGCGGAATAAAATTCCAATTACAACCTTGTTCACTTAAAACAGAAGATTTTTCATCCAAAAATTTAGATAATTCAATCAATTTATTTTTAGCACCAACAAAATTAGTACCGTTGTCGCACCAAACCTCATTCGGAATTCCTCGTCTGCCAATAAAACGACTCAATGCAGCAAGGAAAGCCTCAGAAGTTACAGCAGACACAAGTTCCAAATGTATAGCCTTAGTGCTAAAACACACAAATACTGCAATAAGTATAAGCTTGAATGACAGTTTTTGCTCTGTCACTCCTGAATCTCAATAAATTTATTGGTCCAGCATAATCGACTCCGGTTGTCTGAAACGCCCTTCCTAGTACCACTCGGGTTTTTGGTAAGGCAGCCATCAGTTGGAATTTTGTATCAGCCTTTTATTTAATACAAGGCAAGCAGTTCAAAAATGATATTTTGAATCACATTACCTTGCTTCAAAATCCAAAATCGGCGCCTTAAAATTGATTTCATTAGTTGTGGTCCAGCATGAAAATGACGTTCATGTTCAAATTTTGTTAATAACTTGGTAAAAGCATGATTTGAAGGCAAAATTATTGGGAAACGTTGATCATAAGTTAAATCAGAATATTTCAATCCACCTCCTACTCGTTTAATATTAGCAGCGTCTAAAAATGGAGACAACGAAATTAATTTGCTATTGTTGGAAACACATTCATTTTGCTCGAGTTTTTTCAGTTCTTCTTTAAAGTATTCGGATTGAATAACTTTAATCAACACAAATAAGGCTTGGTTTAATTCTAACACGAGTAAAGGTCCACCCTATTGGCAAAATAACGTGCTTAGAGCGTCATAGAGCGTGTGTGAGACTTTTGAAAAACGCTATAGCGTACAGCGTCATCAATGTAGAGTAATGCAGCTTTAGCATAGTCCGACGGCGTATTGGCGTGTTTCAGTGCACACGCTACTAATCAGCGCTTTATTCTAACGAACGCAACAGCCCATGAATAGAGCAGCGTTTGGCGTTTCCAATTTTGAAATCGCCGCTGAGCAACAGCGTTTAGCGTTTTTAGAAATATACGCTCTCCCAAATAGAAGGGCGTTTAGCTTAAAAATGATGAAATCGCCGCTGAGCAACAGCGTTTAGCGTTTTTAGAGACATACGCTCTCCCAAATAGAAGTGGCGTTTAGCTTAGATGATGAAATCGCAGATATACTTTATGGTACAGTATTTTTCAAAAACGACCACTGTAGACGGTGTGTAACGTATATGTGGGTATTGAGAGTATGACCAGGCTTGAAAATGAGCAACCTTATAAAATAAAACTTGAGCATTACGATTGAAGAACTCGAATACATTTAAATCACTGCGAAAAATTATGTAATTCACAGGGTTTTATGGGTTTTATGAATATTTACAAACGCCTACAATTACAATATTATATACTTAGAAAAGTAAGAGATCCTTGATGTTGGTTCCATTGTAGAACAGCTGAGAGAAAGCACATATAGTGACACTACAACTCACTGAAATTGAACAGAATATATTACAATTAGTGACTTTGATCGTTACTTCAGCTTACATTGCAGTGGATAGGTTTTCATGTGAATAAGTAGTGGCGGGTGCAAGAGAGGGACCGCAGAGGCCAGGGACCTTCCTTTAGCATTCATTTTAGAATACAAAGATGTATCTTTGTTATCGAAACCTCCTTTTTTTTTTTTTGTTGCTTGTTGGTGTACAAAAAAAAATTAGGAAACGACCCATCTTGGTGAAATTCTGTGTACGCCAATGCAACTTAGCCCTTTCTTTTCTCGGTTTGGAAAGCTGTAGTGAACAGAAAATTACCCTATTCATATTCTGAGATATTTTCTTATTCATGTAGTGATCTGCAAGAAATTTAAGATATTGTAGATCAATGTCAAAGCATGCACATTTCTTGACTGCGCAACAACCCTGACGAGAGGGAGGGGAGAAATGGGGAAATACCCCGGGCCCGGACTTTCAGGGGGCTCGATATTCTTAAAAGTCCTGAATTTCAACGCTTACGGCTACATCATACTGTACATCAAATCAGCAATCACTCCTTGTACCATGAAAGAAACCTCTTATCCCATAGCTTATAATTTTCCAATCTGACAACAGATCAAAATGAACTGGAAGGAGAGGAGGGTTGATGGAAATTCCCCCAGGCCCTCTTTTTTTCTCTACGGGGCTGCTGCGCAAAATACGAAAGGCCTCCTCTTCGTAATACAAGAATGCCAAGACTTTGAACTACGAGAAATCAAAGAAATTGGAGAAATAGAAGAACTGATGTTGAGCAGTAAACCTGTAAGATTTCATAGACTGATCTGCAGGAGTAAAACACATTTCAAGCTCGACACATGTAATGCCATATAAAAGACCACATATGAAGGATGGATCCATCCAGGGGCACTCCCGAACACTGGAATGTCCTAAATAAAAATTGTCATTACACTTAATCACTGAAAATTCTGGATGGTCTGCGCCCTTCCCTCGGTTAAATCTCGGATCCGCCACTGCCAGATGTATGCTATATTATTTCTACATAACATTGGGCCGCGCGTTATTGTTATTACTCACTCTAAAACTCTCGCTGCTGTTCCTGATCCACTATCAGCAGCGATAACATTTCCTGATCCACTGTCATCAGGGTTAACATTTCCTGAGCCACTGTCATCAGGGTTAATCTTTGGATTTGTTTTTCAGCCAGCGGAACGTGACATTTCGCAACCGAGTATCGGTGGCCTCCTCCTCACCGAATTCTTGTTTGATGAAATCTAAATGAAATAAATTTTTTTGTCCGTTAATAATAAACAGAAACTTCTTAATAGACGTGACACTGCGAATAAAAAAAAAACGCATGATACATTGCTATTATTTTCTACAATATGAAAAGCATAACCTCATCCAAAAATGCCACATTTTCCTTCTTTCGTTAATTAAATCTAAATTGTAAACTAAATTTATCAGGCTTACAATTTTCTTTCTAAGAGTGAAGTATGGCAGAAGTTTGACCTGATTCGGGAAAAGAGGTACGCCAAGTACAGTTTCGTCACGTACGAGAAAATATATTTTCTCTATTAATCAGTCTTCCTCTTATTGTGACTTAATGGGAAATTTTTTCAGATTTTTTAAATAATCAGTTCTTGTTTCAAACGAATTTTGGGAGTCGTTAAGTCTTTTTCTAGCATACACACATCGAATAAAACTAACCGCTGATAACTCCGTAAAGATAAGTTTTCATGAATGGCTTACGCTGACGTTTGCCCGTTAAATTATACTCCAAAGCAATGTCACCGTGAAGGAGCACATCATATATCAATTTTAAGAAATCGGCGCACTTCATGGAGGATCTACGCGATTTTCGCAAATAATGAAACTGTAATACACCAATAAAGATAAATATTAAGTTCAGTTCATGTAGTGCCATAGCCAAATGAGAAATTTGAGATTAATCTCTTTGAACGAGAAAGAAATCATGGGACCGAAAATGTCTACTACAAAACACTTGAAAAGCTTTTTCTAATTTTTAATTATATAAATTTTCCCTTTTTTCTAATTTCACTTTTCTAACACCCACCGAAAGTGAAGTCAGGCTACACCACTGACCTAATCTCTAAATAGACGACACTCATACAGAAATGCAATTTTACCAGATCTGATTTGAAAGCATCATCTTTCAGACGCTGCGAAATAGTAATAACATCTTTCTCATTGATAATGGGTAGGCCATATTCGGGCTTGTGTACTGGGTATGTGACATCTGAGGCAGCCGTTGTTGCCAAAATTTTATATGGTTTTCTCCGAGTTGTAGTGATCCGGGTCGGAGTTCTTTGGGGGGTTCTTCTAATTGACGGCGTGGGCTTCATCATAAAACTCACCAGCTTTTTATCTGGAAGTACAATGCACAAGGACATCAGATGAACCGTTAATTTTATTACGGGACATAATGGTTTTCATGGCTATGAAGGTCTTTCCCTTTTTCTTTCTCTGGTCCACAATTTATTGTAAAATTGTTACAATTTTCAATTTCATTTTTACATCTCACTTAAGTTATTTCTCGTTCTGCGGGGATATCCTAATTAGAATACATAATATTTGAAATAAAATGCAAAAGCTTCCGTGAATAATTTTCTATGAGCTCTACCAAATTAGCTTTCTGAAGAAGTTACAGATATACTTACTGCCTTCTAACATAAGATCACCTATGAAGTAAAAACCGAAAATTTCTTACCAATACGTTTATTGTGCAAGGTTAGCTCCTGCCTTACTTCCTTAGCAGCAACACGGGCGATTAGAGTATATGTTTCAGAAGACACAATCTGAGGGATGACTGATTGTACTAGTTATGTTACTTTGGGCATGAACTGTTTCTCAATAATATTCGTCATTGTTGACTCAAGAATAGTTTCCATTTTCTCTACCATTTCTTCGTGAAATGTGTTGTATGCCTGTCGGCATAAGCTTTCCAGAACTGACAAGTCAACATCATTTGCCATAGTAAGGGATGGACGTACTAAATTGTCTGCTTCCTGTTCACAAAAAGCTCTAATATAGTACAATACTACCGCTCAAATACATGAAAGTAAAGACATATACACTTGATAAGGCATTCGACAAGACACTAACAGAGTTACACGGTTTACATGACTGTGGCGTTGACACTGCCTCTGGTAAAAATCTTGGACCACTACTGACGGAGGTTCCTATTTCTTTCTGCAGAAGTTGTACATCAGGAATATCACTGATGGTGCCATTGGAAGAGTCATCAGCAAACTGTGAATTCTCCTTCTGAAGAAAGAGAAATATTTTAATGCTACAAATAAATAATGTTAGTACTGTAACTTTTCTTTCTTTCTTTTAGTGCTTCAACCCGAACCCTGAAATTGGCCCATTCGAGCATTACGTCTGAGGCATCAGGAGGAACTCTCGGGCTGGTCCATATCTTAAAGAACACGCAAACAAAAATTGCAGAGGAAATTAAGTTAAACTCTTGATGTGTCAGATAAGACTTTCAATTTGGGGAGGTGGAGAAGAAATATTTGCCGACAAATATTTTTTTTAAACTAAAAACTCGCTGAAAAAGTTTTAAAAAAATTAAAAGTTTGCCGATTTTTTAATCGAAATATTTTTCACTAAAAAAAAAAAAATAAAAAAAAAATAAAAAACAAACGAACATTCATAAGAAAAGAAAGATTTAAATGAACAGATTAAAAATTTGCCAACTGCCAATTTATTGGGGGGGGGGGGTCAACTCCGACATTCCCCTATAGTTTCGTCACTATACATATAGTACTAAGTTTTGTCATGGAGAATGACCTAGAAAAAAAAATACAGGATTCGCCACTGGGTGCCCTTATGTAAGTTCCTGAAAGTGATTTCAATTTTCACCCAGGAAATAGCGAGGTAAATGACTAGATTTTCTATTGCCCATCAGCGCTGTTTCAGTCTATTTTTCGTTAACAGTATTTCGCTTAGGAAAAAATATTTCAGTGGATACTTTGCAATACTGACCCTACTAAATTGTGCACTACTTGAAGCAGGCGGAGTGTCATTAGCAAAGGATGTACTGGTCAAATTTATTGGTTCCTCTGGTACCTGAACAGAAACCGATTTACTTACATTAAGTACAATTTTCACTTAAGTAAGGCGATAAAATATGCTTGATTACCAATACTAACAATATCGTGTTTTACAAAAGAAGACCTTCGCGTTGACTTGGAACTCGTCACATGTTTTGGGTCACTGCTGATAACAGAACCCACTTTATACGTCAAATGTTTTTGGTCACTGTTGATACCAGATCCCATTTTTTTCGGTGCAAATTCTACATTACGAATGTTACTCTCTTCATAAAATGCATTACCTGACCAAGAAAAATAAATAACATAAGTGAACATCTTCAATATGGGCTGAAATTTGACACACTGTACACAATAAGTATATTTTTGCAATTTAACTGGCACTAGCAACTACTGCTGAACTTGATCCACTTCTTTTTTTTTGGCCGTATGTTATTCAAAATTCGTCGCTCTAATTTGATCCGTGTAACACTTGCCGGTGGGTGCCACACAGTACCTTTGACCCAATTAATCCAACTTTCCCGGACAATTCAAATTTCTGTTTTTAATTCTGCTGTTGTTATTATAATGAATTATTTTTTTGAGGGAGCACCGAGCTCATTTGAATACCCCATAATGAATCTACAAAAAATGAATAAATTACAAGAGTGTTACTTCATTCGGGCTACCAGTGCACTAGTTTCATATTATGCTACATATCGTGTAAATGATGGTTTCAGTGTTTCCTGTCTACATATAACATTGCAACATAGCATCAGTAGTTGCACCTCCTCAGAGAAAATACCTTCGATAATGTAAGGGAATAATAGCTCCTTTAATAAAGCTTTGAGACTGATAGGAAATTGTCTACGATAAATGGCTCATAAAATTATTTATCTTTTTCTAGTTGAATAACATCAGGTTGGAAACGGGTAAAATAAAATGTTGAGAAAATTTTAATATGATGAATTACGAGGTGCACCAGAGGCATACACTAACCTGATGTGGGAAGAAGTGAATATGATCCCCTGAAATATCGTGGGTAGTAACACTCTGCAATAAATTCTTATGGGAAAGTAAATCGTGATATATGTGTAAGAGGTGAAACCTATCAGTTCCTTTTAGTTACAGTGTTTCATTTTTACCACTTTTCCCAGTTATATTATTCCAATAAAAAGACGAATCATTATTTATCTGTTGAGTATAAAAACTGCAAATGCTATAACAGTATCCCAAGCGAAATATCTAAGAGTATCTTCTTCAATACCTCGAAACAGAATAACTTTAAAAGAAAGGAAAAGCCTAGATTTAAAAACACTCGGTCCACTCTTGTTCTCTCCACCTTTCCTGATTGTCACCGTTCTCGCAGCCCTTCCATCAATCTTAGTATTCAGTTCGATCAATTCTGTAAGCCCTGCTTCTTTCCGCGAATTTCATCTCTCTCTTTCTCTTTCTCTCACTCACTCACTCACTCACTCTCTCTGCGCGCACGGCCTTCGTCTCTCAGTCATTAAAGTTCTGTCCTTTACTTCTTTTCCAGCAAGTTTTCCATTTAATTTCATTTTTCTGTCACTCCTCTCCCAAAAGGTTATTTACTACAGTCTCGCCCAAAGGTGACCTTCACTTGTTTTTGTTCCTAGCGGAGATCTTCATTTAGTTCACAGAAAAGGTCTGCTACTTCACATCTTGAGAGAGACATTCTCCTTTAACTTCACTCTTATAGAATGTTTCTTACCATATATTTTCCTAAAAATATATCTAGAAATACCCTCTCCAATGCTCCCCTAGAAACATGTAAAATTAATGGAAGAAAAAAAGCAGTAACTTGAATCCTTTTTGTACACTATTATTCTCGCTTGTCTAATATTTTAATGTTGAATTCAGTTAGAGTAGTTTTGTAACATTTCGGAAAAGGAAAACCCACCATTTTTCGAGAATTCCTATCAGAGTACTCTCCGGACATCCGCGGGACTCAGGAAACCGTTGGTTTCAATGCCTTAGGGAACATGCTGCATACAATTCAGTTCCTTTAAATGGCATTATGTAGCACTTGGATACAAATTCACTGTAATCGACTACTGTTGTCCTGGACTCCAAGCTGTTGATTCGCACTGCATATTCACCGACATCCAGAGATGGGAGGAGTTTATGAAACAAGTTGTCTGCGTGCAAAAATTTTTGTACTACCAAAAAAATTTTCTTATTGGTTACATGCTGAAGGATGTTTTCTATTTTCGCAAGATGTTTCGAGCGCAGGAAACAGTAACAGTCTTTAGTGTTATCGCTTCGCAGAATGAAATCTTCTTCTTCCAATTATTTGTACCTACTGACTGTATTCTTCAGAATTCTCTAAGGTAAAATTTAAGGGTTGGCTGGAATGAGGGTGACTCGGCTGTAACATGCGTCGTTTTAGAGAGGTTTTTTCAGAAGAGCCGCTGGTAGAAAGACTTTCATTATAACGATTAATTATTTGCTGTAATGGCATATTTGCATCACGAACCGACTGTTTCATTTTAAAAAGAAAATTTTCATATTTGAAACAGCTGAAATTATTTAGCTTGCCAAAAGTTCGAACATCTTCAGTAAGATGTATAAAGTTGTGCACATTATGGATGGCAATCTGGCGGCCATATATCTTCATGGTACCAGATACAAATTTCTTAGCCCAGTTATCGCATTTATTCAATATATCTGGTTGTTGTACACATCCTTCATGAGTTAAAAGACGTAACACAACATGCAGAAGAAGGAAATTTTTATAGTATTCCGCAGGAGTAGGTATAAAAGGCCGATACTAAACCACACAACGGACTATGCTAAGCGCCAAGCCGATACTAAACCACACAACGGACTATGCTAAGCGCCACTGACGTCATACGTTCAGAGCTCAACTGCGTAAGGGTTAGCGGAGGGTGATTATGCTAATGATTTTTTAACTATAGACGTCGTGTTTTCGACGTGATAATTTAACGCGTCAGGTGTAATAATTTAATGTGTCGGGCATAATATTTTCAAGTGGGAGGTAATTATGCATTAAGCATATGAATTTAATTGAAATATTTGTATATTTTATCCGATTTATTCTCTCATATAAGGTATTGGATTGGAGGTATTAATTAATTAATTTAGTTGTTTACCTAACCATTCAAGCTGAGGACAGCGGTTCGATACTAGACGCGCTAGCGTCTATTATCAAAGCTTCTGTCCCTCGCAATAAAAGAGAGGAGATTCGTCGATCTTAGAAGACGAAAGTCTTCTAAGATCGACGAGTCTAGCTCTCGCTTAAATGCAATTTGTAATTCAATCTAGCAGTTCTACCTTTTAAAATCACGCCACAAGGGAAAAAACACATGACTACTGCCACAAACTAACCGCCATTCTCGGTAACAACAACTGAGAGCTCTACAACAGCAACAGCGTGTTCTCGAAGGAAGCTTCGGCCAGTTCATTGCATGGAGGTAACACAGCAATCATGTAGTTTAGTCTAGTTCAAGATTATGTGGTGTGAGTGCGCTAGTGTGAACATCACATAATAACACCCCCTCCCGAGCAAACCAAAGGAATGCGAGAAAGGTCCAAGAGGTAAGCTTGAGCAAGAACAAAGTAAAGCTATGCCTGAAATTATCTCACCCGATGTGGGACAAGCACAGCAACGACAAGTGTAAGTAGTTAACTCAGGGAAACAAAATATATATATTTTTAAATTAATAATCTTGTATCGAGAGGACTAGGCGTTCGAGTAGTACAAGTCTCAAAAGTTAAATTCAAAAAGCAAATTCAGAGAAAACGCAAACGAATTATCGAGCATCAAGATTAAAAACATGAGTACATTCTCAACGTTAGATCCGAAGAACTAAACCATGAAAATATCACAAAAAAAAAAAAAACACGAGTAAATCTTCAATGTTAGATCCGTAGAACTAAACTTTTGAAAATATCAAGTAAAACATGATTAAGAACAAGAAAATAAACTTAAGAGCTAATTGCATGAAAAACAAAATTATAATAATTTAAAAAATTGTCAAAAGCATGAGGGAAATTGAAAAAAAATAATTTTGTGAACATTTTCTGCTTTTAATGGTGGCAGCCTTAGATCATATATACGTAAATGGATCCGTAATTCACGGGTAGGCGGTCAAGTGCGGAGGAAGGTTTGTTTATCCAAAGTACAGCGTTCGATCTGTTGATGTTTGTGTCTGTGTCTAGAGGCAGTGAGTGATAAAGGAAAGGTTGACGAAACCAATAATGCTAGACCAGGTAAGTCGCCGTTCAAGATGAAGATGCAACCCGCACACTGGTTTTTTCGAAATGTAAACAAAAGAAATTAACATGTAAACTCCCATAAGAGAGAAGAGCGGTATCCATATTAGGTAAGAATATTCAAAATTTGTAATATTTAAGAAGTTAAAAGTTTATTTTTGCGTTTAGAAGAGTATAAGCTACAATTCGAAGTATTGATCATAGTGATTTGCGCTGAAGGAAGTTTTTGAAAGCTTGGGAAGTTAGTTGTTGTCATTTCTCCTTATCAGTTATCATTATTATTTCAGTAATATAGCTCGAAGAAGGAAATATTATGTCCAGCCTCATCTATGTGCAATAATTTATCGTTTTTCTGCAATCTTTTCACAAAAGAATCAAAGAATAGACCAGGTAAGTAACCGTTACCAATGTGAATGCAAGGGGCACACAGGTTCTTTCCCGAATATAAACAAACCATTTTGAAAAGAAGGCCACTTCTGAAACTGAGGATGAATAAAAAAGAGTTCGAAAGCGATATTTCGAGTTATTTGGCAGAATAATTTCATATCTATCTAGTTCAGGTAAGATTTATTGGTAAACATCGTTTGGAAGCCGTATTGTAGTAGTATTAATAGCACTAATCTGGATTCCTTTATGAGCTCACTTAAAAACCTAAAAAATGGAAACGTGTTTGACATGTCACATGGAAAGTATATAAATATTTCCAAAGCCTCACCTATCTTTTGAGCTATTGTATGCTTCTCTGCGTGACTTACAGCCGTTGTAAAATGCTTATTAGTATTAGTATGTACATCCCACAGAACCTGTTCTTATTTAGCAGCCAGAACAGATACGCAGTGCCTTACATCGACTGAAACTAAATTGTACATGTAATATGGTTTTACAGTGTGATGAATAATTTTATGGATAAACCTATCTTGACATCCATGAACTGTCAAAGAAATTGTTTGTACTAATTCAAAGATTTGTCTATTCATTTTCTTTTCAGTATGACGTTGTGCTTTGCAGCCGATTGCGATCACTACTCGCAGAAACAGCGCTGTTCATTTTATAGGTTTCTGGTTGACCCCCGTCTTAGAAAGAAATGAATTCGCAATATTGGGTATGTCCCATTTCATTTCTCATTCTCTATTTCAAATACACATGTTCATTTGGTTGTGTATCAACTTTGATAACATCGATCTCCAATAAAATTTTAAATGACACTAATCTTGTTTGCAACTATTTCCCCCTCAGACGAGAAGGACTTAATTCCGTCGAAAGTTAATGACGAGACACTGTTTTAAAATATAACAGTTTAAGTCAGTTTATCAGCATTAGCCTCAAGCAGGGATGTGAAAGAAGCTGGAAGCAGAAGCCGGTAGCCGGAAGCCAATTCCAGTTGGAAGCCAGAAGCTGGAAGAGAAGTCTTTTGTTTATCGGCTTCTTTTTGGCTTCCAAGTTCCAATTCAGAGTCAGCATTTGGCCTAATTTGTCAGTCATTGTTTATAAGAAAAGAGCTCTCAAACTCGTTGCTTCAAAGTCTAAATATATTATTTCATTTGAACTTGTTTTGTGCTTCTTATTATTTTGGAAGAGGGGGGAGGGAGGCTTAAAAGATGCTAGAGGTGAAATAAAGTGAAATTTCGGGAGCTAGAAGTCGGAAGCTGGAAGTTTTTTGAAATAACAGAAGCCGGAAGTTTTTAAATTACAAAATTGAAAGAAGTCAGAAGCTGGAAGCTTTTTAAAATTATGGAAGCCAGAAGGCGGAAGAGAAGTTTTTTCAATAAGCTTCTCATCCCTGGCCTCAAGGAGGTTGTAAACAATGTGTTCAAGAGAATACTGCACGGCCCAGGTAGTATTTGTTACAAAAACGTATTGTAACTCAGAAGATGCCTAGAACAGGACATATCATAAAAATAGGATTCTACCTCTTAAATTTCAATAACTTTCCGTTTCAGCACTTTTAAATGACTAACCTCGGCCGCCAGGAAAGTGTGTTTGCAATACACAAACCAAATAGAACAGTAAATCCAAAATTCAGTAAATTATTTATCTGAAAATAATACGAAAACTCTTCATTCTACTATACTGTTGATAAGGCACATTACCTACAAGCTCCATTGTGTCATATTGATTCCTTCGTAGCTCCTAATATACATATTAATGTAATTGGGTTCATTTATATCTCAAAATAAAGTTACAAGTATCTAGATTAACGCTAATTTATTCATATCTCTTAAATATTCCTAGATTCCGAATTAGGAACCAATTTTGGAAACTATCTTTTCTCTTATGGGAATTTACATGCAATTTACTTTGTTTACATTTTGAAAAGAACCATGACGCTCACGCCAATCACGCATCACGCCGTCACTTACCTGGTCTATAAGATCCTATAAAGTAACTGGCGTTTTAATTTCAAATAATAGTTCGGAAGTTAAATTAAGTACAAATTTAATATCATGGGCGGCAGCACATAATGCTTTAAGTTCGGCCTCAGAGGTGCTTTCAGATATTGATTTTTGTAAGCGAGAGCCCCATATTATAGGTATTCCGTACATGCGGATTAAATATCCAGTAGTTGATTTGCGAGGCAGTTCTGCTGCAAAGTCAGCGTCTGCGTAAGCATCTAGTTGTATGGTAGATTTGGTCGAAGTAAACCAAATACCTAAAGATTTAGTCCCTTTCAGATATTTTAAAATTCGATGAACAAGTTTAAAATGAAGAGGCTGTGGCGATGCTTGAAACCGAGCAACATATCCCACAGCAAATGCAATATCTGGTCTGGTGCATGTTGCTAGGTATTGCAAATATTCAACTGCAGTTTTATAAGGAACAACTAGTTTCGGATAATTTTTCTTTGGAATTTTGTGATTTGCAATCGGTACCATCGGAGTGGGTGCCGTGTTGCAATCTGTCATGTTCAAGATTTTCAGGACGTTATTAATATAAGATTCTTGATTTATAAAGATTGAACCATCTGGTAATTTATTGAATTGAATTCCCAAGAATCGTTTCGGGAAGCCTAGGTTTTTAATGTCAAATTGTAATTTCATATTTTCAAGAAGTTCAGAGATTCCTTGGGTATCAGAGCCAGTTACTAGAAAGTCATCAACGTATACCTAGATGATTTACATAGTAATTTGTTATCAGTCACTCGATTAATGAATAGCGGATGTCATGTGGCATTTTCGGATGACAAGGTCTCTGTAATCGACAGCGCAACAGGTGAGACCATTTTTTTTGGACGAAGGAAAGGAAATTTATATTCGATTATTTTTAAATTACCGGATATTTCGAGTCAACGGCAGACGAATAATTGTTTTATCGAATATGAGGATAAAAAGATTCAGTTGTGGCATAAACGTTTCGGTCATGTGA
Organism: Acanthococcus lagerstroemiae; assembly: GCA_031841125.1. Classification (NCBI taxonomy): domain Eukaryota; kingdom Metazoa; phylum Arthropoda; class Insecta; order Hemiptera; family Eriococcidae; genus Acanthococcus; species Acanthococcus lagerstroemiae. Next base: position 83,634,438 of record CM063106.1, read on the forward strand.
ATTATCAAAGTTTAAGTAAATTAGTGTCAGATAAAATGGTGAATGGTTTAGAGATTGATAAAATTGACAGGTCTAAATTTCATACTTTCGACAAATGTGAAACATGTATTGTGAGTAAGCAAGCCGTTCTACCTTTTTCAGAACGTAATGATTCTCGTAGCTCTCGCCCATTGCAATTAATACATACAGATATAATTGTAGTTAACGTAAAAGGCAGGCACGGAGAGAAATTTATTTTAACATTTATTGACGATTTTAGTGGATTTAAAGCGGCTTACTGCATGAAAAATAAAAGTGACACATTAGAATTTTTCAAAGATTTTTTAAATTTCGCTCATTCATATACTAATTACAAAATTGAACGTATTAGATGCGACAATGGAGGTGAATATACTGATGGAAAGTTCGTAACATTTTGTAGAGATAATAATATTCTCGTTGAATACGTTTGCCCTGCCACACCTCAACTTAATTCTTGCGCGGAACGTAACAACCGTACTATCGTAGAACGGGCCAGAGCAATTTTAATTGATTCGAACCTAAACGTTAATTTTTGGCCCAATGCAATTGAAACGGCAGTGTATATTTTAAATCGTTGTCCGGTGACAGGTAAATCTGTCACACCTGCCGAATGTTTCTTCAATAAAGTACCTAATGTTAACCGTTTAAAAGTATTTGGTAGTATTGCATTTATGCACATTCCGAAGCAATTCCGAGGTAAATTTGATCCAAAAAGTAAGAAAGGTATCTTTATTGGATATACAACGACAGGATATAAGATTTGGTGTCCGAGTACTAAAACAGTGAAATATTCGAGAAATGTAGTTTTTGACGAAAATAAAACTGTGAAAGATTGGGATGATAATGACGTTGAAAATGAAACTAATATCGATCAAGTTTCCTTTAGTGTCGAGGATGATGTTCTCAATAAGAGCATAGATAGTGATAATAACGGTACATACGTAAGTTCTACTTCAACTATTAATAAGGGTGTTATTGTTACCCCTGATGTCGCAGTCACTACGGAGATTGTAACTCCTAATACGAACAGTAATGTGTCGAATGGCTCTGAAGAACCCGATAATTCAGATAACGTTTCTATGCTTGAAAATATGAATAGTGCAGATAAGGACGTGATCACCAGTGTGCGTGATGAGGAGGACATGAGTGAGAACGAAGATGATGTACTTGAGGGTAGGCCTAAGAGAGAGATAAGAAGGCCAAAACGTTTCAACGATTATGAAGTTTCTTCCTTTTTAGTTTTGGTTGACAGTCGTATTCCTAAATCTTATAAGGAGGCTGTTACGTGCGAAGATGCTATACATTGGGTTGCAGCAATGGACCAGGAGATGAAGTCTATAAAAGAAAATAGAGTGTGGAACCTGGTTGACAAAGCAAAAAGTAATGAAGGGGAATATGTGTCGTGTCGTTGGGTTTACACTTTCAAGGAAAAAGATGGTAAAAAGACTTACAAGGCGAGATTAGTTGCACGTGGGTTTTTGCAAGATGAGAATGATGAGGACTATTTTTCGCCTGTAGCCAAATCTACCACATTAAGAACGGTGACGTGTTTAGCAAATGAACTTGGTATGCGTGTTAGTGTTATGGACGTAAGAACAGCGTTTTTGTATGGGAAATTAGAGGCTGGAGATTCTGTCTTCATGCAGCAACCACCGGGATATGAGGTTCCGGATAAAGTTTGCAAACTTGTAAAATCTATTTACGGCTTACGTAAGTCCTCGAAACAATGGAATAAATGTATCCACGAATTTTTATTTTCTCAGGGATTTGAACGATCAAAGTTTGATTTTTGTCTTTACATACGGCATCGGAAAAATGCTATAATTTACTTACTATTATATGTAGATGACATTTTTATTGTATCAAATAATGATGACGATCTTAACGAATTAAAATTTCAATTAGTAAAAAGTTTCAAGGTTTCAGATGTTTCAAATGCGAATAAATTTCTTGGCGTTGATTTTATTTGGAATTATGAAAATGGAACAGTTTATTTATCTCAAAGTAAATATATTGAATTACTGTTAAAGAAGTTTCGAATGACCGAATGTAACCCTTGTGATACTCCGATGGAGGAACGTCTAAAATTAAAATGTAATGAAACCAACTATTTCACCAAGAAACCACTCCGTCAATTGTTGGGTTGTTTAAACTATGTCGCGAATATGACACGACCCGATAATATGTTTTGCAATAAATTATTTAAGTCAATTTCAAGAAAAGCCTACTGATGAAATGTTTTCCTATGCTAAACGCATTTTAAGATATTTAAAAGGTACTATCGATCGATGTTTAACGTATAAGAAGTCTGGAAAATTAAATTTAGTTGGTTATGTGGATGCAGACTTTGCAGGGGACGTTACTGACCTTAAGTCACGATCTGGTTTCTTTTTTATGCTCGGTAATAATGTCGTTAGTTGGTCTAGTACAAAACAAAGTATTGTAACGTTATCTACCTCCGAGGCAGAGTATGTAGCTTTATCTGCAGCTGCTCAGGAGGGTCTTTGGCTACAACGTCTATTATGTGACATTAATATAGAAATAAAGAACTTCACTTTATACGAAGATAATAAAAATACCATATCATATTGTAACAACAATGATAATAATCGTAGAACTAAACATATTGATGTACGCTATAGATTTGTTAATGATCAAGTTCAAAATGGTAATATCTCTATTGTTTATGTCGAATCGAATTCCCAAATCGCTGACATTCTAACAAAACCCCTTGGAAAAACTTTATTTTGCAAACATCGCAATATGTTATGTTGATATTATTTTATGACAAATGTGTATCTAATCACTGATCTGTGTAAACGTAAATGTGTACCATTTTAACAATTTGTTTTATTTATATGTAGTGAATTGTAATTTCATATTGTCTTTGTTAGAATTGTGTTGATTTGTTTTAATTATAAAAGGGGGGGTATATAGATGTATAACATACGCGCAGATGCATACCGTAGGTGGGGATTACGCATATCGACGGGTTTGTCATGGCATGTACTGTAAAGTTCGTTAGTTCGTTGTAGATTGTAATATACATTCGTTCTCATCTTGCACGTGTTTTGACTGTTATGCACATCAATAAATTCTTGTAATAAAGCGCATCCAGGTTGATGGGGCATTTTTCAAACCAAATGGCATTCTTAGATATTTGAATAACCCCGCTGGTGAAACAACCGCCGTTTTTGCTACATGTTCTGGAAATATAGGAATATTATGGTACGCTTTAGTTAGATCTATTACGCTAAAATACTTTTTATTTAATAAACGATTCGTGCAGTCTGTAATATTTGGGATTGGGTATCGGTCGGCTACTCTCTGTGCGTTTAATCTGCGTTAGTTTCCACAGTAGCGTCGTTTTCCGTTTCTTTCCACAATAACGAGGGGTGAAGCCCATTTGGACTTGCTGACTCGGACAAGCCCAATTTTTGTCATTTCTCGATATTCTTTTGTGACCTTGTTGCGGTTGAGTTTTGACAGCCGGTATGGTCTTTGGTACACTGGATTCCCCGTCGTTTTGATGTAGTGCTGAGTATTGTGCGGCGCCTCTCTGTATTTTTGCGGCTGTAAAAGGTCGGGAAAATTGTGTAATATTTCGGTCACCCTATCATTGTCGTCATTAAAGTTCGTGATAAGGTGAACACTGGTGAAGTTCGTGTGCTTTTTTGTGCATTCGACACTGAAAAGTGTTTTCCCATCCACCAACATTCCTTGAGTCAGGTCGGGGATGATGTGATTTGCTTTCAAGAAGTCTACCCCAAGGATGGGCGGGCGCTCTGGAGAGCCCTTGTCGATTCGTTCAACCTCGAGCTTTATTTCCAAAAGCTCTTGTTGAAGTGAGTTTAGCGCTTGTATCTAGTGATGTGTAGTAATTGATAGTATTTTTGATAGTATTGATAGTTTTTAGTAAATTTAGTACTATCAAACTATTGATAGTTACTTCATTGACTATCAACACTATTGATAGTTCTTAAAAACTATCAAATTAATAAACACTATCAAATCATTAAAATGAATAATTATGAATTTGTTATTTGTCAACACTGTTTTAAATTTATTTAATTATAGTTACCTAAATAGTAAATAATACTATAAATATTTAGTATTTACTGATTTTGTGAACTGTGATTTCGTCCATTCAGATGAATTTTGGAAGCTGGGAAAGAGACCATAAGCTCATTAGATTTAGGTTCGTTCTCCCAGTCGTTTCTCGATCCTCGATGTGTATTTGACAGTTTCATTTTTCATTCCATGATTTGATTATTAATTAAACTCTTTTGGTTCTGGGTTTGGTAGTTAATGTTATGGTTTATGCTTGGGTAATGTATATTACTGAATACCTACTGAAACTTGAAACCATTTAAAAGTTATTGTTATTTCTTATCAATAAGTTATTTGTTGGATTATGATTATTGAGTTACCGATTATTTAAAATTATTATCACCAGTATCACACTCATTTTTGTAAGAAAGTTCTTTGATTATATAACAAGCAATTATAAATTTTCCTTCATTTCTTCATATTTATGATTTACAAAACACGATATGCGACCTTTTGATTTCACACATGATTAAACAACCACATAAGACTCAAAACTTGATTATTGATTAGAAAATTATAGAATGTAAAATAAAATACGAAGTTGTTGGGTTAGGTTCTTCTTAACAGAGTGGAAACTGGATGGATAGTTCGATCAATCGATCCCTTAAGGTTAAGGAAACTGAAGTGAAGAGCGGAGAAGATGAAAAAAACTAGAAGACAGAATACAGAAGAGCTCGTGACTTGTAACGTTGTATAACCTCATAAATAAATAATGCAACGAGCAGACATCAGGAATCAGGAATTTGGAGAGATCAGACATCAGACTGCCTCAGGGGAGGTCGAGAGATGGGGTGCTAGAATAACAAAATACAGGAATCGAATCACAGCGAATCAAAAATTGTTAAACTGATTTGAAAGAAGAAAACACAAAACAGTAGCAGGCCTAACGCCTGAGCTAATAGTAAAATACTAAAATACAAAGAGTGTATTTATTATTTCATTCGAAAAAATTCTCAATCTAGTTTCTAATTAATAATAATTAATAACAAAATAGTGATTAAATCTTGTTAGAACTGAGAATAAATGAATTATTCATCGATCCTAAAATTGTTAATAATTAATGTTAAAACTATCAAATAAACATTGATAGTATTGATAGTATGTAAAAAACTATCAAACCACTATTTGATATAGTATTGATAGTACTTTAAGTTACTATCAAAACAATTGATAGTCCGAAACTATCAACAACTACACATCACTACTTGTATCAATAGGTTATTAGAATTAGTCTCAACTGCACTCACTTGCACTTACGAATTTGAATTCTTTCTCAGGAGCTGATAAATGGGGTCGGCCTGTTCCGCGAGCTTGTCCAGCTCCAGGGATTGGCAAGCCATTAAGTAAGGCTTGATGTCAGATGGGATTCTCGAAAACCAAAGCTCCTTCAGAGCTGTTTCTCCGACGAAGTTCCTCCATGCCTTCTGAGCCGTCCCAAAAGCTCACCTGGGGTCTGATTTGGTACCTCGGCGGCCACGTCAAACTATTTTCAGAGGCGTTTTTCCTGTGAGTCTCCATATTGCTCCAACAGGGTCCTTTTCGCGGTGGTATATGGTGCAGTTTCACGTACATTCGGGTCCTCGGAATTGACATTTTCAACTACAGACTGGATTTTTTCCAACTGATCTATGGTAAGACATTGAAGTAAGTAAAAAAACTTATCTTTTTCAGTTTCAACTTCATTTCCCGCGAATTGTGTTTCAGCTGTTAGAAACCAGAGACTAGGATTGGCCGTGGCAAAATCCGGGATTTTCACTTTTCTGTGGACTGCCGGCGTCGTTATTGCTGCAATTTCCGGTGGCGCCATGTTGGAGGACGAACTTTCGGCCGAACTTTGGACTAACTCGAATGAATTATTGCGTGAATTTTTCGGGGTCGACGTGACCACACGTTTTTTAAACAATTTTTGCGCACTTGCTTTCGCGGACTGAACTTTTGACTTTTTCAACACCTTTGGAGAAAAATAACGCTCCAAAAAGCGCGACTGGAACGAACCGTTTTCCTGAATAAATAATTCCGGGTCAAAACTTTCAAAGGAATTACAATTTATCTTGTCATCTGTCATTTACAGTGAAAACACACAAAATTGACGAACTTTTGAACTTTTTTACTTAGAAAATCGGACTTACAAGACGGATTCAGACGGCGAATTAGCGGTGCGAACAAACTCACTTTTCCAAACACTTAAAATTGTTTCCAAAATGAAAAAAACTTGTCGAAATTACTCCCAGCACGTCGTTCACTGGCGAGGTCGCCAATTTGTAGCGAATAATTATCAGAAGACTCCGGTGCATAGTACTTTTAATAACGAGAGCTATACAGATAATGTGTACAGTCGACGAGTACAAAGAACGAATGAATTGCAGCAAACTTTTTCAGTACCTACGTTAGACAAAATATAGCACGTTACAAACTGCATTCAACATACACATACAACGAATTATCTATTACACTCCGCTCTCACTTCTCGACATGCATATATTTCCACAGTAATCTTCTAAAAGTGTTACAACGTACCACGTAACCCACTGACAGAACTCTTGCTTATATCTATCATGAATGTACATTAATTTAAATGCATCATAAATGCAACTTATCAACAAAATTCGACATATACTTACCTACTTTTTTTGAACTTGTTGTAGTGATTTTCATTGATTCTCACGTTACAATGTACCTACCCCATATTTTTCTTTACAGGGCATCTTGCAACATAATTTTGAAAAAATCATCAAAAATTTGAATGAATGTGAAATACAGAATGAAGTAAGTCAACTTACAGGGCAGAACAAAGGCTAGTTTTCGACATAGTTTCCAATTTTCTACAATGAATGGTCTATTTTTTTATGGCAGTTAGAAGAAAAATGTTGCAGTGTGCCCCTTCTCCCCGACCTACTGTGATGTGTATATGGTACCCATCCACTCTGTGGCTGTCACCACATTTCGACAGTGAATGTTAAAGAATGCCATGTATAGGCCTATAGTGAATTCGGACCTGTCAAGAATCAACAGCAAAGTGGCTGACATCTAGCGGACGTTTTCAACAACATCTAGTTCTTTTGTGTTTTTATCAATGTTATGTTAGGATAAAATCGTACCTACATTTTCCCCTAACGTTGATAAGAAACTCAGTAGAAAGTCGTAAAACGACATCAGCGCGCCACCACCCTGCTAGGTCCGAATTGGGGACGATCGAGTTTCTAAAAATTTCGGAGTTGAAAAACAAGACCTGAGAGTGTAAATATCTATAAGATATTTTTTAGGTCAGTAAAATACCGGAAAATGAACAAATCAGCGGCTGGAATGTTTGACCCTTTTCTGTACCTAGTTAATACCAGCAAGTATGTAGGTACTTCGACATTTGAAGTCAACGTCGAATGCTCTTTTCATATTATTCACAACAAATGTTCGACCACTGAAATCGTTTAATCTCAGTTGGTATTGCGTATTATTTGATGCGCGTTGATTCGTTATCGTGGGAAATCCAATAATAAATAGGTTACTAAAAATGAAAGGGCTCTGTGGTGGATAATGTAACGAATCCGTATAATACACTACTTATAGGCATTAGAGGTATTATACGTAGGGACCTAATACGTAGGTACCTAATACTTATCAGTTTCATACATCGATATAATATCGAAAGTTATGAATTAGCCAGTAGTTTAGTAATGTTAAAATTCGTGTCGTGGCTTTTTTCGTAGACAAAATTAAACTTGGTATTGTAGGTTTCATTCAAAACGAACGCGAAGCAGTGTAATTAATATAGTTAATCTAGGTAGGTACCTATTAAATGCTCGTTCTGTACTTACCTACTATGTATTCGTATCTATATAGGGATACAAACGAACCGATAAGACGAGAGTGTGAGTGCAAACAATAAAACAGGTACGTCAACTGAATTTTCAGTTTAAAAGTTGCTTTTTTTCACCTGATCAGTAATTTTATGTACTATGTATAAGCGCCAAGTGTGACCATTATGGTCCTCGGATAAATCCTTTTTTACCTTTCCGCGTAAAAATAATCACTTAGTACGCCTTGTTTTCCTTTTCTGTTTTAAGCCCTTTCACTCGCCTCACTCGCGCGGACGACTATATTTTTCGTGTAGGTATTTGTTTCATCGACTGCCCCCCTTTTCCTCCGTTAGAAATAGCCGAATACGCGATTGGATCGGGTACCTAATTTAAATTTGCAGGAATGGAAAATATGAGACAATAGGACCTCTCATCGTTCGAGCATCGAATTTTTCATGCGTTAAATTTTGGCGCGCTAATATGCAGTGGCAACCCGCCTAGAAATACGTCCATTACCTATATTGAACTGATTGTTTGATTCAGCTTTACATATATGTGACCTGCATCGAGAAAATGGGTTTAGTAAGCAAAACACAAATTTTATCAGGAGAACGAAAAAAAATTTTGAATGCGAATATCTTTGGATTGGAGCGATCAACTTTGATGGCTTGTAGAAGCCTAAATAATTTTTTTTAAATTTTTTTTGACAACACCACGTGAAAGAGCAGGTCTTAATTAGCATAAATCAAGTAAAATCTCGAAGTCGATTTTTTTGCTCACTACCACCTTTTCTCGATGCAGGTCACATATCTTTTTTTTTTATGTTGGATTTGCTTAATAATACTTCAGAGCCTAATGATCGTAATTATAATTATTCTTTCTGTGTATGCTCGCAGGTAATATAGATACGTACCATGGATCGAATACACAGAAATCAATGGTTAAATTCGAATGCGAGAATTAGCAAGTCCGTGGATACAAAAACTGTCGACTCTAAAGAAGAAAACGCGTTAAAATGGAAAAGAGTGTTCGACGACAACCAGCATATTTACCATTTGATCATCGGGCCAACTTACGATCTGCTACGGTTTGTGGGCAGAGCTCCATTTTATCGAGATAATACAGGTACTCGCTATACATATGAGGGAAATAACTTGGTGTACTTACTTTATTTGTTGGAATAATATTTCTACCCTTACATTGGTAATTTAAATAGGGATGGATTTAACCACACGCTCCAAGAAATGGGAAAAAACGCTTAAAAAAATACAAATCACGATAAAATGATAGTTTGCCTATTTAATGAAAACATTCAAGCTAAATAATTTATTTATTTATTTGAAAAATATTAATGTGCTCTCTAATAACAGCTTGAGAGCCAATAAATTATAAGAGAGCACAATAATAACAGTAGTGGTACTAACGATGGGGCAAGTTGACTTCCGTGACTCCTCCCCCCGCCCGCACTCCTTCATTTCCCCTTCATCCAAGATTCACCGGAGGGGCTGCGACCGAAGAATAAGGCACTTATTATTCTACTTGTGGATTTGCATTAAGACGTTGCATGCCTTTTTTAAGAACGTCACTCTACTGTCAAACAATACATCAATCAAATTATCTACTTTAATGACTTTATTAAAGGACCGCAAGGCACGATTGAGAGGTGTCATCCCGAAACTCGTGCAATGTTGTAGGATTTGAAATAAATCACGATTCCTACCTGGTCTAGAGGGAGCAGACAGACTTATTTTGTTGAGCAAGAATGGGGAATCGATCTTCCCTGATAGCAAGTCCCTTACAAACAGTGTTAGGGTCAGCTGTCCCCTTACTCTTAACGATGTAAACTCATATCCTAGAACTAGTTCTCTATAGGTTATTGCTGGTTCATAGTATCCAAAATTCTTAAAATACATGCCTCATCGTGTTAGTGAGCCAAAAGTCTGAGAATAAAGCGCAAACAAAGCACAAAAGAATGCGATTTTATATGATGATTCGAATATGAGGGAGCGACTCAGAATATGTGCCCCATGTCGGTACATGAGAGCGTGATATTCAAACAAAAGGAAAGCACTTTCGAGGAAAATCAGAATACGCAGATACTTCAGGAATATTTTTTGAATTCGTTCTCATTTTTCCGAGTATTCGCTTCCATTGGGACTTTTCAGATATGATGTCTCCGTAGTCTAACTGCGACCTCACAAGAGCGAAATATAATGTCCTTAAGGTGTTTATATCCTTGAAATATTTAGAATTTCGAATCAGGCCTCCCCCAAGTTTCTTTTGGCCTTACACAAGGTAGTATGTAAGTGATAATTGAAGCTCAAATCTGCACGAAACAGTATACCTGGTCCCTTACCTGATCAAGTGACTCCAATGTCACTCCTCTGATGTAATATTCCGTTGGGATTTGTTGTTTTTTGCGAATAAATTACATAGATTTACACATTTTTACATTGAGGGGTAAGGAATTCCCAACGCTCCATTCTACCAATCTGTGTAAGTCCGATTGTAATAGATCCCTGTCACGTTCACTATTAATCTCTCTTTAAATATCTTTATGTCGTCAGCATACAGAAGACAGTAAGAATTCCGCAGTCGCGTTTGTATATCGATCATGTACTGTAAGAGAAGGTAGGTATCCCGGTGGGAAATTTGAATCGCGTTTTCTGCGCGCTATCTATCATCGCGTAAATTATCGCAGGAGGTGGCACTCTAGCACGTGATACACACGCGCTTGAAACTGAACGTATGGCTGGCGTAATACTCGCAAAAGAAGCGCGTCAGACGAGGATCCTGTTAAAAAGCAAAAGCTGAAAGCAAAAGCTAGAACGCACAAATAATTGAAAGCAAAAGCAAAAGTTTTATTTTTTACAGCTTTTCCAGTATTTATCTATTTATAAATTATAATTTCAAATTTTCATTTTTATTTTCATTATCTCAATGGTCAGTGTGCTGTTAAAATGTGTTCACTGGTAAGCAGTGTTGTGAAAAGCTATTTCTAAAAAATATAATGTTGTACAAAATATTCAAAAATTAGGGAAAAAGCCGAAAGTCAAAAGCGGAAAGCTGAAAGCTTATGATTTTTGTTTTTGAAAAGCAAAAGCCATAAGGGAAAGCTAAATATGAAAAAATTTGAAAAGCAAAAGCTAAAGTTTTATTTTCCAAGGTCAGAAGTTAAAGCCGTAAGCAAAAGTTTTATCATATGGCTTTCCATCTCTGTTCTTTAGTAGCGCGTAAAATCGGGATAAGTATGCACGACATACGTGGAGACATATGCGGAGAATACGCGCTTATTTTCAGCTTCAAAAAGCGGGCACTATATGCGCTTGTAATACGCGCGTATTTTCAGCTTCCAAAAGCGGACGCTATACGCGCTTTATATCAGAAGCGGATACAGAGGGTTGAGGTTCCAGACCCCTCTCCCCCCTTCTATATAAATTTGTCTATAGACCGCATAATGCAAAATATTTACACTGTTTATCAAAATTTCTTTATTCAATAATATGTTGCAAAATACAAGTACATATTTCAATTGTTCATGAGGATTTATATAACAATACGAGAATAACTATTATCATCGTCTTCATGTTCTTCAGTTGTCGGGCGCACTCGTCATTCTTCAGTTTGAGCCAACCTTCAACTTTTATTATTATAAATCTTCTTCTGACATTCTCTTCACCAGTAGATCTATAAAATGAATTCAGTTCAATCGTTTATTAGAAACAAAAAAATTCTCCCTCTCCAGACATCATAATCTACTCATCCGTCATTTGAATGTCCCATGATTATAACGATAATAGGGGAGGATTCAGAAAAATAATTTGACCGAGAAACTTTCCTGAGTTTCACTAATTCTATTTTTTTCTCGCCAGTCTTTATTCATAACCTCTGCTGAAAGGTTCCTTTTCTCGCATAATTTTTTGGTTACTTCCGAGATTTTGTTTTTCTGTGTCCACATTATTGGACTCCTTGACTAAAAATATTTCGTACAACTCTGAAAAAAAGTTGTAAGTTTATCACACACCTTCTATACATCATTGTCACTCACCCAAATCTTTAAAAAATAGTTATAAGTTAATAAATAAAAACTCAAAAATCTCCGAGCAGTCTGATAAAAAATTATCTCAAAAATAAAAATTAAACAGGTAAGTAAAAAAATAGTCAATGCCCGTCTTAATGTTCGAACTCTCATAAATGACGATACTCTAGTTGAACTCGAATATACTCTCAAAAATTCTAATATAGATGTATTGGGACTAGACGAGGTGAGAAGGAAAGAGGAAAGCAGAAAAGCATTGTGAAAACGAAGGAGAGAAATTTAATTAGTTACGTAGGTAATGATTTTGGACAAAAAGGTGAAGGTTTTTGGATCAATAATAAACATATAAGAAAAATCTGATAGAATTTAGAGAAATAAATGATAGGATACCTAGCAGTTTTAATAATAAAAAAGGGAAACAAAAAACGCTCACCATTTATGCACCAACGGCTATAGCTATAATAAAAATATGAAAAAGACTGCGACGAATTGCACGATAACTCTCGGAAAAGTACGACGAATTGAAAAAACAAAGTTCACTTAAATATTGAAAGGAGCATGTCATTTTCTCGAACTTATTGTTGTAGATGTTCGAAGGATTTTATTTTAGGTTGAGAAGTTTCATGTCCACAACTATTTAGTGGAATTTTATTGTTGTAGAGGTGCCTGTTCTTCCTCTGCAGTGGGTTCCCTAATTTCGGAAAGGAAGATGATTGGGGGTGAATTAATTTTGTCTTCTTCACTGAACCCGTTTATACGTAAGGAAAGTTCATAATTATTGAAGAATTCATTAATATTTTCTATTTTCGATTTACTTCCACTGAATTTAGGTGGGTCAAAACGGGGAACGCGGCACTTAGTTGGCATTTCTTTTGCGTTATCGAATGCTTTTGAAAGCTTGTCTAACGCTTTGGTATTTATCCTGGTTCTGTTAAGGAAGTCGTGTACGAGAACCTCAATTTCTTGGGATGACGACTGAGTAAATTGCTCCCTTAAGTTGTCGTGTTTGTCTGCGGTACAATTCTCCTCTCCTTCTAGTAGTTGTTGGTACGAATCCTCGTGCTCGTCAGAGTGTAAACTGCGCGTGTACTCCCGAATTTTGATGGGCTTAGTACTTCCCCAGATCGTAATGAAAGTAGCTTATATAATGTGTCTTTATCTAAATTGGGGTTTCCCTTGAGTTTCTTGTGCAGCCTTTTTCGTAATTCTCTCCTTTCTCCCTTTGTACTGAGTCCTAATTCCTCGAATGCGAAAAATAATTATTTTTGATTGATCTTGTAGACCCAGTGAAATTCTTTTTGCTTGCCTTGTTTAAAAGGCGAAGTCAGTAGGTTCCTAAGGGAAAAAGAGGGAGATACTGTTTTTTCCGCAATTTTGAAATATTTTACAGCTTGCAAAATGAGAAGGAAAAGAGAGCGGAGATTTTCCTATCGTGAGGTTTTCTATATGAGTGGAGCAGTATAGTGAGATATCGGCTGAAGTGATGTAGATTGTTGCCAGAATATGAGTTGTATTTACTTTTTCTGCGTTTGTCAGTGAGTCTCTATGGTAATTAATTACCAGAAGATCAACAGTGGTTTGAACTTGTCCGGTCAAGCCAGATGCTCGTCAGTGACCTCTGAAGTTTCCAATAATTTATTACAGAACCGAGTGTCCTTATCGTTGGCTGAATGCTTGTTGGACGTCTATGGCCGTCAGCGAACAGAGGCTTCAAACCGTGTAAGGATTGTATCGCTCAGTATAAAAACTCATTGATTATTACCCAGTTTTTAGAATCAAAATTTTCCGCAAAATCTCTGTATGTCGAGTCAAAGAAGTTACTTCGTTTGACAAGACGTAAAACTGCCATTAAGTGAATTGGAGCCGTTGAAATGGTCAGGCCAAATAGCGAACGGTTTTCCAAGACTTTTAACCTTTATGCAGACAGCGAGTTTTACGGAATTCGGAATTTTAATTTTGAGTTCAAAAGTGTTCAATTAAATTTTGTCAGGATTCTTAAGTGACTAAATAATTCTATGTTTCGCGGCGCACTATCGGTTTTCGCAAAAGTACCTATATGAAAATTATGAGTATAATTACAATTATTTTCTTACGTTAATCCTTGAAGTCTTGGGTCTTGATTGATGATTGGCCGGATCACTAGATGCTGTTTTGGAGGTTATGTCGGAATTTTGGTTGTACCACTGAATGTTGTTGGAGAATGTATCGAAATTCCACTGAATGCTGTTGGAGAATCGGAATTTTCACGTGCCAACGGTGTTGGAGAACCGGAATTTTCACGTGCAAGTTCTTGGAACGCCACTCGATTCGATGCTGTTGAAAAATATTCCACTTGGAATTTTCGTGTGAAGTTGTCCGGACGATTCTGAGGTTGGTCGGAGATCGATTTAAACAATAACTGCGATTCTGGATTCTAACGTTGGGTGCCAATTTGTAGAGTGGTTTCTTTGGTTACCACTCTACCGCCGACTAGCTTGACACGATCTTGGACCTTTCGACGAAATAAAACGACTCAACCCTTTTCCGAACTATTGTAATTATAGCGTTCTTAACTATGCGAAGTCTATTCCGGTTCTCAATCGTCCAGTCCAAACCTCCAACCAGGTAACCGTCGGTTCCTTCGAAACGAGGTTACGTATTCGAGTATTGCTGAATAATATAAAACTGTTTTACTGAATTTATGCTGATGTTCGTATTGTTTGAATAGTAATAATAAAAATATGAAGTGTATTGCGAAAGAGGAATGAAGAAATGAAAACTGGATTTGACCTAGATAGTTACGATAAAAGAATTTTAGATACTACAGCCACATATAATTGAGTTGACCTTTTCCAAAAGTGATCATGGTTAGCCTTTTTCAATTTTCACTTTTTGGTACTACTGTGCAGAGAATTCCACGCGCTATCTGGTGGTTTTTTGTTTAAAAAAATCAAAATGTAAAATAGTTTAGTATTTGAAGATGAAATCACGCTCCTCTCCAAAACTCATCGCATGGTCTACTAATAATTTTTCGCTATTTCCCACAAATTTTCGGATTTTACCATAACCACTTTTGAAAACGGTCGACTCAATTATTATGGATGATTTTTAACAGCCAAGTAGATGAACGTAATGAAGAAAAAAAAAGAAAATCTAGGTCCATACCTACTATTTTGGAAAGAAAAACGATAGGGGTTGGAAATTCGAGTTTGCCGAGAAAATAATTTTAAAATTTTAAACACCTAAGTACCTATTTCAAGGGAAAAAATAAGAAAAAGAAAAAAGGACCAAATTAGAACTGGACATTGTGTATAAAAAAATCAAAAACGATTTGAGAAACTTTAACAAAGACAAAAATAATAGCATCATTGGAGAAATTTTTGATTCTATTAGGAGCACAAAACAGATAAATGAAAATCGGTCCTTGGGGAAAAGATATACCACTCAT
Source organism: Acanthococcus lagerstroemiae (assembly GCA_031841125.1). Taxonomy (NCBI): domain Eukaryota; kingdom Metazoa; phylum Arthropoda; class Insecta; order Hemiptera; family Eriococcidae; genus Acanthococcus; species Acanthococcus lagerstroemiae. The sequence continues at coordinate 83,649,829 of CM063106.1, forward strand.
TTGCTATACATATAATTTCTGTATAATATGTACATTCCAATTCCTATCGAATTTTTTCAATTTAATTCTGATTTATGCATGAAGTGGGAGTAATTTGACGTTTTAGGCGGGGGGAGGGGGTTCTCTTAATTCCATCACTGGTGCGAGTATTTGGAACAAATCTTCTTGTATGCGTACAAGTCTACGTCGCATCGATTACAATATGTTGCATTATCTTAACGTTTGATATCAATTTATTCGACAAATACGCACTCTATGGGAAAATGTGTAAGATCGTTTTTTGTGTATTTTTCCATTTTCTATCAGATTTGTTTGGAAAATTCTTTTTCTAAACTCAAATTTTAGCGAGATATAAGCAAAAACCTGTTTTACGCTCCCATTTTTGCCCCCTAGGGGACGACGCCGGCACCGGATTCGTTGGGACTTTTAGTATGTTGTTTAGGACACTTAATTAGTTCCATGTACCAAGTTTCAGCTTTCTATGTTTTTTTTTTTTTTTTTTTTTTTTTTTTTTTTCCTAGTTAGAACCTAATTTATGAGGACTACAATGAAGTGACGTTCACAAATTAGCGTGCATTTCTATCAGAATTGACGTTCACGAATTAGCGTGCATTTCTATATCAGAATTGACGTTCTATCGTATTATTAATCTGCTGTTCAAAATTTAGCGTGCGAGTCTATTTATCGTGACTGCCAAACGCATTTCCCTAACTTCCAATTATATTTTCCCCATTTAAATACTGTCGTACGAACGCGAAAAATTAGAAATTTCCGACGCGAGTGTGAAAAGTATCACGCAAGCTTCAAGTTTCTTTTTGTTAGTGTCCATGTTGGAGCGTGAGTAAACTTGGTAAATTCTATATGTACAAGTCGGGTGTGTCAATTCACAATTTCTTTCTTATGTAGTCCAGAGCGCTTTCGGCTGCTATGCCATCTTCAGTGGAGTACCCTTTCCACTGAAGATGGCATAGCAGTCGAAAGCGCTCTGGACTGCAGAAGGAAGAAATTGTGAATTGGCATACCCTGCATATAGAATTTCTTTTTCTTATTTCTTTTTGACATTTTCATGTCTTTATTTTGGCACACAAACGGGAAAAATGTTACGCGTTACATTTGAGGAGGAACGAAATAATCATTTCCAGGGAAATTAATTTTGACATTTTCATGTCTTTACTTTGGCACACAAACGGGGAAAATGTTACCTACATCGTTACATCTGATGAGGGACAAAAAGGAGTAACGAAATCATTTCCATGGACATTTATTTTTATTCCAGCCATGGGTATACTTGAGCGAAAACTGCCCCCCCCGACACGAAGCCAGTCCGTATTGGACGCTGTTCATAGCAAGAGGGAACCAAATCCGCTTCTTGAGAGAACAGGTGATTCGAAGTTCAAGAGCCATGTAGAAACTATATGACACAGCGTTTACTGATAAGTTTTTCAACGTGAGTACACATTTTTGAATCGGGGGTCCTATTTTGAGAAATTCTACTTTTTATGCTCTTTCCAACGATACTAATAACTCATTTTGTTTACAAATGAGGAGTTATCTGTCAAAAGGGCGTCCGTTCCATAAGAAATACATTGAATGGACGCCCTTTTGACAGAGAGATAACTCCTCAAATTAATGTTAGTCGGTTCCCTCTTGCTGAACAGCGTCCATTATGATTTAGCTTTTTTCCATGGAAATATATTTTTCTTCCAGCCATGTCCTCATTGATCTTGACCTCTTTGCTGCGTCCTACGCGACTACAGTTTGCAGCCGTGTTGTTGCTGCGCGACTGCAGTCTTCAGCTATGTTGTTATTTCTTATTTCTTCCAGCCATGTCCTATTGATCTTTGCCCTGCGCTATTACAGATTGCTGCCGTGTTGTTGCTGCCCGCGCGACTGCAGTCTCGAGTCGTGTTGTTAACAGAAATTTCCATGGAAATTCTTGATACACAAACGGAAAATAAGAAAGTGCACGTTATAACGGGAAAGTATGTCGCTGAAATTTCGTCGTCGGAATAGAGGCGCGAAATGTAAATCGTACGAATCGAGGCTCGGGCGCGAGGCGCATCCGACTCGCAAGCTCTCATTTGTATACGCTCCTCGTATTCGCCTGCGAACATCACGCTCCTTGTATCAGCCTGCGAGTACTATGCTCCGCTAGTGCATATCAGTTTGCAGACGCATTTTTCATGTTTTTCCGCTCCACGGATTCCACCGACACAAGAATGTCGACGATCAACGCCCATACCGCCGAAAAAACAAAAAGCGAAGCTACCGTCGACATTCTTATGTCGGCGGAATCCGTGGAGCGGAAAAATATGAAAAATGCTCTCCGTTGGTTGCAGACTCGTCTGCAAGATGACGCACTAGCAGAGCGTAGTGCGCGCAGGCTAATTACAAGGAGCGTGGTGCTCGCAGGCGAATACGAGGAGCGTGTACAAATGAGGACTTGCGAGTCGGAAGCGCCTGTCGCCCGAGCCTCTTCGTGCGATTCACATTTCGCGCCTCCTTTCCGACGATGAAATTTCAGCGACATATTTTCCCGTTGTAACGTGCACTTTTTTATTTCCTTTTCCTTTCTCATGCCCCATCTGTAGGTGTAGACGGCCATTCCAAAATAACAGAAATGACACTTGGACGCCGAACCCGTCCCAAAATTGCGTAACATAAAGATTGCTCACACCGTTTTGAAAGTATTCGTTTTACTCTCCTACAAAAGCTACCCTACTTACTCTGTGAAAATATTAGCGGTGAAAAGTATTAACGTTGATCGTCCCCGCATATTTAAACAGTGGCAATGGAGGTAATTGGCACAAACGCAAGTTTTTCATGATTACTTATTGTTTTGAAAATTGAAATAAGAATCTTTAAGGTTGCTTCTTTCGAATATTATGTTACCTAGGTATACTTCTTGTTTTCCATTCCGAATTACCTTCCTAAAATGAATGTTTTACCCATGATGAAAGGGACTACATACATTTATTGGACAAAAATAAATATGAACAAAATAAACAAATAAATACTACCTAATTTAAAAAATCGAACAACGTATATATTGGTATAAAAATATGTGCACTGTAAGTCGCTGCTGTGGTATATGGCCTCCGCAAGTTTTTTTTCTCTCTCTCTTGGCTCTATTTGTTTCCTTCTAACACCTAAAATCTGCGTATGAACCAAAATGAGAATGTTTACTCTAAAAATTCAATATTGTGAGACAGGAAGGACGACAATTCAATTTTTTCTGTACATTTTGTATTTTTCGCCCTGGAGACATCAAATCTCTAAATGATAATTTATTCTCATTTCATTGTGAAATATGGTTTTAGGGGTCGATGTGAAGTATGATGAAGTTATCGAAGTTGACTCACAAAGCCACATAGCTATTATTTTGATACTTGCGCCTTGTTTTTCCGAGTTGTTTTACGACTCCTTATTCTCTCAATTTTGTACTTAGTGTGATGAAATCGAGGTAGAATCAAAAATGTGATGCAATACTCGCGTATGTTCAGAATTGGTGACCCTAAAAAATTTTCATTTCGAGACAGAGACACTGTTTTATTTTCTAAGCGATGCGTACGTGGGTCATCCTTCAACCACGAATTTGAACTTCTATTAGGTATAATCATGTAGCGGAATTTATGAAAAACGTGAATAAATAATTGGCAGATCACGTTTTGTTTTTGAAATGACAGATTATTTTTCTCGCATTAACAGTTCACGAATTCGCAGGAGTGGAGCATAGAGCTAATGTCTTTTCGTCTTATAAACATTGTAATGAGGAGTGAGAACACATTAATGTGCATTTTCTGAAGTGAGAACACAACTTTATTTGAATGGAAGTAAAATTCCTCGTTCATTTGAATCGAAACAAAATTCCTGTCCCTCTGAATTGTTATCAGCAGTTGACAGTTCATATTCGTTGAAACTCCTGACTTTTTAAATTCCTTGGATTTATGTCCTTTGAATTTATTTTTCGTCTTGTAAAGGTAGAGTGTTTGATTTCTGCTTGCCACTTGGAATGAATTAAACGGAAAATGGAAATGTATTCTAGTTTTCTAGTATGTTCTGTGTTGATCAAATTCTGCCGGGTGATTGTAGTCAGTGTTGCCAGATGCTGAGCGAATAAATCCGTTTTTCAATTTTTTTTTAAATCCGTAAAAATCCGTATGTCAAAAATCCGTGCATTTATCCGTATTGGAGCGCTAATGAAGCCTTTCCAAAGAATCCGAACCTCACGTCCTCACACATACTCTCACAGTCTTATCAGTTCACAGACTCACAGTTCTTCACGTATCTTCTATCTGTCTTCTCAGTCTTTCGCGCCACTGTTTCTTCTATCATATAGACATTTATTCGTTTCATATCTTCGGAATTCGGAAATAATTATTTCAAAAGGAGGGACTGCCGAGAGCAAGAACCTGTTTCCAACTGACGAAATAATGATTTTATTTAATAAGTTCGTACATGGTAGGCAGCAATTTATATCATTCCATACATTATCCGTATAATTCGATAATTTCCGTATGAAAGTCCGTAGGGGTTTAAAAATCCATAAAAATACGGACTTTTCCGTACATCTGGCAACACTGATTGCAGTTTGCAGCTTCACAGTTCGAAGCCTTGAACTTCCATGATGTGCGTGTAGCGTCCTGAGCTTTTATGTTCACGGGTCCGGGGGGGGGGGACGAAAAGAAGACTTCAATTCTTAGAGCATCATTCGCTAATCAAAATATACCAAGTCTACACTAGCGCTTCTACAATTTACATAGTCCCAATGGCAAACACCCTGTTACTACCTCGCGATCCGCGAGGTTGCTTGTTCCTTCGTCGTTTACACAACTCTTTTTCATTGTAGTTTGCAGAAATTCCTTTGTTGTTTACAAAGGATGCCCCCGGCCTTCAGTAAAGTAGTGGGAGATTGTCTGACCTTCGAGTCTTCTTCATGAAGGTGTAAGTTCATTATTTCATGAATAAAAAAAAAAAACTACATAAATTACTTTCAAATTATCGAGAAAAAAACACCTTAAATTATGTTTTTTTTTGGAGAATGACCCATCTACATTCTGTCTATTTGAAGGAAAACATTGAATTAAGGAGTAACCATCGTCACCTTTTTGTCTGCAGTTCAGTCATTTGAAAGTTCAAGTATAAAAATATAAGTAGATGTGCGCGTATAATAAAAGAGAATACCTACGAGTAAATATTCATTGTGAAAAATGAATAGGATAATGGCAGAAATCTACTTAATAATTTCCACCACAAAAAAAAAAAAGGAAGGAAGGAAGATAAATAAATTCCGTAAGATAAATATAAATTATGATTATTCGAATTTTTTTTAAAGTCCATCTCCATTTGTTAAAATACTTTTTGTTTTCCATGTTAGGCAAAATGGAGTTCAGATATTGCTCGGCAGTGATGCTATACACGCTGTTCAGCTATGTGGTTGTTTCAATTTCGGCTATATTCTCTGTTGTCGACATTTATCACTCATCGGCAACTTACTTTAATGATAAAGTGGAAAGATTGCTGCTCATATCCATGATAATGCCTCAGTTATTTATTCCCGTCTTATGTTGGCTTCAGCTAGAAAGCACTCAGCGATACTGGAATCAGTGGAGCAGCTTTCAGGTAAGTTAGATATTTTCATACGTGTAGATACTGGTGACTGTATAGGTATTATTTAAATTATACATTTGTATACATTCACTGGAAATTAATATTTTGCCATCGTGTATTCAATCTCACTGGCGGATTACCGAGACTTGTCTACGCATCATCTTTTAAAAATAGTTTTCTTTTTACGTATTTTTAAACAAAGTTACCTTTGAATTAATAATTTTATATTCACGTGACAGGAAAAGTTCGAAAACGTTACTAGAAGTAGATTTCCTCCGGTATCGGAAGTGAGACCGACGTACTTCAGTATATTTCTATATGGCTCCATAACGGCTCTTGTTGTGTTCATTGTGCAACCCTACAACGTATTTGAGGTATTAAGATGGTATCACACACCTGGGTATTATTTCACATTAATAGGAAATTTGGGTCATTTCTGGTTTTGGGTCCTTACATCAAAGATTGTGGCAAAAGTGTCAGAGGAATTTCACAAGAATTTCCACGCGGTAAGTGTAATAAATAATAATAATTTACCTTCGAAGGTACACTCATCTATTGGAAGTCTGTACCTCTTAACTATTACCTATCTACCAGGCCAGCCAGCCTGCCAACACCAACGAACCAACCAATACTTTCAACACGAAGCTGTGACTGGCAAATTTTAGCCTTCTCATTCATTTCTTGACAGGAAGTGTCAAAAGCTGAAGGCTATTCTCCGAAAATAGAAGAGTATCGTCTCTTATGGATACACCTCAGCCGGATAATTCGCGAAAGCGGATCTAGTGACAGTTTATTCATTTCAATATTCATACTCACTGTAATATTTAATCTCGTTCTGATCTTCTACATCTGCGTGTTTGATGCACCAGGACATCTGTCCAAGCACGAGTATGTCGATATCTTCCTTGATTTTGCGGTGGTGTGTTTTTGGTGGTACGTTTTGCAGGCTTATTGCAACGCTGGATATCGTATGACTGAAAATGTGAGTAAAATACTATATTAATACCGAACGACATACGAGAAAACTGCATTTTAGTGGCGTCTGAATTTTACATTAATTTATTGTAAAAAATGTAGGTACCGAAAGTCTGATCCAATTAAGAAACATAACTGGCTACCCGCAATACACATCGATATATATGGGTATTTTGAAGTTGGAGGGGAAAGACCAATTCGAGAACACATTATCAGCGTCGTGAAAAAATGTGACCTGCCAGGAAGAAAGGGACCTGAGCGCAAAAATGTAAATTTTACAGGAGAGTTGATAAACAAAATTGACATGACGTTTTCAAGTTATGGAGACACTCAACTTTGAAGACTACAGTCGTTTGGGAAAATTTCTTCGAATTTTTTCAACAACACCACGCGAAAGAGCAGCCAAAAATTGGTCAAAAACAATTGTTATCACTAAAATGGTTTTTTGTGCCGAGTTCTCTTTCTTCCTGTCAGCTCACATATTATGTTTCTTGGACCAGACTTTAGCAGTGTTGGGCCGTAAAACTTTGTTTTTTACTTTACATCATGTTTTCTACGCATAAAATACCAGGTAAAGTACATGATTTGTGTAGAAAACTGAAGTTTTTTACGTTTTGTCTGTAAAATAATGAGTAAAAAAACTGTGAAAGCAATACCGACTTTTCGGCCGAAATGTTTAAGGCCATTGACGTTTTAAGAAACGCAACTCTGTTTCATTCTGATGCTTGTTTACAGGGAGATGGGCGTTGTTCACTGTTTATTTAATTTGCTCTTGCTCTTGTTCTTTTCTATTTTTAGTGAACTAGTTCTTACTCTTGTTCACTTGGTCTTCCAAGTTCCAACTGATCTAGTTCATCGTTTGTTCATTAAAAAGAACCTTTGCTCTTGGTCTTGCTCATTTAAAAATAGGGGTTTTGGACAAAAAAAAAATTGCGAGCAAAAATTTTTTCTGTGTAAGAATTCCAATGAGATTGTTGATTAAAATTTAATCAAATAAAAATTCAATAATGTTATAATTTGTAATTGTAACTCTGAAACCATTATGAAAGTTGAAACTAAAGTCTGGAAAGTGGAAATATACAAGAAAAAGCTTTAAAAACAGTGAAAATTACAAAAAAATAAATGAACAAAGAATGAACAAGTTGATCAGGTCCAAAAATTGTGAACTAGTTCTTGTTCTTTTTTTTTAGGGAGATGAACTAGTTCAGAACTAAGTTCACCAAGTAGTGAACAAGAGCAAGTGAACAACTGGCTCTTCAAGAGTAACGCCCCTCTCTGCTTGTTTGCTAAATTACGAAAACTCAACTTTCCAGACTGGAATGAAGACTCTAGAGGGAAATAGACTGGTTTGAGTCCAGAACATCATCTCAGGAACAAAGTAAACTAGTTGTGGGCCAAAATAATGGCTCCAGAGCAGAAAATGAAAACAAGTGACCTCGCGGATCGCGAGGTAGTAACAGGGTGTTTGCTATTGGGACTATGCACATTGTAGAAGCGCTAGTGTAGAATAGGTATTTTTTGATAAGTGAATGATGCTCTAAGAATGAAGTCTTCTTCCCCCCCCCCGGAACACAATAGCTCAGGACGCTACACGCACATCATGGAAGTTCAAGGCTTCGAACTGTGAAGCTGCAAAATGCAATCACCCGGAAGACTTTGGTCAACACAGAACATACTAGAAAACTAGAATACATTTCCATTTTCCGTTTAATTCATTCCAAGTGGCAAGCAGAAATCAAACACTCTACCTTTACAAGACGAAAAATAAATTCAAAGGACATAAATCCAAGGAATTTAAAAAGTCAGGAGTTTCAACGAATATGAACTGTCAACTGCTGATAACAATTCAGAGGGACAGGAATTTTGTTTCGATTCAAATGAACGAGGAATTTTACTTCCATTCAAATAAAGTTGTGTTCTCACTTCAGAAAATGCACATTAATGTGTTCTCACTCCTCATTACAATATTTATAAGACGAAGAGACATTAGCTCTATGCTCCACTCCAGTGAATTTGTGAACTGTTAATGCGAGAAAAATAATCGGTCATTTTAAAAACAAAACGTGATCTGCCAATTATTTATTCACGTTTTTCATCAATTCCGCTACACGATTATAATAGAAGTTCAAATTCGTGGTTGAAGGCATGTTGATCAGGGTTGCCACTGTTTTTCAGGATTGGTTTTCCCTGACTTTTCCCGGTTTTCCAGGCCAACTTTTCCAATTTTCCCTGACTTTTTTACAGGATTCCGAGAAAGCCCAGAGGGAGGAGAGTCACAGAAATTTTTTACAATACAGATTTTTAAAAAATCACTATCGAGAAGAAGAAGGTACAGATGTAATTTATGTAATATTCTTCAATATTATAGACTATTTCATTTGCGAATAGATTATCATTATTCTTATGTTATGATAAAAAAAGTTTACTCTGATAAAATACGAACTCGTTTGTTATTTTCAGAAAATTTCCCTGACTTAAATGAAAATTCCCTGACTTTTCCCTGACTGACCAAATTCCCTGACTTTTCCCGGTTTTCCAGAAAGTGGCAACCCTGGTTGATGGTTTTGGGTGATTCCTCGATCCTGACTGATAATGAAAGAGGGAAGTAAATAGTCAAAGGAGAAACGAAATATTCGTGAAAGACCTCTGAAACAGAATACCAAAATTACCAATTACTTAATATTGCTAACATATTTATGAGACATAACTAACATCGCATTATTCCTCGGAAAATTTCCAGATAAGAGTACCACAGAATGTTGCTTGTACTTGGTTCGATTCAAATACATTATACACGCTAATTCAACTAAGAACCCATTTCATACAAACAAACAATACACTTACCTCTTCTAAATCCAGTTAATGTCTTCACTTTCTTTGAGGAAATAAATAGTTCCTTTTGTAGAACAGAGTCGCACAATTATACTGTTATGAGTAAAATACGAATCGAACCACACGCCTCCGCCTTAAAGACGGATCTAACGATCTAAACGCAACTGAGCTAAAACTGAACTATGAGCTGTAAACAATTCAGTCGCATTAAAAATGATGATGAAAATTCCATTGCAATAGGGTGTTTGCTTGCAGCGCTCCGCGCGGCAAACACCTTAAAAATGAGGATGATGAAAATTTGATTGCAACAGGGTGCTTGCAGCGCTGCGCGCGGGCAAACACCCTAAATATGAAAATTTGATTGCAACAAGGTGCTTGCAGCGCTGCGTGCGGGCAAACACCCTAAAAATGATGAAAATTCGATTGCAATAGGGCAAGGTGATTATAAAGGGTGGTGGGCTTACTCCGCTAGGCGCAACAACACCAGTGATGTCACTGATGTAAGACTGCCTCTGACTTATATGTATACAGGAATACACTTTTTTCGACCTTTGCTCATAATTGATGCCCTCAATATATTTTTCTATTATTTTTACCACATACAACATTCAATTAGCTACCCTTAAAAAAAAAAAAAAAACCTCTAAGACAAAAATTTAATTTTCCCATTACTTTCTTATGATGTGAATTTCGGCACGGTGAGACAGGAAGAATTGTGGCGGGTTGCATACCCAAGTGAGCCCATCTCCCTTTATAATCACCTTAGCAATAGGGTGCTTGCAGCGCTGCACGCGGGCGAACACCCTAAAAACGTAGAAAACCTTGTCAAAATCATAAAGTAGCATGCTGACATCTGCTGGAATGTCGTGTGTTACAGTATTTTACATATTTTACAGGCAATGTACAAAACTTCAGTTTTCTACACATGTATTTTACGTGTGTGGTATTTTACGTGTAGAAAACGGATAATAGTTATTTTCGTTACAAGTGAGTAATGTGAGCAGTTACCTCGGAGCTACAAGTGCAAAATTTTTCTTTCACGCCTAGCAGGTAAAGCCCCCTATAAAGATACAAGAGTATTCTGGAGCCCATCGTGCCCGTCAATGCTGAATTGACAACGCGGTACGCTCCGCATAGTTGGATTCGGCATCCACGGACACGATGGGCTCCAGAATGGCGTATGCGAGTACTTGTGTTTTATAGGGCTCTAGCATAGGTGCGGGTAAAATGCACTTTTACTCGCAGATAGCTTACCGTCTTAATACTGTTTTAACTTTTAACATCCTGTACAGAATAATTTTTTTTTTTTTTTTTTTTTTGGGGGGGGGGGCTGCTATAGCCTCTTTAGCCCCCCCTTCTTGGATCCGCCACTGTTTATAATGCTATATATTCCTCTGATTACTCTGATGAATAAGGTAAGGTGTCCTAATACGGCTAGGTTCCTAGTATAGCCATTAGCCAATTGCCAGTATCTGATTTTCCCCCTTCTTAATCATCTGGTTGCATTTTCGGTTAAGTGAGCAACCTACCCATCATACGGCTGTATTTCTACGCCCCCCCCCCAAAAATGAGGTAGGGGGTTGGAATTAGTGGCACAAATTCTATTGTAATTTGTGCTAATTGTGCTCCGAAGTCCCAGAATTTGTGCCGCCTCCCGTGGGTCTACATTTTAATAAAAAGTTGGGGGGCCAGGGAAATGTTGCCCCCCCAAATGAAGATAGGGGGTTGGAATTAGCGGCACAAATTTCTATTTTATATTTGAATTCGCCTCGAAAAATTGAGTAATTAGCACACGCGCCAACGCCGAAGCTCAGCAAAAATTTTGTGGCCCCAAAAATGACATGATGTATAGTATGGAGAAATTTTCAAAATTCGAAAAGACCAAAAATTTTGAAATAAAGACTGTTTTTGAACCAATTTTTCACGCTGAGTTTCAATTGAGTGTTCAAATTCGGCAGGGACGCTCCGTTCTCGGGATACACTCGTAATAGTTGGAAGTATTGGTCAATCTGGGTGAAAAAATGACTGCAGCTCAATTTTGACGACAGATTCAAATTCGTCTCGAAAAACTGAGTATCTAGCACCAGCGCCGACGCCGAATCTCTCCGAAAATATTTTTGCCCGAAAAAAGACATGATGTAATTTTGAGAAATTTTTAAAATCCGAAAAAATTAAAAATTTTGAATTAAAGACTGTTTTCGACTCAATTTTTTGCGCTGAGTTCGAATTCGTCGACCAAATCAGGCGCTGGTCCTCCGTTGCCGAGATACAGTCAAAAATGTGGTTACACTGGGTCAGAAATAGCCTGTGTGAATCAATTTTGACGACGCTTCTGAATTCGTCTCGGCATTTCGAATAGATTTCGCCGGGTCTGCGCCCCGAAGCCCTCGGAAAATTTTTTCGCCCAAAAAAATGTCTGATGTATAAGTATGGAGAAATTTTCTAAATTTTCTAAATTCAAAAAAGACGAGATAACCACAAAATCCTACTCAATTTTTCGCGCTGAGTTCGAATTCATCGACCAAATCAGCCGCTGACCCCCCCCCCCTCCCCCCGTTGCCGAGATACAGACAAAAAAGCGGTTACACTTGGGGCGGGGCCTATACTGGGTCAGAAAGAGCCTGTGAAACAATTTTGACGACTGTTCTGAATTCGGCTCAGCATTTCGAATCTATGTCGCCGGGTCCGGGCCCCGAAGCTCTCGGAAAATTTATCCGCCCAAAAAAATGCCTGATGTAAGTATGAAGAAATTTTTGAAATTTTTGAAATTCCAAATAGATGAGATAACAACAAATTCTTACTCAATTTTTCGCGCTGAGTTCGGATTCATCGACTAAATCAGACGCTGAGCCACCGTTGACGAGATACAGTCAAAAAGTGGTTAAACTGGGGGCGGGGACTATACGGGGTCAGAAATAGCCTTGTGAATCAATTTTGACGACGGTTCTGAATTCGTCTCGGCATTTCGATTCTATTTCGCCGGATCCGGGCCCCGAAATTCTCGGAAAATTTTCTCGCCCAAAAAAATGCCTGATGTAAGTATGGAGAAATTTTCAAAATTTTCGAAATTCCAAATAGATGAGATAACAACAAATTCCTACTCAGTTATTCGCGCTGAGTTCGAATTCGTCGACCAAAGCAGGCGCTGACCCTCCGTTAGCGAGATACAGTCAAAAATGTGGTTATACTGAGGCGGGGGCTATACTGGGTCAGAAATAGCCTGTGAATCAATTTTGACGACGGTTCTGCATTCGTCTCGGCATTTCGATTCTATTTCGCCGGATCCGGGCCACGAAGCTCTCGGAAAATTTTCTCGCCCAAAAGAATGCCTGACGTATACATATGGTATGGAACAATTTTCAAAATTTTCGAAATTCCAAATAGATGAGATAACAAATTCCTACACAATTTTTCGCGCTGAGTTCGAATTCGTCGACCTAATCAGACGCTGACCCTCCGTTACCGAGATACAGTCAAAAATGTGGTTATAATGAGGGCGATGGCTATAGAGGCTTGGAAAGAGCCTGTGTATCAATTTTGACGACGGTTCTAAATTCGTCTCTGCATTTCGATTCTATTTCGCCGGATCCGGGCACCGAAACTCTCGGAAAATTTTTTCGCCCATAAAAATGCCTGATGAAGGGGGCGGAAATTGTGGGAACCTCGAGCACATTTAGCACAAATTAGGTAAAAATTCGTGCCATCACATCCGAGCCCCCACCCCTTCCTGGGGGGGGGGTCGTGGCCCATATCCACACTATTTTTACTTTCACCACCGGTTTCTTCGTTATCATTGTTGCCAAATCCGATGCGCAAAAACAGAAGTGTCGTTGCCTGAAACTATCGCACTTTCGCCTCATGATTTTAAAAAAGTATGAACAAAGACAACCAAACTTTGGATAGAATGAGTGTACCTCCCAAAATTGGGGTAGGATATGAGATACCGTGAAAAGAACCTGAAAAATGAATTCGGTGACAGCAGAAACCAGTTAATCTCTCCTTTTGAAGATCTATTTATATTTTATTTATTGTTTTGTCTTACACATGTCTGTGCGTAGACGATCGCATCGGCATCTAATACAACAGTACATCTTAGCCTAAATTATTATATGTATTATATGTATTATATAGTTGATTTGGCATTACGAGTCTTCAGCTGCGCGCATCAGATCGCCGGCAGACTTTATTCCCGTCCATTTCCTGATGTTGTTCAGCCACGATATTTTTCTTCTGCCTCTTCCCCTGCGTCCTTCTATTTTCCCCTGTATTATAAGGCGTAGGAGTTCGTATTTTGGTTCCTTCATGATCATCCCCAGATAACTGATCTTCCTTCTCTTCACCGTCTCCAAAATCGTCCGTTCAGCATCGGCCTTTTTCAGTACTTCCACGTTTGTCACCTTCCTTATCCACGGTATCCGGAGCATACGTCTATAAAACCACATTTCACACGCTTCCATTCGCTTGATTGTCTGCGCGGTATAAGTCATCGCTTCTGTTCCATACAGGAGCACTGAGTGTACGTAACACTTAAGCATTCGTTGCCTACTCTTCAAGTTGATGGCTCTGTTGGTAAGATAGCTTTTCATTTTCCCGAATGTTGCTTTGGCGTAGCCTATTCGCCTCTTCGTTTCAATTTCTGGTTCTAGTTGCTCGCTTATATACATTCCTAGATATTTGAATTCTCGTACTCGTTCTACATGTTTGCCGTCTATTATTAAATGAGCTTCTGGGTGTTCATTTCGGCTAATTATCATTAACTTCGTTTTCGTCACGTTGATCTCCAGTCCATATTTCTGTCCCTCGTTGTTCACTCTGTCTACCAGATCTTCGAGCTCTTCTATAGAGTCGGCGAATAAGACCGTGTCGTCCGCGTATCTGATGTTGTTTATATTTTTCCCGTTTACTCTAATCCCGCTATCGACGTCGTGGAGAGCTTTCTTGAATATGTCATCTGCGTATAAGTTGAAAAGCGTGGGTGATAGTATGCACCCTTGTCGCACGCCTCGGCATATGTCAACACTTTTTGTTTTGTGACCTTCCACCAATACTGTCGCAGTTTGTCTCCAGTACAGATTTTCGACTATTCTTCGGTCAAAGACATTCACATTTCTCTCTTTCAGAATACGCATTATTTCGTCGTGTTTTACTCGATCGAAGGCCTTCCGGTAGTCAAGAAAGCATGCAAAAACATCTTTCCTCTGATCCCTGCATTTCTGGAATAGTACGTTGATCGTAAAGAGAGCTTCTCTAGTTCCAAATCCTTTCCGAAACCCGAACTGATTTTCATCTAGAGAATTTTCGCAGGCACCTCTTATTCTAGCATGGATGACCCGTAAAAATGCTTTGAGTAGATGGCTCATAAGACTTATCATGCGATAATCGTCGCATTTGCCTGCGTTCGGCTTTTTCAGTAGCGTAATGAAAGTTGATTGCAGCCATATTTCCGGAATTTCTCCTGTGGTATATATTTCGTTGAATAGCGTTGTCAGTTTCCGCATATTTTCTCCATCTAGCAGCTTTATCGCTTCGCTTGGTAGTTCGTCTGGTCCCATCGCCTTTCCTGTCTTTGCTACTTTCACAGCTTTTTGTACTTCGGACTCTAAAATCTCTAGTCGTTCCTCTTCCCCTGGAATTATCGTTTCTTTTTCTCTTCTTATATCATGGTACATTTTCTCTACATATTGGACCCATACCGTTTGCTTATCCGTGATATCCACTGCCAGATTCCCACTTTCGGAGAGTAGTTTTGCAGGCACTCTTTTCCTGTATATTCCAGCGATTTCTTTTACTTTTTGATGAATTTTTCGTGGGTCATTTTTCTTCTCGGCTTCCTCTAACTCTCTGCATTTCTGGTTCATCCATTCCTCTTTAGCCTTTCGGATTTCTCTTTTTATTTGTCTATTGACCCTTTTATATTCGTCTACCTTTCCTTTGTTTAGCCGTCGGATTTCCATAAGCTCCATAATCTCGTCCTTCATCCATGGTTTCTTCTTCCTCCTTTTTCCAACTTCCATTTCTTTATGGCACAGCTTTTTTATCTCGTGGCTTATTCTCGTTACTCTCTCTTTAATATCTGTATTTTTTGTCTGTTCATATGCGTTTTTAAATGTTTTGTTTACTTCATGCGTTAGGTGCTTTTTAAATTTCTTATCTGTGAGTTTGGAGAGATCTATTCGTTTTCTTTTCTGCGGTTGTTCCTCTTTCTTTGCCTTTTTCCAGTTTAGATTGAATCTCGCTATTACAGGATTGTGGTCTGATTCCACGTCTGCTCCAGGATAGGTGGACACTTTCTTTATTGAGTTTCTAAAGCGTTTGTTTATTGCGATATAGTCGATTTGATTTCTGATTATATTATTATTACCGTCTTGGGGTGACTTCCATGTGTATAATCGTCGCGCAGGCATGCTAAACCACGTGTTCATTATCGCCAATCCGTTCTGTTCACAAAACTGTACCAGGTATTCCCCTCTTTCGTTAGCACTTCCTAGACCAAACGGTCCTGCTGTATCGCCTCTTCTTTCCGCTCCGACTTTGGCGTTGAAG
This sequence comes from Acanthococcus lagerstroemiae, assembly GCA_031841125.1. Classification (NCBI taxonomy): domain Eukaryota; kingdom Metazoa; phylum Arthropoda; class Insecta; order Hemiptera; family Eriococcidae; genus Acanthococcus; species Acanthococcus lagerstroemiae. The sequence continues at coordinate 83,665,789 of CM063106.1, forward strand.
TCTCCCATCATTATGGTAATTTCGTGCGGTTTTGTGGTATCAATCAATTTCTGTATGTTCTCATACAGTGCTTCGACTTCGTCATCATATTTCGGTTCTGACGTGGGCGCGTATATTTGTATTACATTCATTGTTTCTTCTTTATGTTGTAGTCTCAACATCGCCAGTCTGTCTGAAAAAGGCACGAAACCTGTCACCAGTTCTGCGTATTTACGATCAACGACAATGCCCACTCCATTATGGTGTCTGGATTCCGTGTTTCCCGAGTAGTAGAATTTGCCATCCTCTAGCAGCATTTCCCCGTTTCCTGTCCATCTATGCTCGCATATACCAAGTATATTTATATTTAATCTCTTCATTTCTTTGGTCACATTTTGTATTTTTCCCACTTGGTATAGCGTTCGTACATTCCACGTTCCTATCTTCAATGGTTCTTTCTTCTTCCTTATCAACCTTTCGATGAATTCGGCAGACGGTGGTATTTGTAGTACCCTGTGTCCATTAAAGGACTGCACCGAACTCAGGGCCTCCGAGGCTGTGTGTTGATTTTCTGCCATCTGATCACCTGGGGAAGAGTTCGGCGGTGGTTTCCCTCTTGCCTTCCGCCGGATTTTCTGTCAGGGTTTACTCCCTTAGTCGGTATTATCCAGTTTTGGGGCGCTGGAAGCTCGCCTTCTCATCCAGCATCTTGATGCTTGACTGGGGTACTATGTCGTGGATGAGGGGGTGGTGGCCTGCGTGTTCTTCCTGCAGTGTATGCTTAACGGTATTTAATGCTGATCTAGTCCCGACAACTAGACCCGCGCCGTTTTACCACTACCCCTGTCTGAACTTCTGCTTTAGCCGGATACATCGGTGCTGAGCCCACCGAAGCGTCTGTTACCACCCCGTACGACGTGGACGCGCAGAATGTTCTCGTTGTAGTTTCGTTTCTCTGCCGGTGGGACTAGCACCATTGACAGGCGAGTGACTACTGACTAGAGATCTAGCTCTAGTTACTACAACCTGTACCCCGTTTTTTTATTAAATATCATAATTTTTCCAGCCCCCCCCCCAAATTGAGCACTGGACTGTGAGCCCAGAAAATGCGGCACAAATTCTGAGACCTCGGAGCACAATTAGCACAAATTACGATAAAATTTGTGCCGCTAATTCCAACCCCCTATCTTCATTTGGGGGGGGGGCCTAACATTTCTCTGCCCTCCCAACTTTTCATTAAGATGTAGACCCACGGGAGGCGGCACAAATTCTGGGACTTCGGAGCACAATTAGCACAAATAAAATACAAATTTGTGCCGCTAATTCCAACCCCTATCTTCATTTGGGGTGGGGGGCCAACATTCCCCCCCCCAACTTTTTATTAAAATGTAGACCCACGGGAGGCGGCACAAATTCTGAGACTTCGGAGCACAATTAGAACAAATTACAATAGAATTTGTGCCGCTAATTCCAACCCCCTACCTCATTTTGGGGGGGGGGCGTAGAAATACAGCCCCACCCGCTTTTAAAAGTGATTGGTTCGTGCCTCGGATCCCGGCAATTAGCTAATGGCCATATTGGGACACCCTATTAATGATAGTGTTTATTTTAGTGTATGAGTCAAGCCTTGGAAAATGTTCTACTGATTAAAACGAATAATTCGCTTGAAGGACTTCATGTAAGTTACCTACGCCTTTTACTTTTTTCTTTTGTGGTGCTTCTTCAAGTTTTTTTACTGCATGTTTTACATTCATTTTTATTGTTTGTAAATTGCGAAAGGTGTGTTTTTCATGGGATGATCGGGAAGTGAATTATTAATGACTAGTGTTGTTCAATTTTGTAACATTTGTTTTTCCGAAATTTTCATTGAAATATTTTAGGGAAAATTTCAAAATAAATTTCAAATGTGGAATTTATAATTTTCCAATTTTATCCTTATGAAATATTTTGCAAAAATGTTAATCCGTGAAGCATTTCAAGGTGAAATTTTTCATTTTTACAACACTACAGGGAATAATGACGAGCTTACGCTGCGTTAACTATTACGTGACAGTCAAGGCTATATAACAAAAAGCAGAAATGACTATTTGAATAATAGTATATTAGGTACTATATACATGTGGGTAAAGTGAATGTTTACCCAATGAAGAAAAGTTTGCGATATGAACCGTTAGGCGAGTTGAGCAATTTGCTGAGTTGGTAAACGTTCACGATACCCGCATGTATTGTAAGATATTTTATTCTATATGACGTTAAAACATAAATCTACAATCTACCCTCTTCCCTTTCAAAATCAAAATAGCACGAATTCAGATTCACACTATCAGGATTGAAGGAACGTGAACACGTGAATGAATCATGCTCTCACACTTGTTGAACTTTTCAAGCGTTTTCATTGGTTCATACTGTGGTTGACCTGTTTCTTCAGTGTACCTTATTTTTGGTGCGAGTCCGCACCTATGCTAGGTGTGAAAGAAAAACAGAAAAGTGAGATTAGTAAGTTGTTACAGCTTCTCTACATAGGTATCATGAATCATCTGGATATGGCTAGATGGACATTTTCTATCATCTATTCATCATGAAATTATAATGTTAACCACTTTCCTATCATCTGTGGGAAAATAGTAGTATAGGTTGGGTACATATGTGCATCTTGTTAGCTGAGTGAGTGATGGCACATCCTGTTTCGTCCGGAATAAAAACGTTCATTGATAAACGTTTTCGCGGGTATCGTTCATGAAACAACACCTACATTTCCTCTTCAGAAATCCGGTTACATGTAGATGAGGCTATACAATCGTAGCCACCCTGAACGCACTTTTCTCATTTTTACCATATTATGGTATCCTGCCGCCCGAACTAAAACCTGCACTCTGTTATTAAGTACAAGCTGCATTACAGGTTAAAACATATGCATTAATACATATGAAACGAAATAACGTGTAAATTCCCATACAGAAAAAAAAACAGGCTTTTGGAAGAAAAAAAATAAAGAAAATGAAGCATGGAATTGTTTTTTCCTAAAATGGATAAGCTTTGTAATCTTTGGAAATTAAATAATAGAATTACCCATTCTTCTCTATCTCCAAACTGAGAAATGATCTAATTTCTAATTATCCAGTACATTTCACGTCCTCAATAGAAGTACTGAGGGGCACTTTTGCCCAAACATATGCAATAGTATGAAACGAAATTACATGTAAATTCCCACATAGATATAAACAGGCTTGTACTTATACGTTCTGATAATTTTCTTTAATGAAAGAAAATGAAGCATGAAATTGTTTTTTCATAAATGTGTAAGCTTTGTAATTTTTGAAAATTAAATCGGATTACCCGTTCTTCTCTATCTAAAAAATAAGAAGTGATCAAATTATCCTGTACATTTCACGCCCTAAATAAGAATACTGAGGATCCTTTCGTTCATTGTCACGCCCTGCTTCAACAGTAATAAATATTACCTATCATAAAGAAAACTTATTACTAATACTTGTGACAGTTACTTTTCAGTTTTAAGCATTTTTGGATTTTTGGTGAATTTTTTCCCAAAAGTTCTCAAAACCCAAGATTGAGTGCTGCTCCCAATTATGGGTATTTTCTGATTCTTCAACAATTCGTTATAAAATATCCTCGCAAATGGCACTGAGGCCTTCTAAGTTGTTCGCTAGAAAATTCCAGGTGGAATTTTCTCGATCCGAACAACTTTAGAAAATACCAATTATGGGTCAACCCATAATTGGCAACGACGCACAATTGATACGAAATTTTTTGCTATACCCACAATTGGTAAGTATAATAAATCAAATGAAAAATGATGTAGTTTACTTTAGTAAGCATTTCAAATTTATTTTAAAAACACGTTGACTCGTCTTATTTGACTTCAAGTGTTTTAAAAACACATTAAACTTGAGTAAATTCACAGTACCAATAATGGGTCTGAAAAAAGGTAGTACCAATTGTGGGTCTGGCTAAAATTTTATTTAAAAAAGTAACTGAAAAAACGGGAAATTTGGTCTTATAAGTTAAAGTATCATTTGTACTACACTTTTCGTCCGATGATTTTTCGCGATTTTTGCAAACTTTCCCCCCAATTTTTCGAATCCCTTTATTCTTTCCGCACACACACATATGTGGACCGAAATCGAAAACTCAAGCAGAAAAATCTTCCCTAGACTCTCCTCTGTACAACCATAGGCTATACCTATAATACGCTGAGAAAATATTAATTTAAAGTATACTTACCCATCGCTTTTCACAGAATTGAAATTTCACACATTTGAAAAATATGGCATGTTTTGATAACAACTTTGAAAAATAATTTCATCACAACAAACACTAGTATGAACTTGAAACCAACATGAATAGTGTAAAACATGTTGGTCCTTCTAATAGAAGAGGTTTCGCGATTGTCCGATGCCTCAATCTAGCGAGAAAACCTTTTTTTTTTTTAAAAAAAAAAAAGACTCACAATTGATGCTAGGCCTAGGGCCAGTTGTTAAGTATGAACTTGAAACCAACATGAATAGTGTAAAACATGTTGGTCCTTCGAATACAGGTTTCGCGATTGTCCGATGCCTCGATCTAGCGAGAAAACGCGTTTTAAAAAAAAGACTCACAATTGATGCTAAAGTCTGTTCCAACTAACCTATACAACATGCAATCCGCAATACACCTCTAACGTAGATAGTTCGGGTGATCGAGGGGTATGGTGTGCGGAGTGCTATCACACGAAATACTTTTTGCCCCTTCGAAATTTGTGTACAGGTTAGTTGGAACGGACTTTAGGCCTAGGGCCAGTTGTTAAGTATGAACTTGAAACCAACATGAATAGTGTAAAACATGTTGGTCCTTCGAATAGAAGAGGTTTCGCGATTGTCCGATGCCTCGATCTAGCGAGAAAACGAGTTAAAAAAAAAAAGACTCACAATTGATGCTAGGCTTAGAATTGGTAGTTTACCTTACTATTTTTATTTTTACTAAGATATTTCAGAATGGATCTCAGAGGATGAAAGTTCGAATGATGATGGTTTACATTATAACCTATTAGACGCTGGCGATTCTACAATTTACACAGTCCCAGTCAGAGGTTTTCAAAAACATTATAGATAACAGCTTTGATAACAGTTTGTATGTTTGTGTCACAGGTCGCGCTATATGTTCTTCTTATCATTGTATGCAGTACGATTATAATTTCGCACATTGAAAATGCCTAGCCGGTATAATAATCATCTAAATCTATTTAATCTCTTCAATAAATGAAAAATGAAGCAAGAAAGTATTTGTAAAATAAAGATTTGATAGTAAAAAAAAAAAAAAAAAAAAAAAAAACCGCACTAAAAGTTTTGACGCCTAGCGCTTCTACAGTTTGCACAGTCCCAGTCAGATGAGGCTCCCAAAAACATTAAAGATATCGACTTTGATAACCGCATTAGGTACACTGAGACGCTTTTAGATGAAAGAAACCCTGATCATTCTACATATATTCACAATGTGTTATATGAAATACTTCCCACTGGTCACACTGATCACTCTAACACGCGTTTACAATATGACGTGGTAATAAGCGCGCGGAACACTCACACATAGACACACATGCAAGTCGCCACAATGGAGAAAAAATACCCTAAATAGGGCATTGATACCGTCCATGCGCATGCGCGAGCAAGTTCAACTTTTGATCGCTGTAAAACTTCAACGAATAGGTATACTTTTTCATCATATACATAATATAACCCTGATCATTCTATATTCACGATGTGTTATATGAAATACTTCCCACTGGTCACACTGATCACTATAACAAAGCGCGCGAAACACACTCACACATAGAGACACACATGCAAGTCGCCACAATGGAGAAAAAATACCCTAAATAGGGCATTGATACCGTCCATGCGCATGCGCGAGCAAGTTCAACTTTTGATCGGTGTAACACTTCAACGAATATACTTTTTCATCATATTTTGCGCTATGAACACACTTGGGAACATGGGCTTTCATTTAATGCTTCATTTTCTTTCTTTTATTTTCAAAGTTTCATATTATTGCATAGGTTTGATCCCGTCCAAAGGACAGGTACTACAGCTTGTATTTCATATTAAACGGAGTAAAGAGCTTGCAAGTTGCAAGAACGTTCATCTTTACTTAAGACATTTAAGTGAGCTCCCTTCCCGTATAAATTATATGTTATCGCAAGTGTTGTCATTGGTAAATAAGTTGTATGTGTAAATCTGCCGCCGACGATATCATATATTATAACTTCAAATTTATTTATTTAATTAATTATTTATTCATTCATTAGGTTGTTTTTGTTTGTTCTAGTTGAATATATTCTTCTTTACACTACGACAATACCCACCTGAAGCAACGATGTCTGGATTCTATGTTGTGAATCGTGCTCTTTTTGGCAGTGTGAGATATTACAAATTTGTTTTGTACTTCATTGGTCAAATTATAAAAATTAGAGAATCGAAGCTCGAAGTTCGAGCCAACCATTTTGGAGGATAGCTGAAGCCCAAAATAATTATTTGTTAGAGCCGGAGAGCCACACAGAGCCTGAAAAAAATTATTTAGGTATTGTGTACAGGTCCGGTAAGTACGACATGTAACAGCACTGTTTTCACGAAGGTAAATGACGTTTATTGCCTCATCGGTCTCGTGAACACTGACGCAGCGCTGTAAAGACACTGTGATTGGTTAGCGGTAGTAACATTACCACTATAGAGTTGTTAGTGAGTTTCGAGGTTACCGGACCTGTATACAATAGAATAGCGTCCCGTTGAACATTTTTCATTACCATAACTGATTTACGTAGGCGCAGAGTTGGTGTGAATATGCGCAAGTCCACTGAACTACTACATGTACAAATTATACGAAAATATTATGCAGGAGTAGTGGTAAGGTCCGCGAACTGTACTGTACAGAGCTGGTAGGAAGCGATTAATGCCTCGCGCTGGTCATTAATCGCTTACTTTCCGCCTCTGTACAGTAATCTACTATTATACTAAAGCTGCAGCCAGAGCCGAAGCTAAATAGCCTATTTCGAATTTTCACCAGAGCCAGCTCCGACTTTTGTCCCGGCACCTCAACCTCTTCCCGCGTTTTCCTCTTCTCAGCTCGCTTATACTTTTCCGCCCTTTCCCCTCATAACTCGAGCCGGAACAAAAATCATATTCTTGGTGGAACCGGGGTCGGAGTCATCAAGAATTTTTTATACCGGATTCCAAAAAAATGCCGGTGCTCGAAAAGAATATTTACCAAAGCCGGAACTAATTTCAAAGAATTCTAGCCGACCCAAAGTCAAATTCAAATTTACTCCGAAGAAAACGGAACAAAGTCAGAGCGGTTATACGGACGAGACCGGCTCGTCTGGTCTGTGATAAAAATTGATACTCTAAACGCTATAAATTGGTCAGGGTATGTTTACCACAAAAACATGTACAAGTAAAATGAGCTCTAGCAGCAGCTTTAATATTGTTTTGAAGAGAACTAAAGTGTTAGTCCTTATCATTTCCTTTCAAATAAGCCTATTTTAAGTTTTTTTGCAGAACATTTTTGTCACTGATCATCTTTTCATCTAAATACACCAATCAGCGCGCCGTGTCTCATTAGGCCGCTAGGGGGCAACTCTTTAGCGTCCAAACCCGAATAACTCACTTAGTTATTCCATTGGTTTGCATGTTTAGTTTATATAATATGTCATATACAACTGGAACTTTGTATGAAATTACTATAGTAGCTAGTAGGTACATAGATATTAGGTGATTAAGCTAAGTTGCTACTTATTGAAATGTTACACTTTTGCAGATTGTCACGTCCCTGATCACATACATAATCGTACTTATACAATTTCACGTGAATCAAAATTTGTAGTAGCATATTTTCGTGACCTACTCTGTATTACGAGTAAGTAGGTAATTCAGTTCAGTTTCGTGCGAAGGAGACTTCTAATTTCTTACTCTCTACGAACTTTCGGTGTACATTCAGTGATGCAAATATACCGTAAATATATAATATATGTACGTACTAAACTTAATAATATTAAGGAACTTAGATAATATTTTTAAGTACAGTAGATCGTCGATTATCCGCCCTGCGTCAGTTGTCTGCACAATTTAGCCGCTACAAAAAGACGTTCTAATCTTATGGATTATTTTTCAATTTTTCTATCTAAATACGGCAAAGTAGAGTACATGGTACTTATTTATTTAATTTTTTTTTAATTTTTACTTTTTCAAGTGCTATACTCCATACTCCAGCCGAGTTGATAATGCCCGTCAATCAAAGAGACGTTCACACTCTTAAGCATCTCTACAAAACTGCAGAGAAAAATCTGATGTGTGGAGCTCCTTCTGCCAGAAAAGTACTCATTTTCAATCGTTATCGGCAAAAACGTGAGAAAATATGAACTGGGAATCGATTTCATTTGGACGCTATTCAGCAACAGGAAACCAACTAGCAAGATCCACTTTTTGAGAACACGTGATTCAAAGTTCTAGAGCCATGAAGAAACTATATGGACGCTATTCAGAAGAAAGGGAACCAACTATAGCAAAATCCGCTTTTTGAGAGCACGTGATTCGAAGTTCAAGAGCCCTCTAGAAACTACATGACATAGCGTTTACTGATAAGTTTTTTTCAACGTGAGTACACATTTTTGAATCGAGGGCCCAATTTTGAAAAATTCTACTTTTTACGCTCTTTCCAACAATACTAATAACTCATTTAGTTTACAAATGTTGGTTGGTTCCATTTTGCTGAATATCATTCACAGTATGATATAGCGTTTACTGATGATCTTTTTTCAACGTGAGTACACATTTTTGAATCGGGTAAAGTGCAGTATAAACGCAGCTCCCGCCCTTTTGAGTTAATTCACAGTGATGTCTGTGGATTCATTGACCCACCTACTATAAATAATGAAAGATACTTTGTAACGTTTATTGACGATTACACCTGTTTTAACGTTGCGTTTATCTAATGAGAAGGAAGTCTGAAGTTTTAAACTTTTTTAAGGAATATGTGTCATGTATGGAAGCTCATTTTTCTCAGAAAATAGCTAGGCTGAGATGTGACCGTGGAGGGGAATATAGCTCAAATGAATTTAAATCTCTGTCCCGATAAAGAATTTGGTTGCCCTGTAGTTGCCCCGGACTTATTGCCCTGCAAAAGGCAACTGATTGCCCTGTAATTGCCCTCCAGCACTCCAGCATCGACCAATCAGAACGCACTGTTTTACCATTGCATAAAAGGGTAACATGTTGCCCTCAAGTTGCCATCCGAGTTGCCCTTCCAGATTGCCCTCTTATTGCTCGATGGTTGCCTTCTCGGTTGCCCTTCTGGATTGCCCTCTTGTTGCCCTATGGTTGCTCTCTCACTTGCCCTTCTAGACTACCCTCTTGTTGCCTCATGGTTGCCCTTCTGGATTGCCCTGTTGTTACCCCGTGGTTGCCCTTCTAGATTGCCTTCTTATTGCCCCATGGTTGCCTTCTCGGTTGCCCTCTTATTGCTCCGTGGTTGCCCTCTCAGTTGCCCAGTGGTTCCCAGGATATCCTCAGTTCAGTATTACTCCCCCATGAAAGACACACTCTCTTATATTACAGGTGACAAAATACAAGTGTAAAAGTCAAAGGCTATATTAATAGAAAAACAAGATTGAATATATATATATATATATATATATATATATATATATATATATATATATATATATATATATATATGAAAGTGTTGAAGCTGAGCTTCTTGTCGTCGTCATTGAACACCAACAATCGTAGAGATGCACGCAGTAATTAAACACAAGTGTAACTTCGAAACGTGTAATTGAATAAAGCAATAAACATCGGCGGACCGCTTCCGTACTCGGGATCTAAGCTCAACGTCCTCTGACGAAATACTAACGGAGCGTCATACTATCGTAGAGCGCATACCGTATATCGGTAACAGTGTTACCAACTCAACACTCCCTCCCGGGATGTGATCTACGTACCAATTTTGGTTTTAACTAAATTATATTATTAGTTGAGCAGCTGAGATGTTAACTCAAAATTTCAACTTCGGAAAATAAAATTTCTTTTTCTTTTCGGAACCAAAACTAAATCAAAACTTCGGAATTTGATTCTAACAACGGTAGCGGACAGCGGTCGACCTTTCGGAAACATTCACAACGGAATCATATGTACAACGAAAAATACTTTCGAAATCAAAATTTCCTTTTCGGATTCAATTGCTAAACATTCGTGACTACTTAAACTTACAAACTAAAAATTAGTACTTTCGAAAATTAAACATAACAACTGTTTTTATCACAGCATCGGACGGTAGGCAGGAACATAGAGCGAGGAACGTTTTACGACGAGTTTAACGAGAGTCACCTCGAGGCAGCGGATATTTCGGAGTAAACTCAAAATCTACTCTTCGAGTTAGTCTGAAAACATATTTCAAATTAGTACATCGGAAATCATCGGATTTTACTTCGGATCAATAAACTATAAGCTAGCTAAACTTCATTCATGATCGCTGCTCTCAACCTCTCATGTGCTTCTATGGTTAAAGGCTTGGTCATGATGTCGGCTAACTGCAGCTTAGTAGTTACCCACTGGATCGTAATACGACCTTCTTTTACACATTCTCTTACGTAGTGTTCTTTGACCTCTGTCATATGGCGTAGCTTATTTTGGCCGCTTGTAGAAGCGCACTTTTCGGCTGCTTGATTGTCACAGTACACCGTTATCGGGAACAAACTCTCATTTAGGATTCTTCGGAGTGATAAGTCTAAAGAAATAGATTCTTGACATGCATCGGACATCGCAACATATTCCACCTGACAGGTCGAAAGAGCTACATACATTTGCTTAGTAGTACGCCAGGCTATCGTATCCCCGAACAGTTGAATGATGTAACCGCAGGTTGAAACGGAACCTTTGCAGTCGGCAAAGCTAGCATCGGAGTAGGTTACCATGGTCTTGAGTTTCGATTCATATCGGAGTCCTAAATCTTTCGTTCCATTGAGGTATCGGAAAACTCTCTTTACGTTGGACCAATCTTCTTGCGTCGGATTCACTTGGTGTCTACTCAAAATATTTACGGCGAACAAGATGTCAGGTCTTGTGGCACTAGCAAGATAAAGCAAACTACCAACCGCCTCCCTATACGGGACATTTATTTTGGTGTCGGGTCTTAAACATTCGGAATCGATATCAACGGAGCCATTACTTACGGAATCATTTTCTCTCAATCGCCTTTCACGGTTAGTTACTTTGCGAGATTCGGCGGGTGTTCGGTGGCACTTTGCATCGGTAAACCCAAAACGCTTTAATACTTTTCTTGCATAGTCCTCTTGAGTGATGTTCATGATGCGCTGATCACGGTTTCGTTCGATTTTCATACCTAGAAAAGTCTTCGGTTCTCCGAGATCTGTCATTTTGAATACCTTTCCAAGGCCTGCTTTTACTTCGGACAGTCTGGACTGGCTGTTTGAGGCTATTAACATATCGTCTACATAGAGAAGTAGAATTACTACATCGGACTTGGTTTTAGATGTGAATAGGCAAGGTTCGCGATCATCATTTGTAAGACCTAATTTCAACGCTTCTTCGGTGAATTTCAAGTTCCATTTCTTTGGGCTTATTTTCAAGCCATACAAGGCACGCTTCAGACGACAAACTTTGCTGTTTCGGACCTCTGGAGGACAATCATAACCGTCGGGGAGTTTCATGTAGATTTCTTCATCTCCCAGTTCTGAGTTCAAGAACGCAGTTGTGACGTCTAATTGAGCGGCGTGTAGGTCGAATTTGTTGATTATCGTAAGAACCGCCCTCACAATTGGTAATCGGGATACAGGCGCATACGTTTCACCCAGCCCATAGACATTTCTGTCTTTAAATCCACGAATCACCAGTCTCTCTTTAAATTTAATTTTACCCTCGGTACTCTGTTTGCGCTTAAATACCCATTTGGAGTCAATCAGGTTCAGTCTGCTACCATCAGACATCTTCTCTGGTTTATCGACTAGGGTCCAAACATCGTTCTCTTTCATCGAAAGGAGTTCTTCATCCACGGCCTTCTTCCATGCTTGATGTTGAGGCGTTCTCATCGCTTCGGCGTAACTCGTCGGATCTCCTTGTATTTGCGCTATCAGACAGTACCTATCGAAATCAAACTTTTCGTCGGAATCTTCGTCAGTCGAGGGTATGATCAGGAGATTGCATGAACTGATATCGTTGATACGTCTACCAAGATTACAGTCATCTTCGCAAAAGTAGTTAGCATACTTCGGAATCTTCGATTGGATACGGAGTCCTTCTCTTTTCAGTGTCGATTCGTCGGAGTCATTCTTCGGAATTATTTCAGGATCACGTCTTGATAGATAGTCGTCTTCTTCCAACTTGATTTTCTTCGGTCTTCCTCTTCCTTTTGGTTGGATAGATTCGGATTCTTCCTTGACATCTAATTTTCTCTTCTTCGGACGGCCTCTTTTCTTCGGGATTGATTCGGGTTTCGCTTCTTCAGTTTGCTGGATATCTTCTTCTAATTCGGTAAACCATTTCTTCTCGATTTCCCTTGTTTCGGAATCTTCGACTTCGGGCCAGTTGGTGACTGCGTTCGGGCCATATTTATCGCCATAGACCAGCTTCTCGTTGAAATGAACGTTCCGAGATTCGTAGAATTTGCCGCTCTCCGGGTGTAGGAGTTAATAGGCTGTATCAGTGTACCCCACCAACACTGTACGTATGCCTCGGTACGAAAATTTCGACTCGGGAACTCGCTGAATCTTCATGTAGGCTAGACATCCAAATCTTCGAATCTGTTTGGTGTGACAGTGTATCTTCAGTGCAAATCTTCGGAGTGGGATCTCAAAATCGATTGATCGATGCGACGTCCTGTTGTAGGCGTGCATGGCGGCGTAGAGTGCTAAGTCCCACATACTCTTCGGCAGTCGAGAATCAAACATCAATGCTCTGATTTTGTTCTGTAACGTACGGTTGAACCTTTCGGATACTCCTGCGTGCTGTGGGGTATCAGGTGCGGCTAACTGTCTTTCAATGCCTTCGGATTCTAGTACAGTTGTGGTGTAGCCCCCTGTGTACTCCGTCCCCTGATCAGTGCGGAGAAAGCACACTTTGAGATCTTCTCCCAGGATGTTTCTGGAACTTCGGATGAAAGCTTCCAGGCAATGCCCTACTTCATCTTTCGTACGGAGCGCATAGCTCATTGCAAGGCGCGAGAAGTCATCAATGAATGAGACTATAAATACCTTCTTTCCGGGGTGAGTCGGAGGACTGATTTTGCCCATAACATCGGAGTGGATTATTTGTAACGGCCTACTGGCTCTCCAACGCTCACTCTTGAAAGGCAGACGTTCCATCTTCGCGAGAGCACAAACTTCGCAGCTTGAAATGCTATCATCGAACTCAACGGTTTTGAGTCTATCATTGGTGCTCTTTAATTTGTCCAAATATTTCTTGCTAGCATGACCAAGTCTTACATGCCACAGGAAACCTTCAGTCATCGGGTTCAAGGTTAGCTTAGGGTTCAATGGAGTCTGATCGACTTCAAGCTCTTCGAGGATTTCACCGGCGTCCAGATCATCAACGCTTATAATCTTCCGATCTATAATTGTCGCTCTAAATTTGTTTTCCAAAGCTTTCAGGGGTTCAATCTTTTCGGAATCAATTTCAACGGTTTCCCCTTCTTGCTTAGCCACGGAGCGAATTTCGTTCTCTACAGGCACCTTTTCACTGTTGAAGTTTGAAGTAGAAACCTCTCCCTCCGAACCGTTTGAGGTGTGAACTGCAGGATTGGTAACCTCTCCCTCCGTTCCTGACAACGGTGGAGAATTCCGGATTGTTCGAGGTCTTAGATTGTAGCTTACGTCTGGTTTCTCATCACCAGCTTTGGGATCGGTGAACTGTGCGGAGCAGTGAAATGTTTCAAACTTGTCATCGGAATCCTGCCCTTCTTGACTAATATCGAATTCGATCAGCCATATAGGTTTTTCATACCTGCCTCTTACAATTGTTTCCCGGGTTACCTTATCAAAGATTTTTAATTCACTATCGTCTAGGTAAATACCTAGGCCTTCGTCAACGAAGCGCCTCAGGGACAGCAGATTATTACTCAAGTTGCCGGTTGCCAAAACGTTAGATAAAATTAATTTCTTACGCCCATCAGTTTTTGTTATGAGGAATAGATTGCCCTGGCCATCTACTTTAAGATTCGCTGACGAGTTTTTATTCGCACTTTGGATATAATCATTTTTACTACGTTTAAAGTCAGACAGAATCATGTGGGATTTGACCAGATGCTCGGTAGCACCGGTATCGGCTATAAATTTTATAGATTTCAAATTGTCTTCGGGATCTAAATCGCTTAAACGCAAATTTGCAAATGCATCAGTTATTGAATTAGGATTGGATTTGCACCTACCTGAATTCTTTTTGTCGTTTTTACCGTTGTCCTTATCGGAGCGATGCTGCATGTTACCAGACTTTTAACCATTTTTGCCTTTGTTGCCTTTGGGTTTCTTTCCGTCAAAATTCTTTATAATACCCTTTTTCACTTTCGGATAGTCTCCACCAGACTTACTATTCTTAACCCCGGACCGTTTATCACTACGATTACTATTTTTACGGCCTAATTTATTCTGTCGGATACCGAATTTCGAATTCTTTACGTACCCACGGCCCCTGGCGGGCTTATAGCTTGATCCGCCCTCTTGCTTCATTTGACGACACTGCTCTGCTGTATGATGAGCCATCTGATGGCACTCATAACATCGCCTCATGCCGCTATCGGCATAATGGCATTCTTTGGCAACGTGCCCTCCTCGCCTGCAGACATAGTAGTTTTGAGTGGATGAAATTGCAGCGGCCGCCATCCCCGGCTTCTTCGGATTCGACGTACTGCCAGTCGCTGACCTCTCGGACGCTTCATTCTTTAACAAAAGATCTTTCATGTCATCAACAGAATAGAAAGCACCGGTTTGCATTTTGTAAGTCCAAAAGGACGAACAAATCATTGCACAATTCTTTGAGACAGCGTCATAGTACATTTGAATGTGTAAAGCATCGGACAATTTTTCTACGTGTTCTAGACTATTTCTACGTTAAATTGCCTCGTCGAAGCGAGCATTGAAAGCCGCGGCCGATTCTCGTGACGGTTCATACAACAGATTAGAGATTTCTTTGTTTACTGATAGAGTACTAATACTCGTCTCAGATCGTTTGATTAGTTTTATCCTGTCTAATAGGAGCGTCGGAACAGTTAGACCAATCAATTTGTTGTGATAAGATTCTTCGGTCCTGGATAAAATAATATCCCTAGCCAGACTCTTTCGAATTTCCATTTCCGCTTCGGTGAAATTTCTCGCGGCTGTTGCCGTAGGGTCAATGCAATCGAGTAGACCTCTAACTCTAAATTCTGAAGTAAGGGAGTCAAGCCAGTTTTCAATACGAGTCTTCGGGGTCAGCTTATATTCTCTCTTGAGAGGATCTTTGGCGATTAAGCCTTCGATTCCTCTCGTTGGAGCTGGCATTTGATTTTGAGTTTGTGTGTTCGAAACACCTTCGGGAACTATCTCCCTCCCTCCATCGAGAATCGTCCTTGGCTGAGGAGTTAAATTAAGACTATTAATACGCGCACCGCTATGACTATCTTCGGGATCGAGTCTTACCTCGTTTCTACGTGGCCTACTAGGCGTTTTCGAACGGCTATGACCATACGACTGGGTCGTTGACCTACTTTTGGATCTGGTAGATCGTGACGTTGACGGACGGCTTTCGGTTGACGGGTACTCCCTGGTGGAGTATGAACGGCGTGAACGACTGGCACTGCAAGAGTCGGTACTTTTTCTCGGACTCCTGTATTGCGATGAGCTTCGGTGCCTGCACTGTGAAGGATCTCTCCTTCTCGGACTCACGCTTTCGCGTCTAGATTGTCTCGGAGCCTGAGTGCTTGACCTCGGAGCTTGTTCGCTCGTTTGAGCCTGGACGCTCACATTCGGAGCCTGGTTGCTCATGGTCGGAGCCTGGTTGCTCTCTGTCGGGGTCTGTGGTGCCGTTCGCTGTTCAAAATTTGAAACTGCCCGTGCGAATTGAGTAGCTACGTCCGCCATTCGGCTAATGCTTTCATTGTGCCGTGTCATCATTCGGTCTTATGTGCGCGCTGTCTCCAATAAATGTGATACCATCCCGCTGAGCCAAGTACGTGTTTCTTTGGGCAAAAAATCGGAATTGCGGGATGTTGTGGTACCTGAGACAGAATTAGTGTGAGCAGGCTGACAAATTTTAGTAAAACGAGAGTTAGATCTAGCTTTGAGCACTCTCCCACGTAAGGGTGCGCTCCGGGTTGTGACGGGGTTACCTCTCTGAGAGATTTGGCGGACCCGTCTCAAGTGGAATTGGGACACAAAGTCCTTCTGTCGTGCCTCCAAACGAGATTGTAAGTTCGTCGACGTTGGGGCTGCTTCAGTCGGAATGACTGTAACAACGGATTCTCCAGAACCTGATGAGTCGCTGGATGACAGTGGTTTCTTCGGGCCAGATCCTGACGGCATTGGAATCTGAGCAAGCTGGTCGATCTCCATCGGAGTCGGCGCTGGTGCGCTCGGTGACAGGTTCATCGGGATCTCATTTGACAAGCCAGCTGGTTGTGAAACATCGGAAACTTCCACACTGTCCATCCCTGTCGGCGTCACTAAATTTACTTGCTGGGAAAGAATTTCGGGTGAAAACTCTTCCAGAAGTAGTGCCTCCTCATCTGGTGAAGGCATGAGGTGCTATTCGCTGTCATCCATATCTGCACATAGACGGAACTCTAAATTAGAATTAAGTCTACTAACACGAAACGTATAACACGCGTGAAACGTGTGACCAATTGGATTTCATGTGCGAGATAGGATTGGTTCGTTGCTTATTCCCAAAATGTGCCAAATCATTTGAGAAAACTTTCGAATTTAACTGCGGGTAGAATTTCTAAATTTACTTTCGACTACCAAAATATGCAACGAATTGCGGTTACGACTACGAGAACGTGTTCGTGGTGCACTAGTGTGTTTGTAAACTAAAGGTCTTTTTGAAAAGCTTCGGAAACATACAACGGATTCAATACTTTACACTTCTACAACGGATTCAATACTTTACACTTCGGAATCAAAAACAACACAGTGTCTCCACCAAATACCAGGATACGAAACACTTTCTCGAGTCCCGCGTGCGCGCCTTAGCTGATCAGGCATGAGAGCACTACACATTTTAGATCGCTATTCACCCCATGACGTAACAATTTGGAATTTTCGAATTAACTCCCTTGACTTCCGCGGACACAATGTGATCTTAGGAGAAATCAAAATATCCATCCTTACGAATCTCAGTCTGACCAAGATACGCGCGAACACAACGACTAGTTTGATACGAAACTGAGTGCAGAAGGTACTGCAATAGCTTTACTTTTTCGATACTAGAATCTTTTGGACCTTTACTACGGGCTTAAACTTTTCGGAATCAGCCAACCATACTTGTTTTAGTCATGAGCGATCGGGTCTAGACTTTGAAACGAAAACGAGCGGACACAACTACAATTTTGAACAATGTACTAGAGGGATGCAAGTTCCGTGTACTTTAGAACAAGCACGACTCTATGGCAATAGTTTATTTTCGGTATCAAGTCAGGAATTGAACCACTTGACCATCACACAACGGAAACTAGGCGGAATTGAACCCCTAGGATCATTTCGAAACTAACGGAATAGGCACGGATTTGAACCACCTCTATCCTCGATTTCTGGATCCGAATTGAACGGCATGCAGACTGTCGGAATCACTATGCCTTCCACGTGGATTTTATTTAGGAATTTAGGCCACCAATTAGCAGAAAATTTGGTGTGGAGTCGCCTACCAACCACTTGTTGTTGTTTTATTTATTTGCTACACACGAACAACGCGGCGTGGATGGGTTTGGTATACCAGAGACTATGCATTACCCACTATGCAGTAGTCAACAAATTTTCCTCAATTTAAACTTTTGACTGTACAGACTTTCGAATTCTTTCTGAAACTAACGTGAGGAATTGGCCAAAGTACTTTAAGATATCCCAGAGAGACTAGGGAGAACCGTTACCAAATTGCACATGTGTTTACGAGCCGTATAGTACGCAATGTTTACTTACAGAACGTAAATATTTCGTCGGTTGCTAATTTTCTAACTTCGATTTTATCGGGCGAGATCTGTCGGATTGCCTTTTCGTCCTCTCGGCTGAGATTGGTACCAAAAGCCTTTTCAGCGAATGCCGTCTCCAAGTAAAGCAAAAACGTGATATCAACTTCGGCTTCGGTCATGCCGCACAAAACAAACGCGCTCAAAATTTACTAACTTCGGGTTCACTTTTCGAAAAACGGTTATCAAAACCTCCTCCCTTAAAAAGGTACTGAAGTTTTGCTTCAAGGCGACTTACAAAACTATCGGAAACTTAATTGCACCTTGGTTTAATTTAGAACACTAATCGGAGCACGCGGCGAACTTTCGGAAAATCACGGACAGTCTTAATTCAAGAGCGAGAGTAAACGGACTGTAGCAACGTGGTGCGCTTGATGCGCATCGTACCGGCAGATTTCCCTTTACCCGCACCGCGGGGATACTGGTTTTTGTATTTGCGGTGTGTTGTGAGCAACATGTTACGAGCAACCCTACCAAGCCAAGGAGAAACGGCTTTAACAACGGATACATAAGGTACCTTCATTCGGGATCAAGTTCGGCGAGCCGGTTTTCTTCAGGCTGCTAGCTTCGTTCGCATGCGTGCGATGTTTTTCGATCCAAATGGCGTTGCTATAACTGGGTTTAAGGTACTTTCTTACGGACACAACTTATCGGTTCGGCTGTTTCGCACTCATCGATGGATTTCATGCTGGTTGACGGCATGGTCTCTCATTTTGTTTTCGTTTTCATTGACTCATCTTCGGTGACTATGCGAGTGTATACAGCGAGTGCAAGTTTCAACTTGCCTTCAGTAGTGGTACGGTATCGGTTTGGCATACGACGGACCAGCGTAATGAGTCAGTACAGTACGGCCTATTCTGCTAGTGTGCGTGTAGACTTGTGAGTATGGATTTGATTTGTACCACTACAACTACGATTCGGTCAACGAATTTTAACCTTTCAACCTTGTTCGTACGGTCTCGAACGTGGCGATTTTTGGTATGGGAAAACGGCGTGATGGAATACCGGCAGCAGCGGTAACCTCGTGTGCGCTTGCAAGCATGAGCAATTTACGCTCGATTGTTCAAATAAATTTTGCTAGCCATCGGAACAATTTATTATCGATTCAAAATTGAACTTACGAATATCAGACTCAAATTCTTACGGGATCAATTTTCACAACGGAGTCGATATTTTAACCAACGGACCTTTCGGCACAAATTCGTCCCAAATGACCTTCGGCATCGAACATACGCTAATTAGGTTAATAAATAACCAACTGTCTGAATCTTTAAACAACGGATCGCGATCAATTTAACTTACGGCTATCGATTAGCTAGATCGATACTTTGCTGCAATTACCTATAGGAATTTATTAGTACGTACACGTGGTAGGTTTTATATATGGTGCACCATGCAAAGGCCTTATATTTAATCTCACGTGAGATGCATGCACTACGAGTAGTTACAGCGAAACACGAATGTCCGCTGGTCGGTGTGTTAATTAATAAACTACTTTTATGATAAGCGCTCATTTTAATTAATTAAGTGATTGACCCGGGTATAACTGACTTAGGACCATCGGCGCATTGGAAATGCGTGCTCTGGGCTGCCATAACCTGTTGAAGCTGAGCTTCTTGTCGTCGTCATTGAACACCAACAATCGTAGAGATGCACGCAGTAATTAAACACAAGTGTAACTTCGAAACGTGTAATTGAATAAAGCAATAAACATCGGCGGACCGCTTCCATACTCGGGATCTAAGCTCAACGTCCTCTGACGAAATACTAACGGAGCGTCATACTATCGTAGAGCGCATACCGTATATCGGTAACAGTGTTACCAACTCAACAGAAAGGTAATGAGAATATAATCCAATAAAAATTCTCAAAGGAAAAGAAAATAAGGTACCTATATCTTATATATGGGTCATTCTATCGAAACCTTGAAAATTCATTTTTTTTAAACTTAATAATATTACTTTTATTTCTTCATAGAAATCATTTATATGCATATAATAGAACACATTTATGATGTTGAACCGTGGATGAACCAACAGCATACTTCTTAGGAGAGAAGATAGAGGGGGCTCAAAATGATCAGGACCACGCTGTAGGAATGGCAGACCACGTTGAAGGAATTGTTGGCTATAGAAAGAGGTTCACTCTTCCACCAGCACATATACGAACTCATATCAGTGCTGCTGCCAGGTGTCCGGATTTTCTAGTAAATCTCCGGATTTATCAACCTTCGGCAAAAAATGTCTGAATTTCTGAATAATGTCCGGAAATTTTGGGTAAAATCCGGATTTTCGTTGTTCTTTCTCGTTTTGTGGGTTTATTCAACTTCTGATTAGTTTGAAATCTGTTGCTGACTGCATTTTGACTGCACGAAACTGGACTAGAAAAAATGTTTTCTCGTCTTCTTACCTTAATAATTACTCAGTTTTCCTTTCACCCAAAGCATCCTTTTTCAGAAACTAAGGTTAAAAACAAATCCTCAAAAATTAGATTCAAATCAAAATCCACAAATAACTATTTTTTTTTCTTTCTTTCTTTTAAATTCGAATATGATTTGAGAATGATTCAAATTTGCTGTAATTCTAATCGGATTCGAATAAATGGTGTGGATTTGAATTCACGAACTGACTGGTTTTTGCATCCAAATAAAATTTTCCAGGGTTATCTTCCATTTCTTTCGGATCCGCCATTGTAATTAACTCAAAACTCAATTAAAAGTTGAAAATAATCATCTTTTTCCAGCGCGTTTTTGGTTTTTCTTTTTTCGTTTCCCCCCCCCCCCGAAAATTATGGTCTTTCAGTGTGAGATCCACGAAGAGACAAAAAACAAAAGTACAAATTCGACGAATCTACTAAAAAGATACGAATCCATAGCGTTTATTAGATCGAATTATTGATACGAATCCATTCCTAATTTCTCAGCCCCCATTTAAATTCAATATAATGGAGGAAAATGCTCCTGGGTCATCGATTTATGCATAGTTCCAAAATGAAAATAAAATGGTAAAAAAATTTTCAGTTTCCCAAATGTAGAGATCAATTTAATCTATAGTAATTGTTGTGTGAGATATTTGAATGATTTTTAATATGGCATTTCCCTTTTCTGTTAATTTAATTTTGGGTGCATTATTTGGTAAAACTGAAAATAAAACTGAATTCTGCATGAAATTTCCTATAAAAGACATTAATCTCCTTTTATTTCTAATAGTTTTATCATTATAACTTTAAATGCATTTTATTATTTTGATTATTGCTTTTTTTAATAGCTGTAATGTATTTTTTTCAACTTATGAAACTCGGGGCAGTTAATTTTCTTAGAATAATTGGTAAAACTGAACATGGATTATCATTCTACACTTAATTCTATGCCAGAAAAACTGAAAATAAGATTTTTTATTTTTTCACCTCAAGGTCCTTTCCCTTTGGACATCACATTTGTGCCTGGATTTTTCCGGATTTCTCTTTCTGGACTGTTCTCCAGATTTTGGCGAAATAAATCTGGCAGCACTGATTCGTATTCACAAATTTCTGGTCTGTCGTGGAACCAGACTTTAGAAAATTCTTTCATAGTGGTATCGGATTCCTTCATCGTGGCTTTCATAATTCCTGTTGCCACGGTGATGGAAATGGGAAAAAATCTTCACAAAATTGATAAAAGTTCACTGGATCCCTCGATTTTGACCATAGGTATTTTAAAAAGTGATGAAACGATAAAGTGTCATCTGATGTACGTACCCATATATTTAATTGCGATTATCAAAAATTTGAGTCGCTTGCGACGCTCATCACTATGCGCCACGTTTAAGGAATTTCTGTTGGTAAAATCTCTTGTTTCCAGCACTTTTCTTAAATTAAACGGCAATCCATTCAGAATCCGCAAAAAATCATATGTGCACACCACCTGACTGATAAAAATACTTCAGGTTGGCTATTCTAAGTGCAAAAATATTTACTCTGTGTCTGTTTTCTGACTGGTTCAAATTTGAGCACGGTGAAGGACAAAAAAGCGAGGGACACGTTTTCAAATATGGCTGCACTGATTCTGACCGAGTCTAAAACACGTACTACATTGCCAACTTATTCACTATACTCACAAAAACTATACACATGCATCAGTTTATCCAAACACGCAGCGATAATATTTACAAAAAAATTTTTGAAGTCCAATCCATGGTGAGGGACAGCCACGTTGAAGGAATTTTTGAGCATCACGCGCTATAGCTATTCAAGTTTGAAAACCCCAAAATTTTCGGCAAAGTCACCCCGGTTTACGGTAGATATTATATCCTATTTGCATAATGCAAGTCACATCAGGAACGCCCGCATAATTACATTTTAATGAATGGCAGTATTTATTCGAGTATGCGTTTATTTAAAATTTTCACGCCGACGTCATTTTTCAACACCTCCCCCGCTCCCTCCCTCACCTTCAAGCCACATTCATAAAATTTATTTGGTCTTTAGCAACTTGACCCAACTCTGTGTTGGCCCTTCCATGCCCATGAAAAAAAAAAAGCTAGTTACATACTGACTCAGTCACGCGATAAGATCAGTTCGCATTATCCCGCGTCCACATCTCTCTATCGCCATTCATTTCTGTCTCTCACGAAGACTAGTAGGTCGCTACGCTGTTCGTACATCGTTGGCCAGCAGTGAAGTTACAGCTATAAAATCCAAAATTCATGTTACAAATATGTAAAGGCATACACATGGCAGAAAAACAATGGTCATAAGTTATTGTGGGTTAGGGGTAGCAGCTTCCTTTGAGGCAACTTCTTCTGCACTTGTATCATCATTTGGAGGAACGGGGGAGAAAATCTTCTCAAGCAAGGCACATAGTGCCACCGCCTCACCATGAATGCGCGGGTCATGTAAAGTAATAGCTTGCACCTGCAATCAGTGCATAAGAAAATAAAACTTGGATAATACAGTATACAGTGAAGAGGTCAGAATGTTACTCAAAAGGAATTATGTAAAAAAATATTGTACGGTACGAGTGGGTCAAAAACGCGTTTACAGTTGTTCTGTTGCAGAAATTGGCTTTGCCTCGGTCTACAACCAACCTTTTTCCCCACTAGTACCGTAATATTAAAAGTAGGTACGTTCGGCATGTAGTTACTCACCTCGCCGATGCAGTCACAGATGCAGTACGCAACAAGGTGAGATGGGTTATTGATACACGAACAAGTAATCTGCGGAAATTAAGCACAATGTGTAGTCTGATAGGTGCCACTGTATAATGCATGTGTACTCTGTTATACGTTTCGTACACAGAAATATACGGAAAGCGTTATTACTGGACTAAAAAATTTCAAAGTACAAGCCTTTTTGCTAAGAAAGGGAACAAGGAGTGAAACTTCTCCCTCAGATACAACTTGTTATAGCTGATTGATATTAACTTGGGATTTGTAAATTGATTGAAATTATGCAAAGAGGTATCCTATCAGGTGTAAATATTTTAAATGTAATCATATTTCAGGTGAGAAATTCCGCTCTCCACCCCTCCCCCCAATGAAGAGAATTACACACAAACATGTGAAGAAAATTTAGAAATTTCTCCCTATAACAGAGAAATATTATTATTCCCTCCTAAATTACGGTAATCAGTTAATATTTACCTACATTAAATTATCCCTTCTTCAACTTTAATCCATTCAACATAAGATTGGAAATTCTCAATCATCAGTGAGGTATCGACTATTTTTCTGGACTTTTTGGGTATTAATTATAGAAAATTAGCTGAATCTGTTAAAAAGTATTCTAATTTTGAATGCCTTTTTGTTATTTCGATGGCTGATGGAACCGATAATAATTAAGAGGTGTGGTGCGTTTGTCAGCAGAATAGTAATTTGATTAGAATTTTTGTTGAAAGGGGTATGCATATAGCAGAAAGAGTACAAGGAGTGGAGCCCCCTTCCCACTATCATGAGAGAATCAACATGAAAGGGAAAACTAATTGAATCTGACTAAATTTGAATACTTGGTATTTTTCGATAAAATAGGCAATTGATAGGAAGTTTTGTACCTATGTTATCAAGTTAATAATAGATTATAAACTTCCGAAAGGGTAAACATATGATGGTGGTAAGAGAACAAGGAGTAGAACCACCTACCTCCATGAAGAGAATCAAAACTATGGAAAATAGTCAAAATACTGTTTAAAATGTCGTTCTCTCTCAGTAAATCTAAATTTTTCAAGTAAAAAACATAATTTCTAGTAAAAATAGACATTTTTGAGTAAAAATATACATTTTTCCACGTTTTATTTGATTTGCAGCTGATACCGACTACTTCAATTAAACAAATTACTAATAGAACAATGATTGGTGTTTGCATAGGCTGTCTAATTATCAACAGTGTTACATTACATAAAAATATGATGGCGTCCATACTTGCGGAGAAAGTTACAAGAAAAGTCATGCATAGTTGACATTTCAAAAGACAGAAAATGAGACAAAAGATGTAAAAAATCATCGCCTAAACAGACAGGTCAAGGAGAAAAAAATATCGATAATGGTAAAATACCCGCGAATATTGGGGTATCTCGATATTAGGTTGAGATCATATGTTTTGCATGCAAAGTTTAGAGGCTTATACATAAATCCAGATACTATATTTTGTGTGCAAACCTCAGAGGGATATGAAACCCCAATATTCGCGGGTCTTTTACCATTATCGATATTTTTTTAAACCTTTTCTTTTCTCACCCCTTCAACTCTGAAAGTATGCAATTGTATCATCTTAGAATATTATTTTATCAGCTGATGACATCACTTTTCCTAATATTTGAGAATCTAAACCAAATCTGTATTTCAATAATTTAAAATAATAGAATCAGTATATGGAACGGATTTTTCATTAGGTGATGATTTTTATTCGTTTATTTTATAATATTTTTGATAAGTTCGTTCGTGAGGGCTCCGCTGATGTGACTCATTAGCAGCTATTGCAGATTTCTTCCCTTTCTACTAAGCTGAATCCGAATTTGGATGTCTATTATTTACATATACATTAACAGATTTTGCTCACTTTTTAGTCATTTTTACTCTTCTGGAGAGAGTTCTGAACTGTAGTACATGTTTTGTGGTGTAAATTTAAAGGTTAGATGTTAGGTTCGGATACTATGTTTGCATGTGGACTTCAAGGGTTTATGTATAGATCCAGCTATGATATTTTACATGTAAACTTCGGAGGTATGTATATACAACCCAATATTTACGAGTATTTTGTCTCATTTTCAACGCTCTTTGAACTGTCATCTCTATGCTAAAGTTTTCTTTTATCCTTCTCGGTAAGTACAGACTCCGCCATATTTTTCATATAACCTGTTATTGATGATATCTAGGCAGTCTACGCAATCAATAATCATTTTCTATAAGTAATTTTTTAATTGACGTACTCTATTTGCATAGTATGTACCAGATATTAATATCAATTCTAAAAATTGAATAAAACACGGAAAAATCCGTATTTTTAGTCAAAAATTATGTTTTATATCCAAAATTTAGATTTACTGAGAGAATAGGAGAAAGAGAGAACAGCATTTATTACAAATACAACAATGAATTTAATTACTGCGATATATTTTCAATTAGGTTAATATAGTGGGTATTATCAGCTCCAAATGTTGATTAAAACATGGGGAAATGCGTATTTTTCTCAAATTGGCTATTTTTACTCATAAAACATATTTTTATGTACCCCAAAATTTAGATTTATTGGAGAACAACGCTTTATTGTTATTTAATTATTTAATTAATTTTCCTATAAAGTACCTCGCTCATATTTCTCACAGCTGTTATTTCACAGAAAAATATCAAATTACTAGCTAATATAGTCTCCTTACTCCTTGTGCCAGCAATCTGAAAGAAATCAACTTGAATATTAATAATAGGTAGATTTGGAAATTAACTCATTTCACATGTTTTTCTACATTTTGCTGTGATAAATATTCTATTTTCACCTATGTATGAATGTGTAATATACGCAGTTTCTTACTTCTGTATGTTGACACCAGATGATGATCAAAACATGGGAAAATACGTATTTTACTCAAAAATGACTATTTTTTCTTAAAAATCATATTTTTATATCCCAAAATTTAGATTTCCTGGAAAAATGGAGAGAGAACAGCATTTATTACAAATACGACGATAAATTTAATTATTGCGATACATTTTCGATTAGGTTAATATAGTGGATACTAACAGCTCTGAATGCTGATTAAAACATGGGAAAATGCGTATTTTACTCGAAAATGGCTATTTTTACTCAAACATATTTTTATACTCCAAAATTTAGATTTACTGCAGAACAATCCTTTATTGTTATTTAATTATTTAATTAATTTACCTATAAAGTACCTCGCTCATATTTCTCACAGCTGTTATTTTGCAGAAAATATAAAATTACTAGGTAATATAGTCTCCTTTTACTCCTTGAATCAGTAATCTGAAAGAAATCAATTTGAATATTAATAATAGGTAGATTTGGAAATTAACTCATTTCACATGTTTTTCTACTTTTTGCTGCGATATTCTCTTTTTCGCTTGTGTATGCGCGTGTAATATACAGTCTCTTACTCCTGTATGCTGACACAGTCTGTCCATGTATTCAAATTCCATTTTTCTCCTATTTTCCCCGTTTTGACTATTTTTCTTATAGACAGTGTGTCTTCTCTGGCTATAATTATGAGTACCTCAAAAATGTGTTCATTTAAATACATTTGGAAGGCTATAACACCCGGTGCGAACCTCATTTCGAAATACATTGACCAGCTGATAATTACTTATTAGTTACTTTTTAGCCAAGAGTGGCTGTTACATTTTTGAAACATAACATGTGTTTCAATAGATATCCTGGAAATACCACCTATGTGTGAGAATGCTATCCCCTCATGATGATGATGATGATACTACCGCTGAGAGAGAGAGAGAGAGAGAGAGAGAGAGAGAGAGAGAGAGAGAGAGAGAGAGAGAGAGAACATTTGATAACATCTGCTACTGATAAATTGTTAATAATTTGAAAGTTAAACACAATTTCCAATCTCCAGGAAATAACATACATGTGTGAGAATGCCGGCCTTCCATTTAATACTCGATACATTCTAATTTTAAAATCCCAAATTCGAAGCTAAAAAACATACAACCTATAAGCGTTCATTTATTTGAAAAAATTTCATATTTTTTGATCATTTCCCTTCATTTTCAATGTCAACTGACTCTACTATCAACTCGAATCAAGGTAAATATTTTAATTTACTACTCTTTGTTCCAACAAATGTATGTGATAATCTTCTCGAAATATGTATTATTCGTCTAACTTTCCAGTATGCCTCCCCATTGAATTCGACAAATTGATTTATAAATAGATACCTGCATTAATACACAAAGGCATAGAGAAATGAAATCAAATTCGCAATAAAAATTCAAAAAAAAAAAAAAAAAATGATAGTTACTGTTGTCAGCGTATATACGAAGCTAATTTTTATGATCTAAAACATGTCAAGTACAAAGGCGTTTTCTAAAGACTTGTAGAACAAGCAAATGAGAAAGGATGGTCAGGATACTATAATTATTATTAAGATCCCATTAGCTTCTGATGGAATGATGAGAATAGTTGCTTGTCTACATTCTTCTAAAATGGTATGCATGTAGGCAGTTGGAACCAAATTGTCGAGCAATTTTCAAAAATGTCTGTATTATGTATGTATATACCTCATTGTTTTAGGTTTTGTCATTAAGAACTCAAAGTCTATCAAGTATTTTGTAGTAGTACCTCATCATTTGTAACGAATAATTCATTTATTCAACCATCTAACCTCATCTCATCTCATCTCATCTCAGCAATATCTGGCGGATCTTCATATAGCAACTCCTTTAGATCCTTTCCCATTGCTCATCCCGCCTGTCTCCATCATTAAATCCAGTTGTCTGAGATTTAAACTCTAACAACACCCTCCTTTTCACTTTTGCTCCCAACCTCGTGCTCTGGAATATACCCTTTCAAACATTCCCCCTTGAGAGAGGTCAGGGAGACTGTTTGGACTATCTTAGCTCTCTGTTTATCCATCTCCTACTTTAACTTTGGAACACCTTATATGCTAGCCAGAATCATCGAGAACACCCTGTATGCATAGTTAAAAATTCATTTTCAAACACACATACCCACTTGTCTGTAAGACTCTAAATAATGAGAATTTTAGATACATTTTTTCAAGTGAAATAGCATTGAAGCAGCCCTAAACGTACGCTTAGAGCAGAATTAGTATCGTGGAAGATCAGCGAGTATTTTGTATTTCATGTAAAAAGCCACCAACAATGGGAATAAAAGCCTAAATCAAAGGGTACCTATATACCAGTAATATCTATATCATTAGCCTCGAGGATTTACAGACTCGATATTTGATGAAAACCTATTATTTGGAGGTAATCACCTACCTCATTAGCAAAATATTCCACCTAAAAGTGAATTTGAGCTGCATAACAACTGAGATTCCATCGAGGATTTTTCAAAACAAGCCTCTGTTTCAAAAAAAAAAAAAAAAAAAAAAATCTAAGATTTTGCAAAAATTATTTTATTTTTCACATTCATCAGGTTCAATAACTTAATTGGGACTCTCATCTCCCAGGTTGAGGGCGAACTGGTTATACCCGAGAGTAAATCGGATAAAATACAAATATTTCATGTAAATGATATCTCTTATTTAATTAATATTAATTAGGGCGAGATGAAGAGTATAGGCAAAGGAGCTAATGCTTCCTCTGTTAAGACCCATCTCCTAGGCTGAAGGCTATCTCCTTGTACTCAATGTCCACCGCATTCATCTGGCATTTGATAACCCCAACTCAGAAGTAATTCGGGTAAAATACAAATATTCCATGTAAATATCTCTCATTCCGATTTAAAACCCCAGATTCAAAGCTAAAAACATACACTCGATAGCTTCATTGCCTCTTGTTTTAATATCTCCCAGTCTAGATTTAATACCTCCCCTTTTATTTATAATAATTAATAACCGCCTTTAAATTTATATCGCAAAATATGACGCGTAATTGATGAAAATTCAGCATCAAAGACCTCTCCAGATAATATACACAACAGGTAAAAACAAATAAATAAAATATCTCGAGAAAATATGATAAATTTAGAAACCGCAACGAAAAATAAATAATTTAACCGCTACCGCTAATAAAAATTATCCTGCCGCGAATCAGACTCGAAGCTAAAAATATACAATCTCATCACCTCCTACTTTATCATTAAAACTCGTGCAAGAATCCTCGTAACAGGATGTGTTCGAGCATCGTGGGGTAGGCTGGAAAAAGAGAAAGTGTTTGTAGTCGTACTTATCCTTCGACGAGCTGCCGACCAGCCGAAATCCGGGAGTCGATTTTACGTTTGGATCTGGAGAATGGTGTATCGCGAACTCGGGAGACCAGCAGATACATATTTCGCATCAATATTTCTTTCGAATCAAATTAATAATCGACGATAATATTCGATCGAATCATAATTTAGCTGGGAGAGACAGATGCGATCCCTCTTTCGCCCGGGGGTTAGCTTCTTATCAACTGCTTTAACTGTCCATTGCCCAAAAGTGGAATTTGGTTACATGTTGACTGCAGCTAGCGAAAATAATACGCACCTCCTGTATTTGAGAACTCAAAGATTTCATAAATTATTTCATTTTAATTGGGAAGAGAGTTATTTCGATACATAGCTATTGATATGTAACAAAAAAACCTCTTCCCTCTCTCTCTCTCTCTCTCGGTTGAATCTCCATTATTAAAACCCTTTTAGTTAAAATAAAAATATTAATATCTTCCATTTAATACACGAAACATTCCAATTCAAAGTCCCAGATTCGAAGCTAAAACATGTAATCTATAACCTCATAGCCTCCTACTTTATCGCTAAAAACCCGCTAATTATAAGCTGATTGGAATAAATAATTAAATTATTAATGCCCCATATCTAATACTCGACACGAGAAATTTACGCCTCCCAACGTACGACCACATGCTCTAAACCTACAAGTTTCAAACACACGTGCTACGAGAAAACACGTTTAAACATCATCGCCGACAACGCGCACAAATTACAACGCTTCGCGTGACGTCACGTGTCGCTTAGCATAGTCTACCAAATGGCCCCGGATCGGCATTTTATAACTTCTACCGTTGTTTCGATGCTTGTGTAATACAAAAAATTTTACCTCATGGCTTGCCTACAACACGTGACGAAAACACGAAAAGTCGCAGTCGTGAATTATATGCCCTGGAGCAGTATTCTTGAAAAGTTGTTACGATAACCACTCATAACAACTAGTCCCAAGGTGGGTGTTATGAGTGGTTATGAGATGTTATCCAACATTGCGGTAAATGGGTAACAACCGGTAACAACTCATAACAACTTTTTTATAACACCGGTTGTTATCATAACATCGCATAACAAGTTTTCAAGAATAGTGGTCCTGTAGAGTGCTACAATCGCTGAACAAACGTGATCTGATAAGACTGGATGTAATCTTTTAATCTTGAGTAGTGTAGATTTTTGAATTTTAATAGGTACCTAATTTAAGTATTTGTCACGCAAAATGAATGTTTCTATCGATGTGGACGATATATTTAACTTCATCCGTCAAGAATATCGGTAACCAATTCGTTTTAGCCATGCAGCTTATGAAAGCTAGTCACATTTTCAATGTAATGATAAAGCAGTAGCAAAGCCTTTGTCCAGCACAACACCTCCCCGAAGATTACATTTCTCAAGAATTTTGGAATCTCTGACTGTGAATTTATCGCACGCTTCTCTTCAAAACATTTTGCTCACGAATGTAGTTCCTCGGGAAGGTAGAGCTCCTAGCATGAATTTCACTATATGTGGATTTCCTTATAACAGGAATACGTTCTAATGTTCCAATTCAAATTTAAGTAAAATATAACAATACAAATTACAGAAATTGAAACATAACAAGCAACCTCCCGGATGGCGTGGTAGTAACAGGGTGTTTGCCATTGGGCAGGGATGTGAAAGCGGTATATAAAGATTTCGCTTTTGGATTTAGCTTCCAGAAGGAACTCTATTGGCTTCTGATTTCACTTTTGACTTTTCACAATACAGCTTCCAGCTTTCAACTTTTGACCTTGAGGGATAAATCGTTCGGCTTTCGGCTTTTAGTTATTGGCTTTCAGCTATAGGAAAATTACTGAAAAAAAAAAATCGAAAAAGTGGAAAATATAAAAATTTGGATTTTGCTATTGACTTTTCATCATTAAGCTTTCAGCTTTCAACTTCTGACCCTAAAAATATCGATATGTATCGATACGTATCGATACTTTTGCCAATTGTCATCACTACCAGCCAGCAGGGAACATAAAAGCTCAGGACGCTACACGCACATCATGGAAGTTCAAGGCTTCGAACTGTGAAGCTGCAAACTGCAATCACCCGGCATCCTACTTTGATCAACACAGAGACACAGAACATACTAGAAAACTAGAATACATTTCCATTTTCCGTTTAATTCATTCCAAGTGGCAAACAGAAATCAAACACTCTACCTTTACAAGAAAAAAAATAAACTCAAAGGACATAAATCCAAGGAATTTAAAAAGTCAGGAGTTTCAAGGAATATGAACTGTTAACTGCTGATAACAAAATTCAGAGGGACAGGAATTTTGTTTTGATTCAAATAAACGAGGAATTTTACTTCCATTCAAATAAAGTTGTGTTCTCAGTTCTCATTTCAGAAAACGCGCATTAATGTGTTCGCACTCCTTATTACAATGTTTATAAGACAAAAAGACATTAGCTCCACGCTCCACTCCTGTGAATTCGTGAACCGTTAATGCAAGAAAGATAATCTGTCATTTCTAAAACAAAACGTGATCTGCCAATTATTTATTCACGTTTTTCATCAATTCCGCTACAGGATTATAATAGAAGTTCAAATTCGTGGTTGAAGGCATGTTGATGCTTGATATGGTTTTGGATGATTCCTCGATCCTGACTGATAATGAAAGAGGAAAGTAAATAGTCAAAGGAGAAACAAAATATTCGTGAAAGACCTCTGAAATAGAATACCAAAATTACCACTTAATACTGCTAACATATTTATGAAACATAACTCACATGGCATTATTCCTCGGAAAATTTCCAGATAAGAGTACCACAGAATTTTTAGCCGAAGCTGAAGCTTTGTATACAGCTTTTCAACCTCTGTCTGTGAAAGAAAAATACGTGACGTCATCTGTTTCAGTCCTTTTACAAGTCCTAGCCGGTCCTCTAGGACTGAAAACAGTCTTCTGCGCATGTGCCGTAGCATTTTGTATTACATATGCATCGAAACAACGGTTTAACAGTCTCATTTTGCAGATTGAAAGTTCACGTTATCACAATAGATCGCAGCTGCGTTTGTAAATGCTACGGCACATGCGCAGAAGACTCTTTTCAGTCCTAGTCCTAGGACATGTAAAAGGACCGAAAGAAGATGACGACACATATTTTTCTTTCACAGATGTGTACAATCTAGGTACAATTAGCTGTTCGATGCATTTGTAATACAAAATATCTTACAATGCAAGGATTGAAGCGAGTTATCACGCCTCTGCACGACTAGCTTCACTCGCCTTCGGCTCGCTCCGCTAACAGTCGCACTCGGCGTGATAAAGCTCGCTTTCAATCCTTGCAGTGTAAAAGTGTATATACTATAGTCTGTTTCATTTAAGAAGTGCCAACGTTATCAGTAAAAAATGTAAACAAACATCAAAAAATTGCTCGTCGTTCCTTCATGTTCTGACTCCCATTCCCTTGTGTGAAAGTAGGGCTCTATAGTTTCACCTGGGTATACTAAGCCACCATTTTGGTTCGTACTGCGCCCGTCGATGCCGAATTGACTACGCCTTACGCTCCGCATAGTCGGATTCGGCATCCACGGGTGCAGTATGAACCAAAATGGCGGCCTAGTATACCCAGGTGAAACTATAGAGCCCTAGTGAAAGGCTACTTGTGAACAAATCATTCGAACAGAGAATTGTATTGCCCGTTAACTCGTACTTGGTCTATACTAATAACGTTGGCACTTCTTAAATGAAACAGACTATATTGTATTACAAATGCATCGAACAGCTAATTGTACCTAGATTGTACACATCTGTGAAAGAAAAATATGTGACGTCATCTTTTTTCAGTCCTTTTACAAGTCCTAGGACTGAAAAGAGTCTTCTGCGCATGTGCCGTAGCATTTACAAACGCAGCTGCGATCTATCGTGATAACGTGAACTTTCAATCTGCAAAATGAGACTGTTAAACCGTTGTTTCGATGCATGTGTAATACAAATATCATACAATGCCAGGATTGAAGCGAGTTATCATGCCTCCGCACGACTAGCTTCACTCGCCTTCGGCTCGCTCCGCTAACAGTCGCACTCGGCGTGATAAAGCTCGCTTTCAATCCTTGCAGTGTAATATACTATATTACTATTCAAACGCAGCTGCGATCTATTAATTGTGATAACTAGAGCACCTATAAAAACCAATTATGCGCATACGCCATATTGTTTGCAAAAGTGCCCGTCGATCGTCGATGCTCAATCCGACTATGCGTTGCGTACTAGTGATGGGCAATATCGATATTTTTAAATATCGATATAATCGATAATCTCAAATTCAACCATCGATATATCGATTTTTACTAAGGCGAAAGATCGATATATTGGCTGATATATCGATGATTTTATTCTACTTTTTTAAGTCAGAACGAAGAGAAAGAGAATGAATGAATAGATGAAAGCCTTATCACAAACTATTTACGGCACTGACTGAAGTATTCCATCTGTCAATCGGTGAAATGCTAAATGAGTTAGTCGTTTGCGCCTGTTTTGAAAATTTTTAAATTTAAGTATTAACAATTTGACATGTTCAGAAAGAGAAATACAGTTGGATTACATTTTTCATACCCTACGGATTCTTTGCAACTTGCGAAATTTAACATTTGTTCTTCGAAGTTAAGTTTCGTTGGTGGTAATGTCGATAATACATATGTATATACGGACATTTGAATTACATACTTCACCACTTACCTGTTCCGTTCTTCCTTATATTTATGTAAAAGGATAATAAATTAAATTTTTTGTTCGTGTTCGCAAATCTAATCATCAGAGCTTATTTTAAGCAATGTTCACTGGGCGGCATTAATAATTTTAAGTGAGCATTTTTTATTGTGTCATATTTTGCTACATAGATATACAAGCTACCTCGCGGATCGCGAGGTAGTAACAGGGTGTTTGCCATTGGGACTATGCAAATTGTAGAAGCGCTAGTGTAGAATAGGTATTTTTTGATAAGCGAATGATGCTCAGAATCTTCGACCATCCAGATCTGAAGTAGTCTTCTTTTCGTTTTTTCCCCCACCAGACCCGGGAACATAAAAGCACAGGACGCTACACGCACATCATGGAAGTTCAAGGCTTCGAACTCTGAAGCTGCAAACTGCAATCACCCGGCGGACTTTGATAAACACAGAACATACCAGAAAACTAGAATACATTTCCATTTAATTCATTCCAAGTGGCAAGCAGAAATCAAACACTCTACCTTTGCAAGACAAACAATAAATTCAAAGGCCATAGTCAGGAGTTTCAACGAATATGAACTGTCAACTGCTGATAACAATTCAGAGGGACAGGAATTTTGTTTCGATTCAAATAAACGAGGAATTTTACTTCCATTCAAATAAAGTTGTGTTCTCACTTGAGAAAACGCACATTAATGTGTGCTCACTCCTCATTACAATGTTTATAAGACGAAAAGACATTAGCTCTATGCTCCACTCCTGTGAATTCGTGAACTGTTAATGCGAGAAAAATAATCTGTCATTTCAAAAACAAAACGTGATCTGCCAATTATTTATTCACGTTTTTCATCAATTCCGCTACACGATTATAATATAAGTTCAAATTCGTGGTTGAAGGTATGTTGATGGTTTTGGATGATTCCTCAATCCTGACTGATAATGAAAGAGGAAAGTAAATAGTCAAACGAGAAACGAAATATTCGTGAAAGACCTCTGAAACAGAATACCAAAATCACCAATTACTTAATACTGCTAACATATTTATGAGACATAACTCACATCGCATTATTCCCCGGAAAATTTCCAGATAAGAGTACCACAGAATGTTGCTTGTCCTTGGTTCGATTCAAATACATTACTGAGAACCCATTTCATAGTTCATACAAACAAACAATACACTTACCTCTTCTAAATCCAGTTAATGTCTTCACTTTCTTTGAGGAAATAGTTCCTTTTTAGGACAGTACGAGTTGCACAATACTGTCATGAGTAAAATATGAAATTACGAAATAAAACGTAAATAAGTTGCATTTGACAGATAACTCCTCATTTGTAAATCGAACCACAGGCCTTTGCCTTAAGACCGATCTCAGGATCTAAATGCAACTGAGCTAAAACTGAACTATGATCAGTAAACAATTCACTCTTATTTGGAGAAAAACTAGAAATACTAAATACTAATGAGTATCGAGAAACAGAATAATCGTCAATAATCAATCATCAGCCGATTCGTAATTATTGGCAACAGATTACAGATTTCACGCCATTATATTAGCGTAGCGGAAGCTTCACTGTTCGAAACCTGGAAGAGAATAAGTATGTATATCAAAATTACCATTAATACTATGCGTGCATCACCATATGCTCCATCAAACATAATTCACATCACATTATTCCTTGAAAATTTTACTGATAAGAGTATCAGGGAAAGTTGTACTAGGTTCCAGGTTCGATTCAAAGAAATTCTACCTTAACTGAACTGAGGACTAATTTAAAACATTAACAAACAACAAACTTACCTGTTCTAAATCCAGTTATACAAATTTTACACAGTTTGAGCGTATACATTTTTGCGTAGCAGGAATCCTGAATCTAGTTTACATAAGCGGCCGATAGTATTGAAAATGTTCTTCTCGATGCGACTCATAGTATTTCAAATAATATTATCAATTTACGAGCTTGTTCTTGGTGGGATTGATAATATTCTCGATAATATTCTTTATGGATTCGATTATACTCACGGATTCTTTCACGTCTTTCTCTTCGATGTTTCTCATTATATCTACGATTATCTTGACGTATTCTATTCTGCGTAACTGCATTATCATAACATTTAGTAATTCGTTTGTCTCTCCAATTTAACTGTAACAAATCATTACAAGCATTAAATCTTCTATTGGCATTATTGTTCAATTGTTCGGATATTGTTCAATTGTTCGGATACAACCTCAATTATTCCCTACTGAGGACTGGAATCGGATTCCAAAATATCCAGAATCTTAATTGCTCGAGCTCCTTCCTTGTTGCGCCAACTGGTATTGATAAAATGGATAAAACACTGATAATAAAAACTGAACTAAAACTGAACTATGATCTGTAAACAATTCACTCGTATTTAAAGAAATTATTCTTTGACTATATATAACTATATGGACTGATCAAGAGGACACTACTACAAGGAAATCTTGCACACGACCCTGTTTCAGGGCCGTATGCTCCTATTTTCCTTAAGATTTCCTTTAATGAAAGGGACCTTACTTTATAAGGCAAAAAATAAGGAAAAATGGTATGCAAAGAGTAACCTTATCTAAAAGGTTCCTTACAGTGGTATGCTAAATCAGACCTCCTTAACTTTCAAGGAATAATATATTTCCTATGTTGCCAACTATACAAATGATGTTTCAGCCAATAGGAATGGTTGGTTTTTTTATCAAACTAATGATAACGATGTTTACTAGTGTTCCTCGTTAGCCGAATTGTAGTTCAGTTTATGTAACATGTTACTATTAAATGAGCGAGCTCTAAAAGTAACCTGAGATGTGTGTTCATTAATGATGAAATAATAAGAAAAATGGCAATGGAACAGTAAGTGTACTTGATTACATACTAGTGTACTGCAGTCGGACATACAGTGATAAGTGTATGTATGGACGAACGTTCACGTACACATTCTTGTCGACAAACGTTCATATAGACTATTTCGAATAATTATACGTACGTATAGTTTTCAAAAAGTGTCAGTTCCAACGTAATATACACGTTTTAATACCGGTCCGTACGCGTTTGGACTGTTCATAGTTGTATCCTGCAATCGAATGTACAGTGTGAAGTGTATGCACCAACTACAAACAAACATTCGCGTATACATAAATATACACATTACATAGGAACATACACTTTGTGAAAACTGTACGTACGTACAATGATTCAGAATTGAACATATAAACGTTCACAGACAAGAATGTGTACGTGAGCGTGCGTTTGTATATTCATTTATCACTGCACACCCAACTGCAGTACACTATTACATATCTTGCACTTGCTACTTCTCATCACTGTTCATCAATCGTCATGCTTTTTATTTTCACTTGCAGGAAAAAGAAAAACTTCACTAATGAAGAACGCGACACCTTCTTGCGGTTAATAAAAAAAGAGAAAGTAATATACTCGAGTAAAACAGAAGCGGCTGGATCGTCTGCTAAAAGATTAAAAGATGAGGCGTGGGTGAGAATTGCAGATGAATTCAACAACTCCGAAGGCTACACAAAGGTAAGCTTCTCTCTCGAAAGTAAATTTATTGCTATATACTTTGGAGTGTATTGTGAAGACATTGTGATTTGATCTTTGTGATAGCGGACTGTAGCGCAGTTGAAGAAGTTATGGGACAATTTGAAAACAGCCCACAAAAGTAAGATATCGAAACAGAAAAAGAGTGCTATGTTGACTGGGGGAGGTGTTATAGAAGACACTTACCAAGATGATCCCAATATTGAAGTATTAATGGATACTTATGTGGATATCGAACACCGAGATGCGATGGATTCGGACACAATTCTCCTGATGACTGGCATCCCTGAAAAATCATCGACACCAATGCTTCTGGAAGTATGTGAAGTCTTCACGAATTCAATAAGTTCTAGGGATTATGACTGTATAGTTGATGCATGTAATTTGAATGCACTTCCTAATTTTTATGTTAATTATTTTCTGAACTTCAGATGGCATGTTCACCTACAACAGCAGCGTCCAGAAATACTGATTCTGATCTCAAATCTAATAGTAAGAATTCAATTCCCATAGATGTTGAACTAAGCTCACCTACATCACATACAAATGAGGACCAGGTAGAAACTCCAAAAAATTCCAATCGTGAAAATAATTGGAAACGCACTGATCGGGTTGTCGAAGTTGAAGAATCAGATGAGGTTGATGTCATTTCACAAGGTACATATGCTAGTGTTGGGCTTTCAAAACGTAATCGAGGTAATTCTTTTCTTTACTTTACAGGAGTTTCTGGATAGTGCCATTTTAACTTCATCAAAAAAAAAGAAGACTGCCTCTGGACACCCCGGATTTCAACAAGTTTGTGATGTTCAAAAAAAACTATTACAGGAGGAACATGAAAAGAAAATGCAGCATCATGATTCTCTGCTTGAATATAAATTAAAAATGTATAAAGAAAAAACAGAGGCTTACCAGGCCAAGAAAGAGTATTACCTCTTAAAAAAACGTGATCTGAGTAATAGTAAGTATGTTGACTAATTTTTCATGTTAAAATTCGTTGAATTGAATAATTATAATAAATGCCGTTACTATGATTAAGTAATGATTTCAAGTGTTATACTTATTTTTGTAAACATGCGAAAATAAAATTCGTTCTCTATTGCAGATTTCCGTTTGTCTATTGTCTACTCGTCATTTCTTTAATACTCCACAATAACCGAGTTTCACACTACAGGATCGATGTGCATAATTTATTTGGATCTTAGGATTCATTTCAGGAAGATACTACAAATTTATTTATTTATTTATTTATTTATTACTGATTAAAATATGCATTGATGAATGCCGTTTTAATTGCATACCCTCGATTTGTTTCTGGCAATGCTACTACGTCGGGCTGATCTGGTTCTTCTTGTATGTTTGTTGGCATTGGATACTTCAACTCCATGATGATATTGTGCAAAACGGCACATGCACTTATCACTTTTAACGTGGTGTCTATTTTCAGAGCCAGTTTCTTCGTTAGGCATGGAAACCTTCGTTTCAGTATACCAAATGTTTTGTAAAAAAAAAAAAAAAATCAAGTTCTGATGTTAAATCATTTTCAGGTAACAAGGCTATGAATCAACGCTTATTTGTGGTCGAAAATGGAGGACACCCGATCCTAGGAAATGTCCTTCTGAAATGCGCCAATTTTATGTGAGAAGAAGAGATTTAGCCGTTCAAAATGAATGTTTAGTCTATTTGCATAAATTAGTTGTACCCATGTCATGTCGAGAAACGTTTCTACAGGAAATTCATGCCACGCATTTAGGTATTGGCAAGATGAAAAGCTTAGCTCGATCGTACTTTTGGTGGCCAAAATTGGATAAAGAATTAAATGACATCACGAGTAATTGT
This sequence comes from Acanthococcus lagerstroemiae, assembly GCA_031841125.1. NCBI lineage: Eukaryota > Metazoa > Arthropoda > Insecta > Hemiptera > Eriococcidae > Acanthococcus > Acanthococcus lagerstroemiae. Next base: position 83,705,462 of record CM063106.1, read on the forward strand.
GAAGCGTGTATGCAGAATAGTAAGAATCCTCCCTCTGTGGCGGGAAGTAAGTGGCCGTTATCCAAAGAGCCAAATGAGCGTGTTCACATGGATTTTGGCCATATTTTTGGTAGAACATTTTTGCTGTTAGTAGATTCGTTTTCGAAGTGGATAGAAATCTACTGGATGACGACGACGAATACAGAGCAGACAGTACGGCGAATCAAGGATTATTGTGCTCGTTTTGGAATAATTAAAACACTCGTTTCGGACAACGGTCCACCGTTTAATGCGAATGACTTGAATGAATGGTTGTGGGAAAATGGCATAAATCATTTACTTACTCCTCCTTACCACCCACCCAGTAATGGTTAAGCAGAAAATGCAGTTGGAAACTCCAAAAACAAAATGAGGAAAGCAGTTGATGCCGGAGTGATATTAGAAGACGCAGTTTTTCGTTTTCTGTTGGATTATCGCTCGTCCATTCATGAGTCTACCGGTAAAACGCCTTCAGAATTGCATTTGGGACGAAGGTTGAAAAGTAGATTGGAGTGCGGACTGAGAAAAGTTCCGCAAATGGAATCAACGCGAACTGAATCAGCTTCAGGAAAGGAAGAGAGAGAGAGAATCTGGATTCGTGAATATGGAGATAACAGGAAACGATGGTCACAAGCGGAAGTTGTAGGCCGCGAAGAGGAAAACATCGTTCAAGCGGAAAGAATCGAAGATGGACCATGGTGCGCAGGCACCAAGATCAAACCCTGAGAAGATCCTCCCGAGTGTCGGTACCTCCGGAGAGGTTAACATACCGAGCCTTAGGCACACCAAGCAATGCTTAAGGGAAAGAAATTATTTGTTATTGGAGAAGAATTTGGATTTATTTATTTGTATATATTTGTATTATTTTTTAATTAAGATTTTAGAAGGGAGGTAGTGATACATATTGGTTATCGCTTATCAGTGGTAGCTTGCAAGCGTAGGCACGATTGTACAGTTGGGTAGTTTGAGTTGAGTTTAGTTAGTTGTAATAAACGTTCAACCGAATAATGCGGTATTAATTTCATGTTCCAACCGGGAACATCACAAAACTAAAGAAAACGCTACGCGAACTCGGGTTATCAGCCGCACAAGATTTTACTAAAGACGAACTAAAAATTAGAAAAGACGTGGTCCCCAAACTGCAGGAAACGAAGAAAGGTAAATTCGCGGTTATTAGAGGCACTAAGCTGATAATAGAAGATTGGAACGCATCAAAGCGTAACTAACAGGCAACTGCTAAGTCTAAAAACAAAAATGCAAAAAGGACTCATTGCCCAGAATGTCCAGTCTACATGGGCAATTATGGCCACGACGTAATCACGAATCCCAACAAGAAGACAAAGGAAATTAAGATTAACAAGGTCAAAATAGCTACCATGAACATTCGCTCACTTAAGCACAACGAAAGTCTAATCAAACTAGAAGCAGCCTTTAGTGAGAAGGAAATGCCTTTCTTGCAGCCCCGTTTAACGACTCCCCGTACGAACCCCGTGAAATCCGCAAATGTGAAGAAGGGACCAGAGAAGTATGCAGTTGAGTTAAGTAGAAAAGAAAGACAAAGACCCACCCGCTCAGAAGAAGGACAAAGAAAAACAGTCACCTTTCAACTACGTTGCGAGTTGTGATTTGTGCTCGATTATACCTCAATTCTGCGGCACTGTTCGGATTTAATAGAGGTGTAAACATGTACTTTGTCTGAGCATATCCACTATCTCCCAATAAAATACCTGCAACATAATTTTCAGTTTAACAGCAGCTCATATGTAAGTATAACTCATTAACATTTCCACTATTTTATCACAGTAATTGTTTACCTCGTAATGCTCCCGTTTCAAGTTTTAATTTCACCCCTGAATTATCGAAAATTCGGCTATCATGCACAGATCCCGGCCAACGTGTAATGATGTCGTAGATTTTGTAGCTTGGTCCACATACGACCTGTACGTTTAATGAGAACCACCCCTTTCGATTCCGATACCGTTCGCCTATTTCACTGCTGGGGCATTGCAGTGGTATATGCGTGCAATCTATGCATCCAATGACCCCAGGAAACCGTTTTATTCGGTAAAATTCGCGTTTTACTGGTTGCAGGTCTTGTGGGAAGTGGACGAAGTGACTTAGGTGTTTGCACAGTGCCGCTGATACTCTTTTGACAATGCGGCTGATAGTGCTCTGGTGAACTCCGAAAATATCCGCGTTTACAACCTGCAAAATGGCAAAGCAAAACATATTAACAACGTGGGTCTCCTGCATTACTTGTCTGGTTATAAAGTTGGCATTAAGGAGCAAAAGGTGACGATAAGAAGTGTAACAGGACTTACTTGAAAATGTCCAGAAGTGTAGAACCGAAGTGCACACAAGAGTTGGAGCACGGGAGGAAGAGGAGCACCTTTGCTAGTATGAACCTGTAAATCATTTATTACCAAAGGTAATAAATGATTGATGACATCTTCTTTCCTGAAACTAACAGGATGGCAGTTATACAGTGTGGGATACGAACGTTCGCCCCGACCCCAAGTAGCCCGGAAGGAGGTGAGAAATAAATCTACTTATGTGTACTGAATTACCGGAAACGATAGACGAACTGTGTATCGTCATATGCCTCCATCGGATTCAAATAATCTTTCAACACACGCCTTGGAATTTGCTGGTGCAAATTCAGTAATTGTTGGAGATTATGTAGAGCATCCATGTTGTGTAACAAAAACGATAATTATAGTTCAGCGAGAAAGCAAATTACACAAGAATTAGAAACAACAAAAAAATTACAACACAATTAAAACAACAACGGTAAAAATAGTTCAACAAGAATAGGAAATCACACAAGAGACAAAAAATAACAATAGCATAATAATCACATGTCACAAAAATTACACCAATAAAGCAAATATCTGCAAAGGGCTGCGAATGTAATCAAATTTTCATCCTCAAGGTACCTATGGAACTACCTTAAGATTTTCCTTACATTTTTTCCTTGAATCAAATAAGGTGATTTTTAGCATACCAACTTTCCTTAAAAAAACTCCTTAAGGAGCACCTTTACTATTTTTTTCCTTAAGGAAAATAGGAGCATACGGCCCTCAACATCTTTTGTGCTATAATGATTAGAGAAGACCTTGTTGTGATTTCTGGTTATCAGTTTGTTCTGTATCCTAGATCATAACGTTGTAATGAGAGTTCGTCGCATAACTTCATAAAGTAATTTTAGTATTATTTTTGAAGCAAAACGGTACAATTGTGTGAAGTTTCGGCTTGTTTTCTTTTTTTGGATCCGTCATCATGAATTCGCACACATGTTTCGTGTGTGGTTCAAATAAATTGGTGAAACTGAAGTATTTCAGGTATTTCTTGAAGCTGCAAAAATGAGCACTACATTGGCAGGATTTTTTTCAAATATAGGTAGTCGCATAGTATTAGGCTCTTATACCATTCTGGGCAAAAATGAATTCCCACCCTCAGGGAAGAATAAAATATTAAAACCAGGAATTTTTTGAAAAGATGCGATTTATTTGCTAAAAATCAGTCCACTTTTGAGCCTATACATCAACCAATGTATTTTTTAATTATATATACCGTATTTCTCTATTGATACAGCCAAATATTTTTGCACAAAAGGAAGAATGAGAAGAAAAACTGAGAAAACAAGGCAAATCAATATGTCTTTTATTCCATAGCCTGCTTCAGCGTTTGTTTTACAGGAATAATTCAACCGCTCCCAAATTTAAGTTGGAAAAGTCTGTAACAAAAGCAGCCGTAAAATTGTATCAAGGCACAAGTTTTCTTCACAAAACAAGAGTTCCTCACGAATGTTGTTTTAGCATTAAACGCCACAACTATCGTTTCGAACTCAGTAATTGCTGTACATAGGAAACAACTAATAGTAGTATAGAAAGGTTGGGTTCTGGACCGAGTTCACATTTCTGAGTGAATTCTGTTCTCTCTGAATCGAGTTCACATTTCTGAGCATTCACTGTTGAAAACATTTTTCTGAGTGAATTCTGTTCTCTCTGAATCGAGTTCACATTTCTGAGCATTCACTGTTGAAAACATTTTTCTGAGTGAGTTCTGTTCTCTCTGAATCGAGCTCACATTTCTGTAAATTTTCTGTTGAAAACATTTTTCTGAGTGAGTTCTGTTCTCTCTGAATCGAGCTCACATTTCTGTAAATTTTCTGTTGAAAACATTTTTCTGAGTGAGTTCTGTACAATCCTAGACCGAGTTCATATTTCTGTGTAAGTATTGTTCTCTCTGAATCGAGTTCACATTTTTGTACATTCACTGTTGAAAACACTTTTCTGGGCATTCGCTGTTGAAGTCACATTTTTGTACATTCGCTGTTGAAAACACTTTTCTGTGTAAGTTTTGTACAATCCTAGACCGAGTTCACATTTTTGTACATTCGATGTTGAAAACACATTTTTGTACATTCGCTGTTGAAAACACATTTGTGTGTAAGTTCTGTTCTCTGTAACCAAGTTCACATTTTTGTGTTGGTGTTAAAAGAATTGATATTGTAATATAAAGTGGTCGAGTTTCCATTTTTTTATCAGACCACTTTTTTTTCTAACTTGGATTTCAAGTGATTTTGGTTTGAAATCTTAATACTAAAAAAAATAATAAAAAAAAAAATCGAAAATTGATAACCTAGTTTAAAATAATAAAAAAATAATAAAAAAAAATCGAAAATTGATAACCTAGTTTAAAAAAAAATAATAAAAAAATAATTAAAAAAAAATCGAAAATTGATAACCTAGTTTAAAAAAAAAAAAAAAAATATTATATATTATAAAATGGAAATGATTGAAAGTAAAAGCAATAACTTTAATTTTGATGACTCTACACATTGTGTATCTAAAAAGATACCATCAGTGAAAGTGATTAATCAAGAACCTGTAGGCTTCTGGATGTCTAATGAAAATTTGATGTCTTGTGAGTGGAGAAAAATTTGCAACGAGTCATGTTCAGGTGCCAGCTGTGTAGAACATTTTGTAAATACAAAACCGCACACAATTGAGACTCGAGATGGATCAATTCAAGGTAGGATTATCGATAAAAATCGTATTTTAATCATTAGACGCCAACTTAAACTTATCAGACTTTCTCGAGATGATTACTCTTTTGCTGGTTATTGGGTAAAAGGAGATACAGACTATATTTCAGCACGTAAGTATCTCTTAGTGTTTCTAGATGAAAAGAATCATCCACTACATAAAGAACCAATCCAACTTACAGCTAGAGGTGTATTTCAGGTAGAATTTGATAGAATTTATTAAAGTTTAGAAAAGAATTTAAAACAGTTTATAGTAAAACACGAGGTGTAATGTCAGATTTATGGTATTCTATGCTTGTGTTCTGTCCTACTTTTGTATCAAACGTAGTAGGTTCTTTAAAAAAGAGTAGAGCATGTTGTATTGAAAATTATATTGTTCCAACAGAATCTAATTTGAACTCTTTATGTGTAGGTAGAGATAAAGAAGTCTCAAAAATTGTTGAAGCTATGTTTAATGATTCTGAAAAATGGAAAGCTGAAAATAGTAAACCTTTCATAACCACATTAGTTCAAGAAAATGAATAATATTAAAGTTGTTATAATGTATTTTTATATGATTTTTCATATAAAAATAATAAAAATGGAAATGAATAACACTTTTAAAAATTATCATTGCGAATTAAAAAACATTGAATTCCTTAAATGTTTTAAATATATTAATATTTATTTGGAAACAGATCTATATAAATTTATGGAAAATATTGTTTATGACTTTATTCCTGAAAATAAAATTAAAGAATTTTATAAAGATTTAGAAAAAAAAGGCGAGAAAGAATTTGTAGAAGATATTAGAAAGACATTTAAATCTAAAGAACGAAAAGAAAATCAAAATATTTCAAGAAAAAATATTAATGATACAATGATAGAAACATTTGCTATTAGAACGGGAAAAAGTAAAGAAGATATAAAAAAAATTAAAATGCTAATACTTTTAAAAAAAATAACTAAAAAAAATATTACATTTAAAAATGGAGAAATAGAAAATATAGATTATTAAGATTTCAAACAAAAATTATTTGAAATCCCTTGGAAAATGCGAAAAAACTCACGAGAAAATTTTGCAAAACCACTGCCCCCCGCGAACGCCCTGAATTTTTATTTGCATTTTTTTTTGTCCGCGGGAGGCTGTGGAAACTCTGAGTTTTTTTTTTTTTTTTCCACCAAGGCCGTCGATTCACGCATCCGAGACTGATATGGCCGGCTTCATATCAGCTCAGAGTACGCGAGTCTAAACCCGGTGTTATCTTTTTTTTTTTTTTTTTTTTTTTTTTTTTTTTCACTGTAGTTCGACCTCCAAGCACCCAGCGACGCGTGTGCACCCGCGCCATCGGAGTACGTCAGAGATCTAGTACAGCGTTTTTTTTTTATTTATTTTGCATTGAATGTTACTACCTAATCAGCGCTGATTACAGAGACTTAGTAACTCGACATCGTCGACCCCGAGATAACACTTTTGATTTGCCGCCGTGACGCTGTTGAGTCACGGTTACAGTTTGTTATCCCGAGGGGAACTAGCCTAGGTGAGGTGTACGGACCTTTCCCCTCTTTAGCACTTCCGTCTAATATGGGGAGGAAGCCTAATGTACAGCTCCTAGCTCCGATAGAGTGTTATTTAAAATTTGTATATATACTTACGAAGCCCGTAACCAACATTACATATGAGTTTGAAAATGCAAACATAGCACTCTCATATTTATGAATAAATTATCATCGCCGTATAGATTCGATTCATGTATAATTTTTTTCAATGCCATGATGGTGTTATCATTTAATTGATTGCGCTAACCTTGTTAATTATTTGGTTGTTTTCGTGCATAAATTAGCGTGTAATGAAGAAATACGATAAATAAAAAATTGAATTACGTTAAAAGAATAATAGTAGTATTATATATAATAAAATGGAAACGATAAATAAAAAATATGCACCGAGAATGTGTATAGAGTGTAATAAAAAAATTACATACAAAAATTATGCTAGACATGTCAGATCTAAGCATGGAAGGACAACAACAACAGCAAAAGATTTAAGAAATGATTTGCGAAATTGTGGAGTGAAAGGTGTATCTAAGTTGAAAAAATCTGAATTATTGGAAATTAGAGACAAGATACAGAGACAGAGTTCGAATTTTGAGAGAGAGATTCTGAATAAATTAACGAAAAAAGAACTCATTAAAAAAGTTGGAGAAAGAAACAAAAATTTAACTAGAGCTAAAATAATTGAAAAATTCTTACAATCTCAAAATGTAAAGTATCTCCAAGAATTTAATTTTGATGATGATAGTTTTGATGAGCCTATAGTTCGTCCTAGTGTGAGAAAGATAGATGGGTGTTGGAAAAATATGGTAAATCAATTCTCTATAGTATACGAACCTGCAAAATATGATTTAAGAATTTATTTAGACAAAATTACAGAACTTCTTGATAGAATGCTTAAAAGTGAGATGAAAAAGAAAAAGGCAATAAACATAGGATTAATAGCAGTTGTAAACTATATAGAAATAGATCACACAACTGGAGATAAAATAGGTGATAAAGAGGCATATTTTCGATCAAAGCATCATATTATAGTAGATTCGAATGCAATTGAAAGTGCATTAATCTCAGCAAAAAATGAAGTTATACAAAAGTATGAGAGTTATACTGCTCAAAATACTAAATATAAATTTGATCAAGTTATTGAAATAAATATTCAATCTGATAAAAATGACCCTTTACGTGGTGGGACTTATATTCAATTACCCAAATTTATCCAATCAAAAAAGTGTTGTATTAATGTGAAAAATATTCAAAATAGAAATTTTAAGTGTCTCAAGCAAGAAGATCTTAGATGCTTTGAATATGCGTTGGAAAGTGTTTTGAATTCAGTTACAAATCATGTAGATCGAGTTTCAAATTATGATATCACGAAATATGAAGAACTGAAAATGGAATATCCAGTTAATTTAATTCCAGAAAATATTAAAAAATATGAAAAATTTCTAGGTATATCTATCAATATTTATAAGTATGAGGAAGATGAAGAGGGTATTGGTCAATTTTTTTTAATTTATAAACCAATTAGTAGTGAAAACCATGTAAATTTACTACAGTATAAGGATCATATTGTTGGGATAAAAAACTTGAGTGCTCTATTAAAAGGAAAAATACATAAATATAATGAACATGTAGAAATTTGTATGAAATGCCATAAAAGATTTAAAGATAAATTAAAATATGGGGAACATTTAAAAAATTGTATAAATGATGAGCAAAATATAGAAATGCCAAATGAAGAGAAGAAATTTCGAAAATATTGCACAAATGGGGCAGAACAATATCATCCATACACAGTGACGTTGGATTTTGAATGTCTATTGGAAAAAATGCAAAAAGAAACTAAATCAACAAAATATCTCCAGAAACATATTGCTAACAGTTTTTGTTTCTATTCTGACCAACAAGGAACACAGCTGGTTAGAGACTCGAATGTACAAAACTTGATGAATCAATTCAATTCTTGGTTAATAGAACATGCTCGCGCATACAACAAGATAAGAAGAATTAATAAGCCAATGATTTGGGGACAAGATGAAGATATCAAATTCAAAGAAACTTCTCACTGTCATTTATGTAACAAGATTCTTGCAGAAAATGAAAAAGTTAGAGATCATGATCATTATACAGGAAAATTTCGTGGTGTAGCCTGTGGAGAGTGCAACTCGCATTTAAGAATGCCAAGATTCATTCCAATTTTGATTCATAATTTAAAATACGATTCCAAAATATTTTTACAATGGTTGTTAAAATTATTTAGTGGGAACGAGAGGGAGCCTTCTGAGAAACATGATGTGCAAATTATTGCAGAAAATTGTGAAAATTATAAAACATTTTCCAAAAAGGTGGTGATAGATCATTGTGAAATAAAAAGAGATTCCACTTATTGCTGCACTTGTAAAAGAAAATATTGGGACAAAATATTAAAAAAATGTTCCTCTTGTCAAGGAGAAAAACTGAAAATAAGTAGGAAAGGAGATAAAATACCTATAGAAATGGAATTTAGATTTATTGACACATTAAATTTTGTAGGAATTAGTTTAGATCAAGCAGTAAAAAATCTAGCAGAAGTGAATGACTGTTTTTGTGCTAGGTGTAAAAAAGTACAGAAAATTAGGAAAGGACAATTTTTACCAATAAATGAGAATGGCATTTTAAAATATGCAGCAAAATGTGAAATTTGTGATTCTGAATTGACAAAACCGATTAATTATAATAAATTTCAAAATATATTGAGAGAATTTAAAAAAGAAGACCTACATTTGGTTTTACAGAAGGGGATTTATCCTTATGACTGGGTTAGTACTTATGATAAATTCTCTGAGCAATTACCATTAGATAAAAAGGCGTGGTATTCGATGTTAAATAATAAACATATATCTGATGACGATTTATCAAAAGCAAAAAAAGTTTACAAATATTTTGGATGTAAAAATTTTGGAGATTATCATGATTTATACTTGAAACTAGATACAATTCTCACAAAAGATATTTTTGATAATTTTAGGGAAATGTGTTATAAACATTATGGACTAGATCCTGTATATTATATTTCAGCACCACATTTATCAGATAGTGCTTCTTTAAAATTCACGAAACAATCGCTTGAGCTAATTACTGATCAAGAAAATTATGAAATTTATGAGAAAGGAATAAGAGGAGGGATTTCCAACATTCCTCATAGACACGCTCTTGCTAATAATTGTTACTTTTACGATGAGAAAGAAAGAAAAACGATAAAATTAAGCAAAGAAAAAGCCAAAGAGAAAGGAATTTGGGATAGTAAAAAGCATATCAGTTATATTCTATATTTAGATTGTAATAATTTATATGGGTGGGCTCTGAGTCAACCATTACCAATAGGTGAATTCTTGAACTATAATTTGCTAGCCCATCAAATTGAAGATGCGCAAGCAAAAAATTCCGAAGCAAAGAAATCTTTAGAAAGCAAATTTGAAAAATTGACTTATAAACCATCAGACTTTACTCAAGATGTAATTCTTACTCTAGATGACAATGGTGAGTATGGATATACTTTTATAGCTGATCTTGAGATTCCTACAGAATTACACGAAAAATTTAAAGATTATCCCATGCTTCCAGAACAATATGTACCTAGAGAATCAGAATTGTCAGATTTTCAAAAAATTTTGATTGAACAAAAAATAGGTAATAAACCAAAAATGAGTAAATTAATAAGTACGCTACACCCAAAACATAATTATCTCATTGATTACAGAATGTTGAAAGAATGCTTGAAACAAGGTATAGTTTTAAAGAGTATAAATAATTACATAAGATTCAAACAAAAAGCTTGGATGAAACCATATATTGATAAGAATACAAGCTTAAGACAAAAAGCAAAAAATGATTATGAGAAAGATCTCTATAAATTACTCAATAATAGTGTCTATGGAAAACAAATGGAGAACGTTAGAAAAAGATGTACAGTACAAATAGTGACTACTTTAGACTCATTTCTTAAACAGAATGAGTTTGAAACAAGAGTTGTTCTTGATGAAGAAACTGTTTTACTTCACATTCAAAATAAGAAAGTAAAGTTGAATAAACCAATATTTGGGGGGTTCGTTGTTCTGGAGTTGTCAAAATTATTAATGTTCCAGTTCTACTACAATGTTTTAAAAACGAAATATGGAGACAAAATAAGATTATTAGGAACTGATACAGATTCATTGATTGTTTATATAGAATGTGATGATGTTTATGAGGACATAAAAGAGAATCTAGATTATTACGACACTTCAGATTATTTAATGGATTGGATGCCTCAAGTAAACAAAAAAGTTCCAGGATTATTCAAGGATGAATACTTAGGAATCCCAATAAGAGAGTGGGTAGGACTAAGATCAAAAATGTACTCCTTCAGAAACGACACATCGAAAGAGAAAAAAGTGTGTAAGGGAATTAAAAGATTGAATATAGAAAGAATGAAATTTGAAATGTACAAAAACTGTTTGTTCAATAGCAAGCAAACTAAGGAAATTGTGCATGGAATTGTTTCCAAAAAGCTGAAATTGTATACTATATCAATCAATAAAATTGCACTATCTCCTTATGATGATAAAAGATACTTAATTGATGAAATGAATACACTTCCATATGGCTATAAAAAATATTGTATAATAAATGAAACGAACTAAAATAAAGAATAAGACTGAAGTTTTAAACTTTGATAATAGTGTTCCAACTTGTAGATTGAAGGAAGTGTTTCCTAATATAATGAGATGTTGTATATGTGGTCCTAGTGGGTCTGGGAAAACGAATGTTTTATTGACTATATTAGTGGATAGACCATTACCTGATAATGTATATTTATGTTCAAATACTTCTAATCAACCAAAGTATGAAAAGTTTCGCCAAATATTGCAAAACGAGAAACTTAAAAACAAAAAATTTCATACAGTATCACTCGAGGATTTACCAGACCCTAATAAAATAGAAAAAGGATCAGTAGTAATCTTTGATGATATCTACACAGAAAACCATGATAAAATAGGTAAATATTATTCATGGAGTCGTCATAATGATATTTCATGCTACTATTTATCCCAAACATATTCAAAAATTCCAAAACAACAGATTAGAGATAATTTTAATTACTTAATTCTTTTTGAACAAGATCTTACCAATCTGACACATATTTATAACGAATATGCTAGGACCATAACATTTAATCAGTTCAAATCAATATGTAATGATTGCTGGCAAAAACCGTATGACTTTGTAGTTATAGATAAAGAATGTGATCAGAAAAATGGTAGGTTCAAATACAAATTTGAGGAAAATTTTATATTATAAATGAGAAAGCTAACAGATTATAATTCAAATGATATTGATTTTGTTGTAAAACAACGTGCACTTCTACAAAAAAATATTGAATGTGCAAAGTTAGGTCAAGTGAATAGAAAACTAGAAATGGAAGAAAACTATAAACCAATCATTGATACAATAAAAGACCTTAAGCCTGTAATACAACAACCAGTATTACCTATGATTGCTGACAAGCCAAGAGAAATTACCTATGAACGGTCAGAGGAAACACCAGGATTTGATATGTCTCAAAGTCTTGCATGTAGATATTTGTCTTACTATACTAATAAAAAAATACCTACTGATTCAACTTTTGGTATTAGATACGAAAATAAAGATTATTATATAGGAAATGCACGACTCATGGAAGTTCATCATTATGCTGATAATGATCGTGCTGATATTAAGCTAAGTAATGACACTACCCTTTATCCAGGAACACAAGGACTGTGGGAATTACTAACTATGCAAAAACCTGAAAATTATACTGATGAAGACCTGAAAAATTATCAAAAAATTATTCTCAGTACAGAATCTTATCGTTCTGAGAATGGACAAATTAAAAGTAGTCATGGGTACAAATATTTAAATTTCATCCAACCTATGTTGATTGAGAAGGAACTCATACTTTCACATCGTGGCTCTGGTCTTAAGAAAATTTATACCAATCAGACTGATTATAAATACTGGAACGATCCTAAAGAATTAATTGATCGATTTACAATACTGAAAGGTATGTGGGAAGCAGGTAATCATAATCCACAAATATTCAATGAAATGACCAACATTCGGGAGGAACTGATAGAAGCCAAAAAAAATTTAAAAACCTTATAATAAATGTTTACTAGAAAAAATCATCATTATTTGTATGAATCAGTTGAAAAAATTCAGAATAACACGGGGAAAATCTTAGAGTCTGTTCTGAAAATTGTCATAAAAGATGTTGGCGAAATTTCAGATATGATAATACAATGTATAAAAAATGTCATTAATAATGAAAATTATACTGTTGGTATAATAGAGTATGCTAATGGTGTGAAAGAGTACATAAACAATATAAAGGATAACACAAGCAGTATTTTACCACAACTGAAAAAGATTACTGAACATGATCAATCAGCTGTAACTGAACTGAAAAATATTACGCGGCAGGTAGTTGGATTGGCTGCCACCTGCGAGAATTCACTTTTCAATATTACCCAATTAGGAGCAATTTTAACAGAATTGAAAAATATATCAAAAACAAATCAAAATATTCAGAAAATATTGGAGGAAAATGTTCAAGAAATATTGGAGGGAAATTTACCACAAAAAATTGAAAATATTCAGAAAATATTGGAGAAAAATTCACAAACAACTGAAAATATTCAGAAAATATTGGAGGAAAATTTACCACAAACAAATGAAAATGTTCAAGAAATATTGGAGGAAAATTTACCACAAACAACTGAAAATATTCAGAAAATATTGGAGAAAAATTCACAAAAAACTGGAAATATTCAGAAAATATTGCAGGAAAATTTACCACAAACAAATGAAAATGTTCAAAAAATATTAGAGGAAAACACAGAAATGTTCAAAAAATATTAGAGGAAAAGACAGAAATGTTCAAAATGTAGGTTATCATGAAGGTCAATAGAAAATGTCAAGTAATATAAAAAATGCAGTCATTAGTTGAACTTGAAGCCAAAGAACTTCATAAACCTGTGATAAAAAAATTTCAGAAAAGAAAAATTATCACAAATGAAATCAATGAAATCTGGGCAGGTGATTTATTAATTATGTCCCAGTATTCAAAAGAAAATAGGGGTTATAAGTATATGTTAGTAGTTATTGACACCTTCTCAAAAGTACTCAGGATAAAACCCCTCAAGGAAAAAACAGGGAAAGAGGTTTCTCAAGCTTTTGAGAAAATTATTGAAGAAAGCGAATATGGTCCACCTAAAAAATTACATGTCGACAAAGGTACAGAATTTGTAAATTCAGTTTTTAAAAAATTAATGGGAAAATATAATATTCATATGTATCACACAGAGAATGAGGAAAAATCAGCAATTGGTGAGAGAGTAAACAGAACCATTAATGGGATGTTGAGAATAATTTTTGAGATTCATAAGAATCATAAATGGGTTCCATTTATACCAGAGATATTGCACGAATATAATAATGTGAGGGTACATAGAACAATAGGAATGCGTCCTTGTGATGTGAATAAAACAAATGAACAAGAAATTTTTCATAGAATGTATTCTTCAAGTTTCTCCACACAACCAAAATTCAAGGAAGGAGATCGTGTGAGAATACCCAAAAAGAAAGAAACTTTTGAGAACAAGTATAAGAACAACTGGACAAGAGAAATATTTGTAGTTGACAAAGTATTCCACACAAACCCTCCCGTCTATTCTATTAAAGATTTGAAGGGTGAAGAAATTTTAGGTAAATTTTATCGCCAGGAACTTCAAAAAACAGTTTTCTAAAATTTTCTACTATAAATATGAGTAAAAACTATGGATTATCTAAAAGAGGTGGTGATATTGTGGATACAATTGGTAAATATGTACCATTTCCACTTCACTGGCCCGGATATAAAGCTCTTGGTCCTGGTTCGAATACAGACCTCGATATTCAAAAAGGTGTAAAACTGAAAAATAAATTAGATGAAATAGCTATGGATCATGATGTAGATTATGCAAATACAGATGATCCTCATGAACGTGATTATGCTGATAACAGATTCACATGGCGAGCCTGGGAGCGTGTCAAAGATCCTAATGCTAAATTAGATGAAAAAATTCCAGCATATGTAGCAGTAAATTTAATGAAATTAAAACAGAAGTTAGGTTTAGGAATTTATAAAAAAATTTATAATATAAATAATATGAGTAAAAACTGTGGATTAGGACAACATTTGCGATTACCTAATGAAATATTACCTAAAAAAGGTGACGGATTTTATATTGATCGAAAAACAACCACTAATAATCAGAAAAAAGAAGGCAAAGGATTTCATATTGATCGAAAAACAACAACCAATGATCTCCCAGAAATAATGAATTATTTGAATAATTTATATGTTAACAAACAGAAAAAAAAAGGTAAAGGATTTTATATTTATCGGGAAACAGCAATCAATGATAGAAAAAAAAAGGGTGAGGGTATCGAAGTAAGTAGATACATTAAATATCCTATCAATCCAGATAAGGAACAACTTGACAAAATTAATATTGGTGTTGAGAAAGGGGTACCTGTAGTACTAAATTTAGGATACGAAAATTTAATCAGAACTAAAAATAGCACACAGAACGAAACATATTTACCTCTAACAAAAGCACAAGTGAATCAAATTGAGACAGCAAAAACCAAGGAAAAAGGTTTAAAGCTAAAACTGAACAAAACACAACTGAAGCAGGTTAAAAATGGTGGATTCTTCCCACCAGCTATCCTAGCAGGATTGGCTGCTATTGCAGCAGCTAAACCTGCTGTAGAAGTAGGTACTAAAATAGTAGAAACTGTAGGTAATTTAATATCAACCGCCAAGCAAGCAATTGATAATAAGAAAGCCAATGACGAGTTAGTAGAAGAGAGAAAACGTCGTAATGAAAAGTTGGAGTACAAGTCTGGTGAAGGCATAGGACAATATCTACAAATACCTAACGAAGTTCTAAAGAAAAAGAGCGTTAAAAAAATAAAAAATGGCGTTAAAAAAAAATGCGATGGCGTTAAAAAAAGAAAAAATGGCGTTAATGGTAGTATTCAAAAAGACTGTTTAGGTGTTGAGAAAAATAAAAGAGGCGTTAAAAAAATAAAAAATGGCGTTAAAAAAAAATGCAATGGCGTTAAAAAAATAAAAAATGGCGTTAAAAAAAAATGCGATGGCGTTAAAAAAAGAAAAATTGGGGGTGACATGATCACTCAACAAGTAATTAAAAAAATCTTAGATAATGAAAAAAAAAAAAAATAACCATCAAGAATGACGCATTAACTAATTTTGAAATAGAAGCATATGCTAAAAAATTGCAAATACCTCATTTCAGAGGAGTTTTTATGCTTGATGAGCTACCACCAAAAATCAAAAAATATGAATGTGGAATTGTAAATTTAGACACTTCAGACCACTCTGGAACTCATTGGACTGCTTACTGTAAGAATGATTCACAAGTTGATTTTTATGAACCGTTTGGTAACATTCCACCACCAGAATTAGTGAAATATTTTGGACAGTCTAGAATTACTTATAATTATACGCAGGATCAAAAACTTGATGAAACAAATTGTGGTAGACGGTGCATAGAATATTTATTAAAAAAAAAAAAATACTATAAATGAAATATATAAATGGTTCTTACAGTATACTTATGAGCGGTACAGATTCTGTTCTTTATCATGATTTTAGTGGAGTTGATGACATTATTAGACTCAACCCTAATAAAGAATGGGAAATTGGGTTAGAATCTTTCCACACATCTTATCGTTTTTTCAATATAACTACAACTAAAAACAATTCACTTACTTTTTATAAGCAGGTGAACGAATTACCTACAACTATAGTACTTGATCCTGGTATTTATGAAGTAGCTGATATTATTAAATGTATACATGAAAGTAAACATGCTAGGGCTGCTAATATAACCTTGAAAATAAATAAATACGCTCATACCATAATAATGGGGAGTCCATCACATATAATAGATTTAAGAGATGTGACTTCTGTTGGTAATATATTGGGTTTTACTAAGCAAATTATACCAGCTGGAGAAGAAGTTGAATCTGATAGCCACGTTAAAATTTTTCCTATTGAAAGCATTAAGGGGATATGTAATGAATGTAATAACGGTAATGAAAAAATACTTTTTTATTTTCCTATATCATCACTACCCGGAGAAAAAATAATCTATACACCAAATGAAACTCAATATTATAGAGTGAGAAATAAAGAAATAAGCGAGATTGTATTAAACCTTTATGATCAGAATGGCAATCCACTTGAAAATAATGGTGAAACATATTGGGCATTTTTAATCATACGTGAAGTACGATAATTAAAAAAAAAAAAAAAAAAAATACTATAAATGAATGGTTACGAAAGTTTTGAATTAATAGAATTCTCCACTGCTAATAATATTGATATAAATAAAAAAGATGAGGAAATTATAATTGAAATAAATACTCCTAATATTTGTACTTTACCTTGGAAAAGCGAGGTAGTTATAGCTGGTCGTCTGATAGTACGTGATAAAGACAAAAAAATTGTGAGTTTCGATCGTAGTACAGTACAAGTAATTAATAATGGGTTTCTCCACCTTTTTAGGCAAATTATTTATAGAATTTCTGATGTTCAGGTAGATATATTGGAGTATCCAGGTGTAGCCAGCACCATTAATGGTCTCGTTTCAATGTCCAAAACCACCAAGTATTCTAATGCAGGATGGAATCTAAATAATGATTACATGAATGTTGATGCGAATGGTTACTTCAAAGTTGCATTACCTTTCGATATGTTTCTAGGTTTTGGAACTTATAAAGAAATTCTCCTTAATGTTAGTCAATCCTTGATACTAGCAAGAGAACAACATGGTGTTACAAATATGCTACAAGTTGATTCAAATTTAAAAGATTATACTGTGGAATTGAATCTGAAGTATATAACTTGGAGAATGCCAGTGGTGAAGCTTTCATTACAACTTGAAAAAGAAGTTTTACCATTGTTAAATAAAGACATACCAATTCGTATGAATTTTGAGCATTGGCAATGTTTAAAGAAACCTGCTGGTAGTGTATCAGGAAAAGAATTTAGGTGGTCAATTCCTACAGATATTACATCACAATATGCTTTTGTAGTTTTCCAAAATAAAAGGAACAATGATCTCTTTGCTGATAAAAGTAAATTTGATCATTGTAATCCTTATGATGTACGTTTCAATGTCAATGGTTATGAATATCCTCGTCAGCAAATGCGATTAAATTTTAATGAAAAGGATTCAGGAGCTTTATATACATATTTTAAAAATTACAATGAAAAAGACGATGTTTTAATTGATCTTGTGCAATTTGAAAAAGAATATACTATCTTTTGCTTTGATCTCACAGGACAACCTGACGCTCTACAAACAGATGTAGCCAATGTACAAATTATATTCTCATGGCGTGATGATTTTCCTAATACAGCTGAAATATTTGTTCTTTTGAAACAACCTGTTTGTTATGAATACAAACCTATATCTAGAGCGGTTAGACCTGCTCCTAAAAACTAAAAAAAAAAAAAAAAATAAAAATATTCTTATAAATAGGTATGCAATCAGAAATCAATTCAGAAAATAAATTCAACTGGATGTGTATTATAATTTTCTGTTGGAATATTATCGAACAGGTGTTTAAAAAAATGAGAAAAAAGAAAAAGAAAAAAAAGACAGTCAAATAAGTATTATTTTTATATGAAAAATCATATAAAAATACATTATAACAACTTTAATATTATTCATTTTCTTGAACTAATGTGGTTATGAAAGGTTTACTATTTTCAGCTTTCCATTTTTCAGAATCATTAAACATAGCTTCAACAATTTTTGAGACTTCTTTATCTCTACCTACACATAAAGAGTTCAAATTAGATTCTGTTGGAACAATATAATTTTCAATACAACATGCTCTACTCTTTTTTAAAGAACCTACTACGTTTGATACAAAAGTAGGACAGAACACAAGCATAGAATACCATAAATCTGACATTACACCTCGTGTTTTACTATAAACTGTTTTAAATTCTTTTCTAAACTTTAATAAATTCTTATCAAATTCTACCTGAAATACACCTCTAGCTGTAAGTTGGATTGGTTCTTTATGTAGTGGATGATTCTTTTCATCTAGAAACACTAAGAGATACTTACGTGCTGAAATATAGTCTGTATCTCCTTTTACCCAATAACCAGCAAAAGAGTAATCATCTCGAGAAAGTCTGATAAGTTTAAGTTGGCGTCTAATGATTAAAATACGATTTTTATCGATAATCCTACCTTGAATTGATCCATCTCGAGTCTCAATTGTGTGCGGTTTTGTATTTACAAAATGTTCTACACAGCTGGCACCTGAACATGACTCGTTGCAAATTTTTCTCCACTCACAAGACATCAAATTTTCATTAGACATCCAGAAGCCTACAGGTTCTTGATTAATCACTTTCACTGATGGTATCTTTTTAGATACACAATGTGTAGAGTCATCAAAATTAAAGTTATTGCTTTTACTTTCAATCATTTCCATTTTATAATATATAATATTTTTTTTTTTTTTTTTAAACTAGGTTATCAATTTTCGATTTTTTTTAAATTATTTTTTTATTATTTTTTTTTAAACTAGGTTATCAATTTTCGATTTTTTTTTATTATTTTTTTATTATTTTAAACTAGGTTATCAATTTTCGATTTTTTTTTTTTATTATTTTTTTTAGTATTAAGATTTCAAACCAAAATCACTTGAAATCCAAGTTAGAAAAAAAAGTGGTCTGATAAAAAAATGGAAACTCGACCACTTTATATTACAATATCAATTCTTTTAACACCAACACAAAAATGTGAACTTGGTTACAGAGAACAGAACTTACACACAAATGTGTTTTCAACAGCGAATGTACAAAAATGTGTTTTCAACATCGAATGTACAAAAATGTGAACTCGGTCTAGGATTGTACAAAACTTACACAGAAAAGTGTTTTCAACAGCGAATGTACAAAAATGTGACTTCAACAGCGAATGCCCAGAAAAGTGTTTTCAACAGTGAATGTACAAAAATGTGAACTCGATTCAGAGAGAACAATACTTACACAGAAATATGAACTCGGTCTAGGATTGTACAGAACTCACTCAGAAAAATGTTTTCAACAGAAAATTTACAGAAATGTGAGCTCGATTCAGAGAGAACAGAACTCACTCAGAAAAATGTTTTCAACAGAAAATTTACAGAAATGTGAGCTCGATTCAGAGAGAACAGAACTCACTCAGAAAAATGTTTTCAACAGTGAATGCTCAGAAATGTGAACTCGATTCAGAGAGAACAGAATTCACTCAGAAAAATGTTTTCAACAGTGAATGCTCAGAAATGTGAACTCGATTCAGAGAGAACAGAATTCACTCAGAAATGTGAACTCGGTCCAGAACCCAACCTTTCTATACTACTACTAATCAAAAAGAGACTAAGAATATTCATCATTAACATCAAAAACAATCCTTATGGTGACAGAAATTATTTGAATCCGCAGATCTTTGTATAGTACATTACATAAATTACAGGTTATCACCTGTTATCATTCGCTTCTTAGCTTAATCATTATAGCACAAAAGATGTTGAAACAACATTTTATCAACTTGATCAGTCCATATAGTTATATATAGTCAAAGAAATTATTATGATGAAAAAGCAATTGCAATAGGGTGCTTGCAGCGCTGCGCGCGGGCAAACACCCTAATAATGGTTATTTTCCTAAAATACCTTTACTAATTTTTCTTGCTCCCTCCCCCTCCTCCAGTTAAACCAATTTTTAATGATAAAAATACCGTTCAATCTCAACTAGCGTGTTTTGTTTAAATTTTAATCACTTACATCAAATAAGGAACAATAACAATAAGTAATAACTTCAGTACTGTATTGAAAGTAATATTTGTTTCAATATTTTTTCGGAACAAAAAAAAAAAGTAAGTAACTCATTTAACCAAATTTGGTTTTAGTAATTCAATACCATACTGAAAGCACCAAAATAAAATTAAAATCTAGAAACTATAAATAGACTTACAACTAACTAGCTATGTAACTAAATTATAGTTTCAATACCTACCACAACAAAAGTAAAAAAAAAATAAATAAAAAAAACCTAAACTAAACTAAAATTAGGACCGGGTTTGGTTTCACTACCATAATGAAAGTAACAACTGTTTCAGTATTTACAAAGCTAAAAAAAAAATTAAAATGTAAAACTAAGTTTGTTCTTAGTAGGTACCACAATGAAAATAACATCGAACAAAAACTAACAACAAATATAACTTTTTAAGGATTTTGGCTTATCGCTAGAAAAAAATTAAAAACTATGACCAAATTTGGTTTTAGTACTATAATGAAAGTAACATCTGTGTTTTGACATGCTATAGATTTGTAGTGATAGCACAGTGGTAACACTTGACACATTGACACGTAAAAATAACAGGTAGATTGAAAGAACTGATACACACATCACTTAAGATTTTCAGTACCTAAATATATCTACGCTTAGTACACCGTGCAGATTGGAAAGAAAAATGTAAACTACTTATACATATAATGAAATATAACATGATTGGGGGAGGGGGGAAGGGAGTATTTTTATTTTCAAGAGTTATGTTATTAAATAGGCAGTTTTTTTTTTGTTCAAGGATGTATATTATGGACATCATGATACTAGATGACTTCGCCACTAGGCGGCATTAGTGCCGCCCACTTTGTATGTTATTTTATGGCCTGCTAATCATAATACATTAATAATGTTTTGTTTCTCCATTAAATCATTTATCGTTCATTTTTATCATCACTTCATCCTTATCATAAAATCACAACATCAGGGCCTATTCTAAGGCGCAGCTGCGCACACTTTGCGCAGTTCCAAAAGTTCGTTGCGCAACTGCAAAACAGAATTTGCGTAGTTCCAAAAAACAAGATCAGTGATCAGTTTAAAAAAATGTATTACAACTTACAAGTAATAAAATACAATTTTAAATTTTTTAACTTAAACAAACGATTTGGTATGTTTTTTTGGTAAGATACTGCATAGTGCTGTGATACGGTATTTTGACTTCTGCTGCTTCAATTTTCAGTTCATACCACAATTTTTTTTTGGTGAGAGGGGGGAGGGGTACACATGAGTTTTGAGATTTTTACAGTACCTTGCGTACCTGCAAAAAATCCTTAGAATAGGCCCTGCACAACATGATGAAAACTTTCATTACTCATTCACCCTTCATCCTGCTGATAGCTCACATTTCACAATCATTCATGAAGAAATGAAGCGAACCTAAAACACTTCTCTTTCATTCAACTCCTATTGTTCATTACTGATGAGTCAAGAGCCAACTGGTGAAAATGAACGACTGAACACTGAAGTACTTCAGTTCGAGATCGTTCATTGAAAATAGTAGTTCAAAAGAAGTAGGTTCTAGGTTCGTGAATGAAGGACACATCACTGGTTTTAAACACTGTAATATAAAATGGAAAAAATTACGCTTTGGTTTATGGCTCGCATTTCGCGTTATTTAGTTTTCTCCGGATCATTGTCTTCATATCGATATATCGCCCAAAATATCGATATTTCCGATATTTTAAAATCACAACATCGATGTATCGATATTTGCGAAATCTAAGAAATATATCGATACATCGAACGATATAATATCGATGTTGTGCCCATCACTATTGCGTACCGTGCAGTCAATTCGGCATCGACGGGCGCTTTTGCAAACAATATGGCGTATGCGCATACTCCCTTTTTATAGGTGCTTTAGTGATAACGTGAACTTTCAATCTGCAAAACGATGCAAGATGTATAGATGATACACATCTTGGTTTCGATGCATGTTTGTGTAAATAATACAAAAATATCAATGCAAGGATTGAAGTGAGTTACCACGCCTACGCACGGCTAGCTTCGCTCACCTTCGCCTTTCAAAAAACAGTGTTACACGGCTAGTAAGTGCTTCAAATTTTGTGGATGTGGAACATCGTGACAACGCTTATCACACTCCTTGTGAATTAGTGAATTCCGTTTATTATATTTTCGCGTTAAAAATTATGTAAATCTGTGTATTTTCTGCACAACATGTTGAAGTTCTTAAATGATTTACTCGCGCAAGAGAAAATGTGGTACTTCACCGAACCGAATTGCGATGAAGTTGAATGTGAAGATGAAAAACTGTGCCAATACATTCGCAAACTACGGAAAGTAATTAAAAAACAGAAAAAGATATTGCAGGAGTTGGTCTTGAAAATTAAAGAATATCAAGTAATTTTACTCCATATTTCAGTGTCGATCGTTCTCGATTATAGTGGTTTCACGTTCACGTATCCCATTACAGGAAGGTGTATTGATGAACGATGTATCAACACAAACCGATGAACCAACGAATACCGTCCAGACCGAACCTACTGATGTTAACTCTTGGAAAACGGAGACCTTGTCTATCGAGGAGGTTGTGAAAGAGGTAGCTGAGGATGCGATGAAACAGACTGGTTTCGTTTACGAATCTACTTCTGGCTTGTATTACGATTACAATTCTGGGTACTACTACAATGCCGTGAGTACTTTTTCAAATTAGGATTTCCTCCAACGTACTCTCTACCAATATGTCACTAATTGAAATGATTTCATGCGCTGGATTTATTGTCGACGTACAAAACATCCATACGAGTCTTAATTATGTTACAGGAACAAGGCTTATACTATGACGGCAATAGTGGCACGTATTATTACTACGATAAGGAGAAGAATATTTTCCTATTTCATTCTCAAGTGGCTGTGTCTCATGCATCTACTGTCAATACCTCAGTGAATACGAATCCTGGTATTGCTAGCAAGATGAGGGTAAGTAAAAAGGTGAATATTATTGAAGTAAATGTATACTCGCAGTTGTTTCGAAGGTATTGAAATATCGTCCGCTTTGAGTCATATAGTATTCTCCATGTTCACAGAACTCGCGCAATTACGAAAATGTAGCCGATGAACTGACCGAATGTTTTTTAAAGTTAAATTTAACTGATTCTTTACGAAGAAACGCTCTAGGTAATGTAATCTGGTATTATTTCTTAATTCGCTATTTAATATTATCCAGACGAGTAGAAAGTTGAAGAGACAAAAGTACGATTGTGATATCGAGGAAGGAGAATGCTCAGAAGACAGTAACCAGCCTTCTGACATCAGTTCTGACGAAGACTTCGGTACCGAGGAGATTGCTAATATCGACGCAAACGGCGTTGATGCTCGAATGAGTGACGTGTTTCCGAATGAACCCGAATTAGATGGTAATAACTGTATATTATTTTTATTATTATTCGGAAATGTATTGAGTGGTTTGTAAATGCTTTGAAGATTACGTTCGTCGTGTTGATACGTACATATTTCAACAGAAATGAGCAAAGCTTGGCCGCCGTGCATGCGAATTATCGTTAAAGAAACCACTGCGAAGAATTTGCTGGTTGGTACACTGTTCGTTGTTACCTGCGCAGGAGGTTCCCTAGGTAGAGAAGGTGACCACGCTCTCTTGATTCCGGACGTAAATATAAGTAAAGTAGGTTTTTCTGTCTTTCTTTTTTCTAAGTTATTATTTTGTCTTTTCTACTCCAATTCAACAATTAAGTGTACATTTTCATTCCCTCGTAGTATCACGCCGAGTTTAAATTTGACCTCGTGGACGAGAAAAACAAAATTGGTAACTACACACTTACCGACTTGGGCAGTCGTAATGGTACGTTCGTCGATGGAAAACGATTGTCAACAGCTCTTCAGGAGAGCACTCCGTTTCCTATATCACATGACAGCATCGTCCGCGTTGGTGGTACCACATTACTTTGTCACGTACATGTGGGACGTGAAACGTGTCTGGAATGCGAACCAGGCTTACTGATTTCTGATAAAGGTGCGAATAATTCGTATTCCGATGTTCGACTGTGACGAAAGGACGTACATTTTTGGAACAAACGATGGAAGGGTTATGTCTGACTAAGTTGTTATCGTAGACTTATTTTGTTTTATAGATGAGAAAAGAAACGCGTACATGACATTAGAAAACTTGACCGAGAAAAGAAGGAATCAGCTGAAGAAATTGAAACAGAAATTTGGATTAGGCAACACAGTAGAGTTACCTTCGACTGCTGCCGTCAAGTACAAAGATAGAGCTGAAATACGAAGACAAACTGTCGGGTCTAGCAGCGAAGGTTTTAAAACAGAAGCTGCCTCTTTATCCGAGTAAGTTTTAGTGGGAGTCAATACGCGATGAGAAAATCTTCAACTATGTCATGTTAGGCTCGAAGGTTAAAATCGCTCATTATGCGGAAAAAGCGACCTGGGCGCGTTTTGAAGTTAAAAAGAATGGTAGAAAGTGAAATTTTGCGTCCTAGCTGTCCGGAATGCGTACTGGTCAAATTAAAGTTGCCGTTATCCGAAAGTCGTGTTGTGGTTGAGGGAAGAAGATACAGAACGCGCTCTGCTGTAATGAAAATGCTGAAACGCGATGAGGTTTTTATTTATCAAATATTGCTCAAATTATAGTATATGGGCAACAGTACTATAAATAATAGTAAAAATCGTCAAAGCTACTTATTCTTACAAATAGTATTCTGGTGGCTTTATTAATATTACATTAGATTATTATTATTATTATTATTATTTTTTTTACATTTACATCTGTTATTTGGACGCTAATCAGCGAAAGGGATCCAACTGGCGAAATCTGCTTTTTGAGAACACGTGATTCGAAACTATATGACATAGTGTTTACTGATAAGCTTTTTTCATCGTGAGTACACATTTTTGAATCGGGGGCCCAATTTTGAAAAATTCCAAGTTTTACGCTCTTTCCAGCGATAATTTTGTTTACAAATGTTGGTGGGTTCCCTTTCACTGAATAGCGTTCAGTTATGCAATAAGTACCGTTGGCAAGTAAACTCACAGAACCCTGTTAATTCCCAGACATTAGAGCAGAGGCTGAACAAAGAGATACTCGGTTCATATCTTTTCGTTCAGCTTCTGCTCTAATATCTGGTAGTCAACAGTGCGTTATAAGTTGTGTTCGCCAACGGTACTGCATCAATAACAGATGCAAATGTAAAGAAAAAAAGTAATAATAAAATGATAATAATAATGAATAATCTTCAATAATGTAATTCCAAGTGTTACCAGATTTCTAGTTGTAAGAATAAGTAGTTTTGATAATTTGAGTATTATACAGTTGTGGCGTAGAAACGTGCGAATACACGCGTCGAAATTAACGTCACGGCGTTCACCGGCATTAGCACGTCCTCTCTTCTCTCCTTTCCCGTAACCGCTTTTCCACCTTCCCCCTCAGTCTTTCCTAGTCATCCTGCATGAAAATTCTTGCTGTTTTCCTCCCTCTACCCCTACCGCACCGCCGTCATCGCTGCTAATTGCACCGATGAGTGCGATGTGGAATTCTTTTCCGACTGTCTTCTCCGTAATTTTTCATCGTTTTTCTTTTTCTGAATTTTTCGTACTTCTTACCGTGCTTGCCATTATAGGCCTTTTAAGTTTTACTTCGAGTTTTTTCCCGATTTTTTCAGTTTTCTTTTGCGCTTTCTTTAAAAGTTTTTTTTTTTCTTTTTCTTGAGAATTTTAACGGTTCCCGTGGACCTTTTCCACGACGAATACCGCGACCTGCTGAACGCCGTGACCGCCGATCTCTTTTTCAGCTCACAAGAGGAAACCGCGTGTTCGCGAGCCTTCGCGTGGCCCTTTTGGCCGACCGTCCAGCCCGCGACCGTCACCGCCTCCGGCCGAGATTTTTTTTACTTTTTAATAAATGTCCGGTTGTGTCTATGTGTAGCGATCATTTTTTTTATTTGTGCTTCGAACACCGCTTTGATCGCGACATGAGGTCGTAAGTACCCTTTTTTGTAAGAGAGAATGTAAGGGACTATGGCTTAGAGAGAGAGAGATGCTTTAATTTTCTTTTTACTTTTCTTGCTTCTGGCCCCGGAACTATAGAATATTCAACATGTGATCTGGATAACCGCCTTCCAAAGCCCTGGCACTTCCTGCTCCCTGGGTGAGCCTCGTATGAGCTAGTCGTGGCTTTTCCCAGGCCCTTTCGGATGCCTGCATTTTTTGAGCGTTGACGCCGATTTTCTGACTTAAGCACGTACCCGCTGATAAACGGAAGGTATCAGCAGTACAATGTGCGCAGTTTTGTGAGCGACCGAAATACCTTGGTTTTTCTTGGTTGGTCGTTCATAAAAATGCCACACAGTACTGTCGCCCATATATGTACAATGATTTGAGCAATAATTTTTGAAAAATGAAAAACCTCATCGCGTTTCGGTATTTACGTTCTAGCATCTGTGTCTTCTTCCTTCAACCGAACACGAATTTCGGGTGATGGAAACTTTACTTTTAGCAGTACGCGTTCATTTCATTTTCCGTCATTTTTTTATTTCCAAAACACGTTCTGATCGCTTTTTTTCGCACAATGAGCAAATTCGGTCTTTTGAGCCTAACAAAAATATTATTTCCGGCTCTGTTTGTCATTTGATGTACGTGTTTGTTTGCAAACCAGCAATCTGACAAAAAGAATTATTCCAAAGTTTGAAAAAACCGAGAAAACAGTCGTTTTCGACTTTTTTCATGACGCCTGGGCCGGAGATATAAGAATTAGTAGCTCAAAACAACTTTTCACACGTCATGTTCATGGTGGGCTGTCGTAAGTGATGTTGAAATACAGTAACAAAAAGAAGGGAGTGGATAACATAGGCTGTATAACATCTTTTTCTCGTTACTTTAGGCTGTATAACATCTTTTTCTCGTTACTTAGCATACTCTTTTTTTGATGTCAGTATCGTTCACGATTGTCTCCCTTGTAAATAAGGGTTCAAATTTGGCTCGTGAAAACGGGTAACCCGTTCTGTCCATGTCACGAGTATCCGTACTACACGTTACTGAGTACGTGTGTAGTACGAGATACGAAGTACGAACATACGAATGTCCTAAGTACGAGTTATGAATGTATGAACGTAAGAAATACCATTTCCTTCCCGCGCAGAATTCGTATTCTTTCGCGTGTAGTATGAATACGGTTCGCACTTCGTATGTCTTACTCACTTTGGGTAGTACGTGACGTGAACTGGAACGACTGAAATCCGTGTGGTTTAAATAAACGGATATCCTTGCATCCGTGTACTCGTAGCATTTAGAGTTCTATTTAACAATGCTGTTCTCGTTCGTGCTGTAAGCTGCAGATGAATTGGATATAGATTTTCGATTCTTTCCCCGCGTTACCGTATGTTTTAAACGGTGAAGGTAGCTAGTTTTTCTGAGCGTTGCTTCTTTATTTTCAAACTATACCAAATCCCCCGACTCCTGTTCAGCTAATTGGTTGCGAATAACGAACTTTCTTATTTTTTGTTTCGTTAACTAACTTTCGAAACTTGTTTCTTTGTTGAAAACGATCAGCTAATGTTCCAAACCAAAAGAGAAATTCAAACTTGAATCACGAAGGAGTGTTACTAATTCGGATAATCGTATTAATTCGATGTTTGATCGGTTTTCTTGTGTATGTCCTCAGACCGATTCGAAATACCAACAAAGGCTTTAAACTGTTATCGAAGATGGGTTGGAATGAAGGCGAATCCTTGGGTTCAAAATCGGAAGATGGAATCAAAGAACCGGTAAGTTATATTTCTGTAACATCTACCTTAACGTCGTTGTCGCACAGTTGAACAAGTATTTGGACTGCTCAAGGAGTGGTTTATACATGGTGACAAAATTGGGAAAATTTCGTGAAAGGCCCTCCCGTAACCCGTTGAAAATGTACCGGCCTGTTCGATACCATAAATATTGAAAAAAAAAAAAAAAATCGAGCCAATTGAAGATGAAACTTGCCTGAAATAAATTCTCCTCAGCATGGGGTGCAGTTAATAAATTAAAAAAGAAGACGTTTTTTCTAAATAAATTTGTCGTGGGAATGTTTCGAGAGTGAAACTGATCTTTACTTCCGTGGTGATGATGCGGACAGTCAGCATCTGTCCCGCTCTTGAAAATTTTGCGCGAATTTGTATGTGTGTGTGTTTGATGTGCGACAACAGCTCGTCATTATGCTGTACCCTACCAATAGTAATAGGCGTTTGATCGATATTACTATCCGAACCATAGGTAGCCGAATATGAGAGTGCTGGGTCTTAAATTTATTTTTTACGTAAGGAAAGATTGTTCGAATATGATAGCTTTTGTTTAAAGTTTCGCAGATTGTACCCTTTATTTACTATTTTTTGCATTTTCGTCAATTTTTTCTCTCCTAAACAAAAATATCTCTCGTCACTACCCAGTCAAAACTATCAGAATTTTGGAGAACTATCGAAACACCAGTAATTCCAAATTGAAACTTGTCACTTCAGAAAAGATGGATTGTCGAAAATCGTGTTTTGAAAATATTGAAGATAGTTGAAAACCAAAATACAGATGTGTAATTATATCTTTTTTTTTCGTGGAAAAGGAAGGTAAAAAGTAATTAACTTCAAAGAAAATGACTATTATTTTTTAATGAAATGAAAAAAATGATAACCGTATATTATCGAATATAAGCCGCAGTCGAAATTTTGGAACACAGTTAAAAAAAGAATTTACTCGTATATAAGCCGCACAAAAATACACATGGTATAGGTATCAAGATGGGCTTAATATCTACATACATTCGATTCATCAACACCATAATTAAGAGCTCCTGCCCTCATACTATTCTCACGAGCATATTTGAGTACCGTTAATTTAAACTTCGCAGTGTATGAGTTGCGTTTTGATGACATTTTACAGAAAAATAGGAAATCAGATACGAACAATAACATCGTGGGCGGATAATTTGTATATAAGCCGCAGCTCGACTATAAGCCGCACCCCACATTTTCAAACTTCAGATTCGGGAAAAAGGCGCGGCTTATATTCGATAATATACGTAAATAAAAAGTATTTTACCGATTCCAAAAAAAATAAACAAAAAAAAAACTTACTTCCAGTGAATGAGAAGGGAACTATGTATTTGAAAATAAAAAACCCTGTTGACAAATAATTACTTGAAGAGAAAAAAATTGAATTGAAACAATTGACGCTACCGTGGAGAAAATGAAAGATCTTCGTGTGGCGAAAAATAAATCCGCCACAGACATGAGAAGGTCGCGAACAAATGATCTTGAGATTGCGATTGCAGCCTATTCAGGACCCCGAGTTGATATAAAAACCGAAGCTGCTTTGAGCTGCTTCCTGCTCCAGAACAATTTTAAATTCATGTTTACCTTCAGTTTCGGTTGAAATTTCTGACTTCGGTTCCGGTAAATGACTCTGCCCTGGCTCTTATCAAATAATATTTATCGGGCTTCAGCTTCAGTTCCAGCAAAAAATGTTTAATGAGTCCGGCTTTGACTGCGCCAAAAATATGGTTTTGCTCCGGCTTCGATTAGTTTAGAGGAAGGAGAAAGGGTGGAATTGCGCAAGAGGAGGGGAAGATTGGCCAGAACAAAATTCAGAACCGAAGTTAGAAAGTAGCTCCAGAATCGATTTCAGAAAGTAAGTTTTTCCGGGCTTTGGTTCCATCTTTGACTAGCAAATAATTGTTTCAAGCTCCGATTCCAACTCCGGTCCGAGTGAATATCTTCCGGGCTTCGGCTCCCTTGCAGAATAGTTTCCTCTGGGGTTCTGAATAACCAGCTTCGAATCTCACTTTGAATCCCTAAATTTATTGATAATTAACGATAAATGACCTTGAATTATAGTAATGTATGTTGAATTACTGTTAATTTAATAACCGATAATGTTAATCAAAAGTCAAAACCTGATTGGAATCATTCTACCATTTGTAAACTGTTTACTAATTACCAAATTAATGTTTTTTTTTTTGTTTTTTTTTTTTTGTAGTTATAACTGTTGCGAACTGATTTAATCTAATGACCGATAACCTAAAGAATATTCTGGTTGCAAGCCCTAATGTTTCGTAAGTAATTTGATGACTGTATTCGTTTATTTTCGTACAGATTGCAGCACAACATCGCATTGAAAAAGTTGGCTTAGGCTACGATGGGCCTGTAGAGGCGGAATTACCCGAAGTAATCAAGAAAAAGCAGGAGCTTTGGAAAAAGGTGCAGGATCGTTATCGAAATCTCGAGTGAAATATTCGGGTAATCTTCGTTGTCGTACTCATCACGTCCCTTGCAATAGTATAGTTCTTCTATATAAGAGGGTAAACTAACGTTTACCAAAGAGGGCAATAGTTCGCATTTTGCGATACGAGCCGATGGTCAGGGGAGCAATGTTACACGATTTAGTAAACGCTCACGTACCCTCTTTTTAGAAAGATATTTTTCTGCGCAAATGATACGTAAATGTAGATGCATCGATGTGTTTCCACCCCCCCCCCCCCCAACGTTAAATGAATTCCGTCGTACGTGAAAAGAATGGCGTCACTCGCTAATCGATGCAGAATATTTATGTATGTTAGTAGTGAGGTAAGGAAGAGAATAAGGAACGAATTGAAATCATTGGCAAAATAGCAGAGTGCAGGTGCGTACAGCCGAATTCTTAATATTTGCAACTGAAGAATATAAATGTAAAAGGAAATGATAATACGATAATTACTTGAAAATTTTGAACTCGGTGAAAAATGTAAACTTTCATAACAAGTGCAATAATTTACAAAGTAGGTATATTTTTATTATTTTGTTGCATTGTACCTACTTTTTACTATATTATTTCATTTCACTTGTTAAACTGTTATTCTTTGTTCTGTTTGGCAACATTGAAACTTTTCTTCCCCATGAAAGTGCATTCGGATTTTACCCTCAGGAATCAAGTATAATAAGTACCATTTAACAATCATGTGTGCGGAAAGTCTATTTTTTACATAACAGGAAGTTCGAAGGAATTAAAAATTCTTTGTCTTTCTCAAACTGTTTGCCGCCAGTTACTGACCCAAAGTGGAATATATCATACATGTGGTACCTATTAAGCTGATGTAATAATTTGTAGCTGATACACGAGTTTGTATACCAAGCTTTGTAATAATTTCTTATAATTGTGCTCTGTGGATATTGCTGAATCTCGAAACAAGTATCAGTATTATTATTTACTCGTATGTATTTTCTGTATGATTGGAAAGTCTGTAACGTGATAGTAGTGCTGCTGAAGAAATGTAACTCATGTAAAAATTCGTATATTTTGATACTAGTGAGAAAAAGTCTTATCATATGAAACACTGCTTGAAGATATGCAATTTTTAGCAGTTTCAAAATGTGTCTTTTAGAAACCAAATACCGAATAAACGAAGCATTTTTTTCACACGCTTCAAGTAATTTCTGTATGTTTCAGGTAATAGTTGTAGAATGCGCGTAGACATTACCCGAACTGCTGGCTGTTGTATAGCTAAAAAGCATAGGTTGTAGTGGTGTTCGAACTCGGGACCTCTAGATTTCAAAAGCTGTCATTCTTACCGCTATGCCACCGAGGCGATTATTTTGTCTTTCTTAACTGATAAACAAGGAAAGGCAACCTCGCACCTCCCTCTCTAATAAATTATCTATAAGTCACTGTAAATTATCAACGATAAGATCAAGTAGGTAACTGTGAATCACCAAGGAATTTAATTTTCACTCGCCAACTGAAATTATGGTATTTATTAATAATTTGGGTTGGCAAGTGAAAATTAAATCCCTATAGATATGCAACACTTTTTGATAGGTGTTTAAGGTTTAAGCTGAAAATAGGAAGTGATGACGGAGCTATGATGTGGTGGAACTAGTTCGAAGTGGTCTACGTTACATTCGGGCATTGCTATGGCGTTATTAAAACTTAGGTATGTAGATGGTATCAGTGCTTATAGAACTATTCTTCATGAGTCATTTCGCAATTTCAAGTACATTACATCTACTCTTTCGAAACGAAGTATTCAAGCTTTCGAAAAGTGGGTCGATGAGGATATTTTTACTTCTAAAACAAAAGGATGATGTTGGAAGAGGTCTTCGATTTTTGTTAGACTGCATTCGTGAGTATTCTGCCAATGAAAAGCCTATTCTATAATTAATCGATGAATTCGACCAAATTTGGTCCAAAGCCATCTGTAACACGGATGCTAATACTTTGGACAAAATCATTACTTTCTCTTGCGACATGGTTGCTGATGCAATTAAACATGAGTCCAGTTGTGTAGCCTTGCTTACAGGAGTAGCAGCGATTACCTGCACGGGATTGTCATCTTTGAACAATATTATTCATGTTAAGTTCCTTGAGGATAAAGTATTCGCTAACTATTACGGGATAATCAAAAATGAATTTGACGATTTAATGAGTCGGAATATGATGCCTCCAGAACAGAGAGAAAACGCATTGGATTGGTATAATGGATACGAGTGTTTCGGTCTGCAAATTTTAAATACTTATATTCAGTTGTTAACTTTATGAAAATGAAGAAAGTTGGTCTGTATTGGAAGAATTCTGGGACTGTCGAAGGCTTGCACGGAAGAATTAAGGATAAACCAATTAGAAAAAGTATAATGGACTTGTTAAGTAACGAACCACTACCTATACACATTATAGATACTTGGAAACCTACTGATTTCAGTTGGTTTAAAGATGAATCTTACACCGATTTGGATGCTATTATGAATTTCCTCCTCCAACAGGGTTGTCTAAGCCTTTGTAGAAGTACAAATAAAGTTCTAGTCAAAATACCAAATCTAGAAATTAGAGCAGAATTTAATAATCTCATGATTGAGTATTTCACAAAGATTTGTAGATTTGATCCAGCTGTAATCAAAACTTGTTGCAACTGTATTGTAAACATGGACATGACATGTAAAGATGATTGCCAAAAAAATCTTGAAGAAGTAAAAAGACCATTAAATGCCCTTCTCGGTAAAATGAAAGTAGCTGATTTAAACGAAGCCTGGTTTGAGTCGTTTCTGGTTCATTTATTGAATCATTTGAAGTCATGCAGCAGGACAAGGTCATTGAAACAGCTAAGAACAACGATCTGCGCACAGCAAAGAAGCTGGATTTATATCTCAAGTTCAGAGACAGATGTTTACTACCAATACACCTCTGCTTCCGGGTATTGCTAAGCCGGGTGGGACAAGGACATCAAATAGGAACGAGATGGTAGAAGTAGCCACGCAATTCTATGAGGAGTTATATGGGGATAACAGAGCGGGTGGCCCTGGAACAGACACCCCGAACGATAAGTGGCGTAAATACACCCGGGAGGAGGGGGGAGTCCCCGTTCTGCTGCTAGACGAAACACGGTACATGCTAACCAAGTTAAAAATAAACAGAGTACCGGGCCCCGACGAAATTAAAAACGAAACAATGAAGATTTTGGCAGACTCCCTAGCCTTCCCCCTGAGCGCAGTTTTCAACAAAATTCTAGCTCTGGGCGAAACCCCTCCCAATGGCACGCGGCTGAACTAATTCTACTCCACAAAAAGGCGATAGAGCCAATATTAACCCGAGTAATATAACATGTGTAGTATTTTACACATAACTGGATTTTGGCACATTCGAATTTTTATAACATGTGTAAAAAATTACACATCATAGTAAAATGCATGGATTTCCAAAATGTGTATTTTATAGAAACTGTGTAAGCTAAAAATAACTATTTTCTCATATTATTTGCGTATTTCATTATTTAAGAAACACTAGTTTCAGTATGTAGTGTTGAAAAGTTTGCCTATCTTTAGATTTAAGGGGCAATTAGTTCAAAATACGGCAGTTTGCGTTGATTCATGGACTTGATCATGCTGAAACTTTTTCACCAATACATTTTTGTCGTCCCGACGAAGGCTGCACTTTCAAGTATGCCCCCCCCATAGTTCAGTTAAGAGAGGAGTGAGCTACAGTGTTTTTTGTGTTTCCCGTAAACAGTTTTCTTTTCGATTTCCCTAACAGAACTTCTTAGTTCAATTGTTTTCACGAGAAAAAATTATTATACATCAGTAAGAAACACAGTACAAGCCTTCATAGTTTCTGAATTACTTTACTCATATCAATTTACTGCAAAAATAGATCGTTACAAAGTTTAAAACATATCAATTAATTTGCGCAGCGTTTACAAACGAGGATTTTGTGGTTGTGCTCGCCGCAAATAGGCCAGTCACATAAAGTACAGAAGTTGGTCGCTTTTTTTGCTTGCGTCCCCCGGTTTTCCAGCATACACATATGACATCTCGATGTTGGTTTTCTAGCTCCGCTCAGTTCCACTTTTTGTTCAACTATGTTAGAGTATGCTAATTTTCGAAAATTCGTGATTGTCGTTCGCAGCTCTAATGGCAAATTGCGTATTGTATCCAGGCGGTTCTTCGTGGCTTCTTCAACAAGAGCGAGGCTCAAATTCTTCAAAAAGTCAATTCTCGACATACTATTTTTTTCATGAAATAGAATGTAGGAATTGTACGCGGCTGCATCGATCACAAAGTAGAAAACTCGAAGAGGCCAACGGCGAGTTTTACGACGTACCGTTCTTGATTTAATCATTTCGTTGAATACGTCGACCCCACCTTTATGTGAATTATAATCTTCAATTACTTGCGGTTTGCCGGAAACAGGATTCAGTGCATCGTTGTGGTGAGCTGTAGACAGCAGAACTACGACTTTCTGCGGCTTTGGTACGAAGGAGCACAGGGTTTTTTCGCCACGAAAAATGTGCTTTGCCATCCCAACATCTGCTCGTCGTGCCTGCAGCAATTCTTGTGGAATTTCCGGTCTCGTTCGTCGCATGGTACCGACCATCGTCCAACCTACCTTCGCTAATTCATCGGCAAGCTGAAGCGACGAAAACCAATTGTCGCAAGTAATGTTGCGGGGTCGATCACGGTAGGGTTGAATGAGCTCTTGAACTGCTTCTGTAGCTTTGTATAACTGAGGTTGTGAAGAACTGGACGTACTTGATGGACCGGCAACGGCTCTTTTAGCTCTTGGTTTCTTTTGCAGTGGCTCTGGTTGCTTCGCACCCAGGTATGGTTGACCATTTAGGAAGTAAAACGTCTTCGCGTCGGCCAGTGATATAATTTTCAGGCCATATCGATCAGGTTTCGCCGGAAGATACATTCGAAAGGCACAGCCGCGCCCAAAAAAGCGTAACATGGTTTCATCGACTGTAACTTCACGCGAGGGCCTGTAATTTGATCTACAGGCGCTCAAAAACAACTCCCACAGTTGTCGAATTGGTGTAAATTTGTCCTTCGGTCGCGGCAGTCCCGGAAGTCTCAATTCCCATTCATCAAAGCGAAGGCAGTTGATCAGAAAATTGAAACGTGTGGCGGACATCGTACATCGGAAGAGTGACGGTCCATATAACGCGTTGAAGATGTCGGATACTGGCAGTAAACAATTTTTGGTAACTCCTGCGAAAAGTAAAACACCGATCAGCGAATATACTTCGGCCGCTGTTGTGTCGAAGGTGTACCGCTGGTTTTGATACGCTGGACGCTGACGAAAAGAGGCGATTTTCCGATTCGTGTATTGGACAATGACGTTGACGATCTCCAGGGTAACAAAGAGTCGAAAAAATTCAATCGGTGATTCTTTCGTAATGCCAGCAGCTGGCCCACGTCTTCCCGGTACAATTATATGCGTCCTCGCATCTTGCAGCGTATGATTTCTTGTCCAGATGGTACCATCGCGGCCGTAAAATTTTTTTCGTGTTGGTTCTTCGGTTTCTATATTTCGTTGGCGTCTATTTCATCCTCCTGTACGTCGTTTGGGATCACCTCGTCGTCACCGTCGATCTCGTTGTCAGCATCGTCTTCATCAGCTGGAATTTTGTCGTCATCGAGTTCATTTGAAGTATTTTCGATCTGAAGTTGCCGTAAAAGGTCGGCTTGTCGGGCGTCGGAAGGGTCAGCCATGATTTAAGAAAACAAACGAGGTAAATAAATTATCGCGGAAGGAAATTTTGATGAGCGTCCAATAGTTGCTTGGAGTTGTATGACGACCAGTTGTAATGTACTGTGTGTTACTCGGTACATTTTCCAGTTTGCCTGGCACTCTGTAAATTAGGTACTATGGCTTATATGATACAGGATTTCTGAGTGTTAGGGAAAATATGTAATTTTTTTTTAATGAAGAAAAGTTTTAATTTTGATGGTACTGTTTGTTAGGACGTAGGACATGTAGGCACACCACAAGTGGCTCTCCAGATATAACATCTCATGCTCTGAAATCAGACCTGTTCGGTCATTGTGCTAGAGACATAAGGGCACACCTTGAGGCAGGTAGCCTTTTACCCGCTTTTACTTCTTAGACTGGCGACTTCTCTCCTGCTATTTTTCAGTTAAAACAGCACTGAGAAACGTCTTTTTATAGGCTGTCCTCAATCTTATGCCCTTCCGAGCATTACATCAGGGTCATTGGGGAGACTCAATCTTCAGGCTATCTTAGCCCCCTTTCTTTCGTCCCAAAAAATCGCTTAGATCAAAATTCGCCAAGTGAGTAGCATATTGCCTCGGAATCTGGAGATTCCGCGTTCGCGCTCACATAGCAATCCACTGAATTTAGACCTAAACCTATTTTTCAGCAAGGAGGAAAGATTTTAGTGTCCATTTTGGAGTGTGGGTGAACTTGGTAATATTCCTTTTGTAGGGTGTGCCAATTCACTTTTCCTTCTTCTGTATTCCAGAGCACTTTCGGCTGTTATGCCATTATCAGTGGACCAATTCACTTTTCCTTCTTTTGTATTCTAGAGCACTT
The DNA here is from genome assembly GCA_031841125.1 of Acanthococcus lagerstroemiae. Classification (NCBI taxonomy): domain Eukaryota; kingdom Metazoa; phylum Arthropoda; class Insecta; order Hemiptera; family Eriococcidae; genus Acanthococcus; species Acanthococcus lagerstroemiae. Next base: position 83,742,853 of record CM063106.1, read on the forward strand.
TCGGCTGTTATGCCATCATTAGTGGAGTACTACTCCACTGATGATGGCATAACAGCCGAAAGTGCTCTGGAATACAGAAGAAGGAAAAGTGAATTGGCACAGCCTACAAAAGGAAGGAGGAAAGAGAGCTAAGACAGCCCTAAAAGTTTCCCCGATGTCCCTGATGTAATGCTTGAGAGGGTGGAAGTTCAAAGACATCTTCTAAAATGACATTTCTCAATGCTATTCTGACTGAAAAACGATCTCCTTCAGCTTCTTCTGTATTCAGTAACAATGATACAAGAGTACGGGTTCCATTATGGCACGCTGCCTTGTAGCCTCTACATCTATCTCACCCATTCTATTTCCATATTTTGTCTCATGATACCGCACAGCTGGTTTCACTCTGCAGCATAATTAGGATCAGGTTTCCGGATTGACCACAGATTTTGCTCAACTTCTCATCAAGGTCGCTTATTAGGGTACAATTCTACAGGTGCATTTCGCCAGCCCCCCCAGGGTGGAGTTGGGGGTTGAAAATTTGCCCATCGTTTGTGCTTTGTTTGTGCTTCTTTGTGCTTCAACTTTCGTCGTTTGTGCTCCCCTCATTCAAAAGATATTAAAAAAACAAAAAGGGGGGGCTGGTGAAGTGAGAGCCCCCCCAGGGTGGAGTTAGGGGTTGAAATTTTGTTCATCGTTTGTGCTTCGTTTGTGCTTCTTTGTGCTTCAAATTTCGTCGTTTGTGCTTCCCCCATTCCAAAGATATTCAAAAAATGAAAAGGGGGGCTGGCGAAATGAGAGCCCCTCAGGGTGGAGTTAGGGGTTGAAAATTTGTTCATCGATTGTGCTTCGTTTGTGCTTCTTTGTGCTTCAACTTTCGTCGTTTGTGCTCCCCTCATTCCGAGGATATTCAAAAAATAAAAAGGGGGGGGGGCTGGCGAAATGATTTCAACAAAGCTTGTTCTTAGTAAGGTGGAGACCTGAAAAATTGCCCATCGTTTGTGCTTCGTTTGTGCTTCTTTGTGCTTCAACTTTCGTCGTTTGTGCTCCCCCCATTCAAAAGATATAAAAAAAATAAAAGGGGGGCTGGTGAAATGAGAGCCCCCCAGGGTGGAGTTAGGGGTTGAAATTTTGTTCAACGTTTGTGCTTCATTTGTGCTTCTTTGTGCTTCAACTTTCATCGTTTGTGCTCCCCTCATCCCGAAGATATTCAAAAAATGAAAAGGGGGGCTGGCGAAATGATTTCAACGAAGCTTGTTCTTAGTAAGGTGGAGACCTGAAATTTTGCTCATCGTTTGTGCTTCGTTTGTGCTTCGTTTGTGCTTCTTTGTGCTTCAACTTTTGTCGTTTGTGCTCCCCCCATTCAAAAGATATTAAAAAAACAAAAGGGGGCTGGTGAAATGAGAGCCCCCAGGGTGGAGTTAGGGGTTGAAATTTTGTTCATCGTTTGTGCGTCATTTGTGCTTCTTTGTGCTTCAACTTTCATCGTTTGTGCTCCCCTCATTCTGAAGATATTTAAAAAATGAAAAGGGGGGCTGTGGAAATGATTTCAACAAAGCTTGTTCTTAGTAAGGTGGAGACCTGAAAATTTGCCCATCGTTTGTGCTTCGTTTGTGCTTCTTTGTGCTTCAACTTTCGTCGGTTGTGCTTGCTTCCTCTTGGAAGTATTACATTAATAAATAAGAGGCAAGATAGAAATGAGTTATACCAAAAGGTATTAGGTGCAATCCTTGGTGGGAATGGGAATGGGGAGAAATGTAATTGTTTGTACGTTCTTGGACCTGAATTATACTTTCACCCTATTAATCACCCCCCCCCTAGGTATTGACTAATCAGGTTCTTATCTTACTATATTATAAAATCGTAAGTTTCATAGACGCTCTATATGCGCATGTGCATGAACGACTCCTCCAGCTCGAGGGAAGAAGTCGTGTTTTACGTCGCGTTCGTTCTCGAATCTCGATGTTCTACATAACACAAAGATGAAAAATAATGTCGCTCCGAACCAGTCCCTTCTAGGTACTTCACCGCTCACAAAAAATTTGTTGTTTAAAATTCGGAATTCTGCTTCATTATACCGTTTTGGCATTCATCAATTTTAATAAGGCCTTTGATTCCATTTATCAGTCACCGTAGCGCCTGGAATGCTCTAGCATCGCAAGGAGTTCCCGAAAATATTATTAGAAAATTTATACCAAAACTCGGTAGCATATATTTCACTGGACAAAAAAGGGGGATATATTTAAGGTGGGTAGGGGAGTCACATTCATCGATTTTAATAAGGCCTTTGATTTCATTTATCAGTCACCGTAGCGCCTGGAATGCTCTAGCATCGCAAGGAGTTCCCGAAAATATTATTAGAAAATTTATACCAAAACTCGGTAGCATATATTTCACTGGACAAAAAAGGGGGATATATTTAAGGTGGGTAGGGGAGTCACATTCATCGATTTTAATAAGGCCTTTGATTTCATTTATCAGTCACCGTAGCGCCTGGAATGCTCTAGCATCGCAAGGAGTTCCCGAAAATATTATTAGAAAATTTATACCAAAACTCGGTAGCATATATTTCACTGGACAAAAAAGGGGGATATATTTAAGGTGGGTAGGGGAGTCACATTCATCGATTTTAATAAGGCCTTTGATTTCATTTATCAGTCACTGTAGCGCCTGGAATGCTCTAGCATCGCAAGGAGTTCCCGAAAATATTATTAGAAAATTTATACCAAAACTCGGTAGCATATATTTCACTGGACAAAAAAGGGGGATATATTTAAGGTGGGTAGGGGAGTCAAACAGGGAGATCCAGTGTCACAAAACATCTTTAATGCTGTACTGTGGAGGATCTTTTCAGAAAATTGGACTGGGATAGTTACGGGCTGAAGATAGATGGCGTGCAGATTAATAATCTCAGATTTGCCGATGACATCGTATTAATAGGTAAAAACAGTAAAGAAATAAATATAATGATAGAAGATTTGGCACAACAAGGGGCTAATGTAGGATTATCGATCAACCTGGGGAAATCCAAAATTATGACGAAAGATGGGAAAAAGGACAAATACCTTTGATCCAGTGCAGCAGAACTAGAGATGGTCGATGAATACAAATACTTAGGACAAACTGTATTTTTTAAAAACATAAGTAATAAGGAAATTAAAATTTGTATAAATAACTCATGGAAAGCATGTTGGGAGACGACTTCAAGGAGCTGGGGAGAAGATGGATAAGATTGGCGAGAGACCGTGACATATGGAGAAAGATGGTGGAAACCTATGCCCTCAAATGGGCAGGATAACTGGCATGGCCCACCTATCCAAGGTTACATTATTATTATTATTGTCATTATAGTTATTATTATTATTATTATTATTATTATTATTATTATTATTATTATTATTATTATTATTCTGACTACACCTATGCTGTCATTTTTGGTGACTGTTTATTTTTTAATTGAAATCTTATGTGGGTCCAGAGGGTATGTTTGCCGTAGGGGAAGAGGCTCAAGGTAATAGGTCCACTTTCATTGAGTAGACCGTAAAGAAACACATGTATGTGCTTTGTAATACAGTATAACAGAAAGATGTGCGCACTGAGACGAAATTAGGGGGCCCACAGTGTACCAAAGAACTTTCAGATGTAAATAGCCATCTTGTGGATGCCCCGTGTAATGAAAGCGAGGCCTCATTCAGAAAATAAATGTTTGTGTACGAAACCATAATACATTGCAAAGGAATAGCTCATTTCAGCAATTTTAAACATGTAACTAAAAAACGGGAGGTGCTCTCCACCCTAACACCGAAAATCTAATTCTCGATTTTTCGGCCTTGAAGAATATTTTTGATGACCTCTGTTAATTTTTGCAATTGGAATCTTTCGTGGGTCCAATTCCAGAAGTCTAATTCTCGAATTTGTGAACCTCTTAATTTGTTGATCGAAGTAATTTGTGGAACCTGGGGTAGACCTCCACCCTAACTCCAAAAATATAACATTCGATTCTTCAAACTTCTAAATTATTTTGTGAATCCGAGGAATGGAACCCCACCCCCAACCCCGAAAATCGAATCCTCAATTTTTTGGCCTTTAGAAATCTTTTTAGTGACCTTTTCCGTTTTTCAGTTGTAATCATTTGTGGGGTCTAATGGTTGAGTCCCGATGAGCTGACCCCGCCCTCAACTCTGCAAATCAAACTCTCGATATTTCTGACGTGAAAAATGATTTTCGATTGTTGAAGTCTGTTGTGGTTCCGAGGGGTGGACCATCACCTCAACTCCGGAAGTCTAATTATCGATTTTTCAGGCTTGAACACTAATTTTCCGCGAACCCCTTATTTTGTTGATCGAAGTATTTTGTGGATTCGACATGTGGACCCTCAACCTCAACTCCGAAAATCAAATTCTCGAATCTTCGGACTTCAATATTCATTTTTCGTGAACCTTTAATTTTTTTGAATAAAATCTATTGTGGACTTGAGGGGTGAAGCCCGTCCTGAACTCTGAAAATCTAATTCTCGATTCTTCAAATTTCTGAATTATTTTACGCAAGCCTCCCCTTTTTTCAACTGATACATTTTCTACATGGGAAAAGTAGAGTCACGCCCCCAACACCAAAAGAGTATATTTTCGAGTTTTCGTTGGTGAACTTTTTATTTATTTATTTATTGAAATAATTCGTGGATCCGTGGGGTAGACTATACCCCACCTCCGGAAATCAAATTCTCGATTATAGATGTTGAAAAACAATTTTCCATAAACCCCTTATTTTTAATCGAGATCTTTTGTGGATCAAGGAATAACTCTCCCACCCACGACGAAAATAAAAAAAAAACTCGATTTTTCAGCTTCTCAAAGTTATTCTTGGAGAATGACTTATTTTTTAAATTCAAATAATACGTTAATCCTCTTCTAATAATTTACGTTTGTTTTAATAATAGTTTGATTATAGCAGCAAGGCAATAACACTCTCAGTAAATAAAAATAATAATATAATATTGTGGACTCGATGGACTGTCTCCGCCCCCAACTCCGGAAATTGAATTCTTTATTTTATCGGCTTAAGAAATAATTTTCCGTGAGTCCATGCTTATTTCTTTTTTCGCAGTATTTTGTGGACCCGAGGACGAGTGATCCGCCGCCCACAACTTCGAAAATCTAATTCTTGATTTTTCGATCGTCAGAAATATTTTTGGTGACCATTTTTGTATTTTAATTGGAATCGTTTATGGGGCCGAGGGGTCGACCAAACCCCCCACCTTTGGAAGTCCAATTCTCGAATATTCAGGCTTTATAAATAATTTTCCGCGAACCTCTCATTTTGTTGATCGAAGCTTTTTGTGGATCAGACGGGTGTCCCCTCCCCATCCCCAACCTCCAATCACAAAAATATTATTTGCGATATTTTGGCCTTTAAAAGTACGTATTGTTGCTATAATTTATTTTTCGGTCGAAATCTAATGTGGATTTGAGAGGTAAAACGCATCCCGAATTCCTGGAAATCTACCTCTCGATGCTTTAAACTTTGCAATTGTTTTTAACTTCTTTTTGCGATTGATACATTCTGTAGACTTAAAAAGTAGACCCCCCGTCCAAACCCTGAAAGTGTAATTATTGATTTTTCGGCCTTTAAAAAATTACTTTCGATGAACTGTTCATGTTTTTTATAGGACCAAAGGATTGACACTGCTCCCAACTCCGGAAGTCTAATTCTTGATTCTTCAGTCTTCAACAATAGTTTTCTTTGGACCCTTTACTTTGTTAATCGATATATTATATGGATCAGAGGGGAAGATTCCTCGCCCCCAACTCCGGTCATGAAATTCTTGTTTGGTAGGTATTGAAAGCTGATTTTCCATAACCCTTCTATTGTTCGATCGAAATCATATGTAGACCCAAGGGATAGACCCCCCCCCCCCCCGTTGCCTGCTAAAATATAAATCTCGATTTTCCGGGCTTTCAGATTTATTCTTGATGAAATTTTTATTTTTTCGATTCAAATCTATTGTGGTCCCGATGTGTTGACCCCACCTCCAACTCTGGAAATCAAATTCTCGATTTTTCTGACGTGAAAAATAATTTTCGATGAACCCCCTTATTTTTCTGATCGAAGTCTTTGGTGGAGCCGCGGGGTGGTACCCCACCCGAACTCCGAAAATCTAATTCTCGATTTTTTGGCCTTTAGAAATATTTGTAGTGACCTTTTCCATTTTTCAGTTGTTATCATTTGCGGGGTCAAATGGTTCAGTCCCGATGGGTTGACCCGGCCCCAACCCTGGAAATCTAATACTCGATTTTTCTGACGTGAAAGATAATTTTCGGCGATCCCCTTATTTTTCTGATCGAAGTCTTTGTTGGACCCGAGGAGTAGAATCCCACCCCAATTCCGGAAATCTAATTTTCGATTTTTTGCCCTTTAAAAATATTTTTCGCCTCTGAAAGTCTACTTCTCGATTTTTCAGTCTTGAACAATAATGTTCCGTGAACCTCTGTTTCGTTGGTCGAAGTATTTTGTGGATCTGATAGGTAAACCTACACCCGCAACTCCGAAAGTCTAATTTTCGATTTTGAATTATTAAATATTTATTTTTGTTTTTTTGATAAAATCTATTGCGGACTTGAGAGGTGGAGCCCATTCTGAACTCCGGAAATCTAATTCTCGATTCTTCAAATTTCTGAATTCTTTTACGTAAACCTCCCCTTTTTTCAACTGCTACATTTTGTACACTGGAAACGTGGACTCGCGCCCCCAACACCAAAAGAGTATACTTTCGAGTTTTTGTTGGTGAACTTTATTTTTCTTGATTGAAATAATTTGTGATTCCGAGGGGTTGACCGCACCCCAACTCCGATAATCAGATTCTTGATTGTAGATGTTGAAAAACAATTTTCCATAAGCCCCTTATTTTTAATCGAGATCTTTTGTGGATCAAGTAATAACTCTCCCACCTACGACGAAAATCTAAAACTCGATTTTCCAGCATCTCAATGTTATTCTTGGTGAACGTCTTACTTTTTCAATTTAAATAATACATTAACCCTCTTCTAATAATTTACGTTTGTTTTAATAATAGTTAGATTATAGCAGCAAAAGGCAATAACACTCTCAGTAAATAAAAATAATAATATAATATTGTGAACCCGATGGATTGTCTCCACCCCAATTCCGCAAATCTAATTCTCGATCTTTCAGCCTCTCAAGATTATTCATGGTTAATTTTTTTCGATTCAGATCTATTGTGGATCCGTTGGGTTGACCCCGACCCCAACTTCGGAAATTGAATTCTCCATTTGGTCGGCTTAAGAAATAATTTTCCGTGAGCCCCTGTTTATTTTTTTGTTCGAAGTCTTTTAAAGAGTCATAAGGTATATCAGAACAGTGAAATTTGTAGCCGTAATAGTATTTAACTCACAAATCATTGATTTATGTAGTATTTTTATGTTCTTGAATTTCTCTCTAGGGACCATAACTAGAAATTTCAGAAGGGAACGTATACTCAGAAGTCCGAAAAATCGTAAAAAATGGTTACTCGATCGATAATGAATTAAAATGGAGTAAAGCCTAAACAAAATTCAATTTTTTGCATGTAATAGGGTATATTTTCTATATTGTTTTTCATATGTAAAGTAGATAAACTCACTTCTGAATAATATTAATACATTTGTTATGACATAACCTGTCATATTTAAAATCCATAACTAGATGTAGAAAAATGAAGTTTCCCGCTCAAGAACCCTTCCCCTCAAGACCCCCTCCACGGGACAAGAACCTTCCGCACCATGGCCTTCATTCGCCTTCCCGGCCGCCTCTCTCACCAAGAACTTCCTCCTCCACCAGGACCCTTTCCTCAATATTACCCCCTCCCCACTCGGGGTCTTTACGCTCCTCTACAGTCACCTCCACCATCGTGGTTTTCCTCCCCTTTAGGAGCTGCCTCCTCTACCATGAGAGTACCTCTTACATCCCCGGGCCTTTATCTACCGAAATTTTACTGCCCCTCTAGGATCCTCACCCACCACTACTTCCTCCTTCCTCAATTGCCACCCTCTCCTACTTAGGATTTCCTCCACCACAAGGACCTCGCACCCACCACTACCTCCTGTGCTTCATCTCCTTTCAGAGCCCCTGTCCTCACTATGGCCCTCCAACCCCCTTGAAGATCCCTGACCACACCCAGGAGCTCTCACAACCATGACCACTCCTCCCCCGAGAGCCCTTCCCCCTCAAGACCCTACCCCGCCACCAACCCCTCCTGCACAACGGCCATTTCTCTCCGAGGTCCCCTCTCTCACCAAGGACTTTCTCCTCCACCAGGTCCTCTTACTCCCACCCCACCCAGAGACTTCATCTCCGTCCACAGCCCACGTCCCCACAGGGGCCCTCTTTCCCCTTTAGGAGCTGCCTTCTCAACCATGAGCCCCCTCCTGAGGGTTGGCTACCCCTGGAAAATTGAGCAATCAAGGGGTAGGGTAGGCAACCTGCAGCGACTTGTGATCTTGAAAATTATGAGTAATTATGTCATTTTATGTCTTTTTATGTCGGTTATGTCTTACAACTTGGAGATCTTTTATGTCAGAACAGATTATGTCCTTAAAAGTAGCTGATCTGCCCCTGCAATTTTTCGGGTTCTTAAGTAGGCAACCCGCAGTGTGTTTTTTTTTCTCCCGGAGGCAGTGGCGGTGGCGGATTTTACTTTTTTCGTATCTTTTATGTTAGAACAGATTATGTCCTTAAAAGTAGCTGATCTGCCCCTGCAATTTTTCTGGTTCTTGAGATAGAGAGATGTCTTTTTTATGTCTTATCATGTCGGTTACGTATGTCTTAAAACTTGGAGATCTTTTATGTTAGAACAGATTATGTCCTTAAAAGTAGCTGATCTGCCCCTGCAATTTTTCTGGTTCTTGAGATAGAGAGATGTCTTTTTTTATGTCTTATTATGTCGGTTACGTATGTCTTAAAACTTGGAGATCTTTTATGTTAGAATAGATTATGTCCTTGAAAGTAGCTGATCTGCCCCTGCAATTTTTCGGAATTTTAGATAGTCAACCCGCAGTGCGTTTTCTTCCCATGGAGGCGGCGGCGGCGGCGGTGGCGGCGAATTTTACTTTTTTAGTATATAGAGAGATAATAATAATAATAAATAAAAAAACTAGGGTTTTGGGTAGGTGAGCCATGCCAGTTACCCCGCCCATGTGAGGGCATAGGTTTCCACCATCTCTCTCCATATGTCACGGTCTCTCGCCAATCTTATCCATCTTCTCCCAAGCTCCTTAAAGTCGTCTCTCCAGCGTAGCATCCGTCGTCCCCTTGCACGTTTATGGGCATATGGGGTCCAGTCGGTTGCAGTCTTATGCCATTTGAAGTTCTTTTCCATCATCAGGTGCCTCGCGTATTTCAATTTTAATTTTCTGATCATGTAGCCAATATCCTTTACATTAATTCTTTCTTTGATGTCCAGAAACTTATTTTTGTCTTTAAGTTTGATTTTTAGGATGCTCCTAAACATTGAATTTGGCATAACTTTTAACTTCTTTAAATGTCTTCTAGCTATTGGCCACATCTGGGCCCCATGTGTTGCCACTGGGAGCACACAAGTACTTACGATTCTTACTTTTGTTTTAATTTTCATGTTGCTTTTAAAAATATGTTTTGTGCCCAACATGCTTTCCATGAGTTATTTATACAAATTTTAATTTCCTTATTACTTCTGTTTTTGAAAGATACAGTTTGTCCTAAGTACTTGTATTCATCGACCATCTCGAGTTCTGCTGCGCTGGATCAAAGCTATTTGTCCTTTTTCCCATCTTTCGTCATAATTTTGGATTTCCCCAGGTTGATTGATAATCCTACATTAGCCCCTTGTTGTGCCAAATCTTCTATCATTATATTTATCTCTTCACTGTTTTTACCTATTGATACGATGTCATCGGCAAATCTGAGATTATTAATCTGCACCCCATCTATCTTCAGCCCGTAATTATGCTACTCCAATTTTCTGAAAAGATCCTCCAGTACGGCATTAAAGATGTTTGGTGACACTGGATCTCCCTGTTTGACTCCCCTACCCACCTTAAATGTATACCATTTTTTGTCCAGTGAAATATACGCTACCGAGTTTTGGTATAAATTTTCTAGTATGGTTATTGTATTTTCGGGAACTCCTTTTGCGATGCTAGAGCATTCCAGGCGCTACGGTGACTGATATAGGGAATCAAAGGCCTTATTAAAATCGATGAATGCCGAAACGGTATAATGAAGCAGAATTCCGAATTTTAAACAATACATTTTTTTTGAGCGGATGAAGTATAGAAGGAACTGGTTCGGAGCGACGTTATTTTTCATCTTTGTGTTATGTAGAACATCGAGATTCGAGAAGGAACGCGATGTAAAACACGACTTCTTTCCTCGAGCTGGAGGAGTCATTCATGCACATGCGCATATAGAGAGTCGAAGTAACTTACAATTTTAATCAAAACAAATTTTTGATGAGAAATCATTTATAGGTACATTGGAATACCTAATCGAATTAAATTTTCAATATGATTTGATATACCAATTCATATGAGAACCAATATCGACACATATACTTAATTTCTCTTCTGGGGTACCCCAGTATCAAAACAACGAAAAAATTTAAAGCAAGTATGCCAAGGATCTGTCAAAAATTTTGTTGTTACTTGATTATAATATTTAGCGATGTCGCTCGTCAGGCCTGATGTGATAGGCACGAAAATTAAATACATAAATATAAAAATACATCTAACTTCTTAACCTTCTAAGGTTCTTATGGTTTGTAAGCACGTTGGTAAATACCTATGAGCGAGGATGACGAGGGGGGAAGAATAAGTAATAAGTTTATATAAATGCCCGAGAAGTATGGTACTGTAGGACAGGCTATTATTCAAATATGAAGAAGAAATTAGAAAAAAGTGAAAACGTAGCCCGCTGGCTACATACTTCAGGATTGTACATACGAAGTTTCAAAGAAATAAATTGAAAATTGTAGGAGAAAACAGGTGGCGCGTAATGGTAGTCCGCTGACATTTTCACCAAAAAAGATACCTGATTGCAAAATACATTTCCAAATCAATGGAGAAGTTTCAAACAGTTGTTTTGAACGTATAATATTTATAATAAGTTTTATTTAAATGAAACTTCGTTTTTCTTTATTTTTTTGAAAATTTTATATGAAAAATATCAGGAATTTGGATTGAAAATTTATATTATATTATATCTACCTAACTGATTAGTCAATACCTAGGGGGGGCGGTGATTAATAGGGTGAAAGTATAAATCAGGTCCAAGGACGTGCAAACAATTACATTTCTCCCCATTCCCATTCCCACCAAGGATTACACCTAATATCTTTTGGTATAACTCATTTCTATCTTGCCTCTTGTTTATTAATGTAATACTTCCAGGAGGAAGCAAGCACAAACGACGAAAGTTGAAGCACAAAGAAGCACAAACGAAGCACAAACGATGGGCAAATTTTCAGGTCTCCACCTTACTAAGAACAAGCTTTGTTGAAATCATTTCGCCAGCCCCCCTTTTCATTTTTTGAATATCTTCGGGATGAGGGGAGCACAAACGATGAAAGTTGAAGCACAAAGAAGCACAAATGAAGCACAAACGTTGAACAAAATTTCAACCCCTAACTCCACCCTGGGGCTCTCATTTCACCAGCCCCCCTTTTATTTTTTAAATATCTTTTGAATGGGGGGAGCACAAACGACGAAAGTTGAAGCACAAAGAAGCACAAACGAAGCACAAACGATGGGCAATTTTTCAGGTCTCCACCTTACTAAGAACAAGCTTTGTTGAAATCATTTCGCCAGCCCCCCTTTTTATTTTTTGAATATCCTCGGAATGAGGGGAGCACAAACGACGAAAGTTGAAGCACAAACGAAGCACAATCGATGAACAAATTTTCAACCCCTAACTCCACCCTGGGGGGGCTCTCATTTCGCCAGCCCCCCTTTTCATTTTTTGAATATCTTTGGAATGGGGGAAGCACAAACGACGAAATTTGAAGCACAAAGAAGCACAAACGAAGCACAAACGATGAACAAAATTTCAACCCCTAACTCCACCCTGGGGGGGCTCTCATTTCACCAGCCCCCCTTTTTGTTTTTTTAATATCTTTTGAATGAGGGGAGCACAAACGACGAAAGTTGAAGCACAAAGAAGCACAAACGAAGCACAAACGATGGGCAAATTTTCAACCCCCAACTCCACCCTGGGGGGGCTGGCGAAATGCACCTCAAATATACTAGCCTTTAGTAGCGGCGGATCTTCCCCGTTCAGAAGCATGAAGTTTCTGATTCTGTGATCCTTCGTCCTGTGGTATATCGAGTCGTTGTCAGTGTTTTTGTGATGAGTTTCATCAGCGGTAGGTATATACACTACTAGGCAAACTTCTTCCCTCAAGACAGTGCGATAGGCGCTGACACGCCTGAACACAGCCTACCGCTACGTTTCTTCACTGTTTTGACCTTCAATTTCAGTAGTGTGTAATTTTTTACAAATATTGATGAATTTCGCTCGTCTAATTTTATGTAAGTTTGTGCTCAGTTTTGAACTCCGTTGCGAATGAATAAGAACGTCTCCAAATATTCGTTAGGAATAATTTATCCACTACAGAGAGCGGCATTAGAGGCAGCTGATTTTACAGTTGTGGAACTAGATAGTGTTACCTATCTTACTGTAAAACAAAAGAAGAAATTTAATGAGGGCATCTGTTTTTTTCTTTTTTCATGTAATAGTTGTTTCCATTATATATTTCATGAAAACAGACTTACCGTTTAATACCAATGGCCTGGAGCTGGTTACTTTCAATCTGACTAATTTATAACTCAAACTTTCACTATTGGTTACTCATTTTAGACATCTAAGCTTCGACTTTGAATATAAACTGAAACACAACTTTATTGACTCTTAGGGAACAATTAATTCAATTTAGGTACGACACATACTCTCGGTTTTAGCTCCAAAATAAAATCTGGACACCTCATAAAGACAAGCAGCCAGCTAATATGTGGCATTGGACCCAGGTTAACCGGATTCTAAGATCGATGCGCTAATCAGTAGGTTTTCATACTTCTAGATACTATCTTCAGTGCTGTCGTGAGGTGGTTTGACTGTGTCGTGAGTGGTGGACGCTGGCCAAAGACGGGCCGCAGCGTGAGCGATGAGGGCCGATAGAACGAGCCCGTATGTTGATTATCCTCGGCGCGAGCTATGAATATAGCCGAGTCAGATTTGGTTCAATACGTTTTATTGATGTTTTTAAACAGCTTTGATTCTTACGTTAAGTTAACAATTACGGATTATAGCAATAGGCTAAGAGAGCGCACAACACGACATACTGTAAAAAGTTACGTTAATTTTCGGAGTTCCCAGATCTGATATGCGAGACAAGAGTAAAAGTCTCCACCTAACGTTTGATGAGAGCAAGACCACAAGGCCATCGATTCGGCCCTTGCGGCGAGTTTATAAAGGCAAAAGTGTTCTCCCAGATGGGATGGATTTTGAAGACGTCAGAGCCGCACACGGAGGTTTGCAGATCCCGATGATGGGTCGCTTCGGGTAGGCGAGGAGTGATTGTGTCGAGAGACGGACTCGACACGTGCCGGATAATTTGGTGATTGGTTATCGATTGATTTTTCGGTATGCAAGTGTAAATCTGATTGGGTGCTATGATTGTCGGAGGGAGACAGTGTAGGTACTAGTACATTACTTCCGGGTTATGATCGTACGATCGGTGGTTTTCTGAGAATTTGGAAACGACGCTGCTGGATGAGCGCGTGTGAGTGAGTCATCGATATTCGAAAGTAAGATCGGCGATTGTCCGGAGCCTATTGTTTTTATTCTGGTAATTCTTGGAATGGTCGAAAATAGATTGACGGGTGAGGTACCGTGCGGTTCTCCTGTATAGGTGCGGTACTGTTTTATTCGAGTAATTCTCGGAATGATCAAAAATAGATTGATGGTTGACTAAATTATGCCGATTAGAATGGCGTAAAAGAAAGAAGCCTTCGGAATGTGTAGAAGCTGATTTTCGCCTTACGACAAGTGCTTTAACCCAATCCAAGGAAATTTCATTTTCAAGCATTAAAGTAAGGATATCAGTCAACTGTAGAGACTCACTTAACTCCCTTTTTCTGTAACCAGAAAACCAGCTTGGACGAAATTTCAGCCGACGAGCTGCTATGCAGACTCAAACTCAGGGTAATCGCATCCCAATACCAATGTACTAATCACTGGGCCTCCAAGCCTTTCCACTCTGGACTTCGGTATTCATACTATGTTCAGTGCCTTAACCCAAATCCAGAAAACTACATTTTCGTGCAAGGATATTAGACAGCTATAGAGGCTCACTTGGCCTCTTTCCTTTTTACCAAAAAACCAACGTAGTCAAATATCCCTAAGCTATACGGGCTATAATCACATACTGCCACATATGTATAATAGCCGGAGTGACACCAATAGACCTACAACTAAAAAAAAAAATTAATAGAATAAAAAAAATTGAAGCGGAAGCGAGAACCAGAAAATTTACAGAAAAGCAACTAAAAGAGAAAATAAAGGAAGTAAAACAAGAAACAAATAAAACATGGCAAGAACAATATAGCACAGAGAAGACAGGAAGAAGAACGGCAAAACTGATTCCTCACATAGAAGAGAGACTAAAAAATAAAAATCTAAAATCTAACTATTTCCTAACACAATACCTCACCGGACATGGTAATTTTGCAACATATCTACAGAAATACCAAATAACAGATAACAGTCGTTGGAGGGTTATGTAACGCCAAAAAACAAGAGGGGTGTAAAATGTATACGTACCTACCTACTATAAGCTCGTGCATAAGTGGATTGGTAAATAGATGTACTGTATAGTATACACATAAGAACTCAATCAGACCTCACCAGTGCGATAAACTGATTGTAAAAGCACTGGAGAGATCTGTTGTCTGTATGCATATGTTGTGTCAATAAATTTATTAAATAAAAAAAAATAAAAAAAAAAGCTATACGGGCTCAAATCCAGGAGAACCAAATGTCGAGACCAGTGCACTAACTACTGGCTCATCAGACTTCGTTACCCTGGACCTCTGGACAAATTGATTTAACGGGTATATTTTGCTGAAAATCTAAAACATTTTCTTCGCATCGGGAAAAAATTTAGTACATTTCAAAGAAATCTGGTACCTGTGGCAATATTGAGTGCTGGAAGGTACATTTTTTAAAAATCAGATACATTTTACCAGTACAAAATGAGGTTTCATATCCGGTAACACTGTAAAAGACTGTAGTATACAAACACCCATGCGCTTACATACAGCGCTAATTGTTGGCTAAGTCGGAATTCGCAGATGTTGTTTGCTTGTTTTTAGTTTTTCACAAATGTTGTTCTTACTTTTTCACAAACTTGTCTTCATCGCTACTTTATATTGGGGGATACTGCTCCATGTTTATGAACTCCCTCAGAGGCAGTGCGTGTATGTACTATGAAGCACACGAACAACCCTCCTCGGTGAGATTATCGAATAAGGGCAGGCCCTGAGACGATACAGCAACAGATCCCTTGCTTCGTAACAACCCTGGCTAGACCAACAATAACAAACTCCGAAGAAACCTTATACAAGCATCTAGGTGTTTTCGGGCGACCACCAAAGTTACAGATTCTGTAACTTACTGTAGGTTTCGCTACAGAATTGCGTTCGGGCGACACTTCGTAACCTACAGAAAAACGTTCGGGCGAAACCTACAAGTTACTGCTTACAGAATTCTGTAGGTTTCGCTGCAGTATTTTTTTTGGCTGCAGGTAAAAATTACAGCGAGAAGTCATGCATGTTATCACGTTTTTGCGTTATCACTCAAGTGTACATACAAAATTCAAATTTGAAATTCAAGTATTTGAATTTTTGTGATAACAAACAACAGGTTAGGCAAAGATGACACCAGTTAACAAATACCGTTCGGGCACGCTATCTGCAGTTTCCTACAACCTACAGTATTCTTGTTACAGTTTTCCGTAACTTACGATTAGAAGTTGCAGTTCAGTCGCCCGAAAACACCTTCTATCTCGTAGCTTGAATGTCAACGGGACCTGCGGGTGCGCGCGCATATATTCTAGAAACTAGGCGGTAGGCATCGACAATCACAATATATGCGTTGAAAGCAGCAAAGCAGGTTGTTGTGAACGTCATGGCACGAAATGCGTAGAATGCGATAACCAAAATCACATAGCACGGCTCTCAATTCGTAAATTCGCTCCAAAAATGGCGTAGAATACTTCAAAAAAGCAGTGAGTATATTAAAATCTTGATGAAAACAACTTAAATTATCACTCTACCACATTTTCAAACAATTTTGAGAAACCATAGCACATGTGTAATTTTTTACACATGTTATTAAATTCCGCCTTTACCTAGTGTGTAATTTTTTACACATGTTCTTAATCTCGGGTTTTAAGGTAGAATTTCTTTGAATCTAACCTGGAACCTAGTACAACTTTCCGTGATTTACGAATCGGCTGATGATTGATTATTGACGATTATTCTGTTTCAACATGCCTTCAACCACGATTTTGAACTTCTATTATAATCGTGTAACGGAATTGATGAAAAACGTGAATAAATAATTGGCAGATCACGTTTTATTGTTTTTGAAATGACAGTAGATTATTTTTCTCGCATCAACAGTTCATGAATTCACAGGAGTGGAGCATAGAGCTAGTCTTTTCGTCTTAAAAACATTGTAATGAGGACTGAGGAGTGAGAACACATTAATGTGCGTTTTCTGAAGTGAGAACACAACTTTATTTGAATGGAAGTAGAATTCCTCGTTTATTTGAATCGAAACAAAATTCCTGTCCCTCTAAATTGTTATCAGCAGTTGACAGTTCATATTTGTTGAAACTCCTAACTTTTTAAATTCCTTGGATTTATGTCCTTTCAATTTATTTTTTGTCTTGTAAAGGTAGAGTGTTTGATTTCTGCTTGCCACTTTGAATGAATTAAACGGAAAATGGAAATGTATTCTAGTTTTCTAGTTCTAGTATGTTCTGTGTTGATCAAAGTCTGCCGGTGATTGTAGTTTGCAGCTTCACAGTTCGAGCCCTTGAACTTCCATGATGTGCGTGTAGCGTCCTGAGCTTTTATGTTCCCGCGTCCGGGGGGGGGGGGACGAAAAGAAGACTTCAGATTCAGAGCCTTGGAGCGTCATTCGCTCATAAAAAAATACCTATTCTACACTAGCGCTTCTACAATTTGCATAGTCCCAATGGCAAACACCCTGTTACTACCTCGCGATCCGCGAGGTCGCTTGTTTATTTGACTGAAATGGAGAGTGAGGTAAAAATTTTTTCCTCAAGGGTCACGGCTTGCCTACAACACGTGACGAAAAACGAAAACACGAAAAGTCGCAGTCGTGAATTACATGCCCTGTAGGAGTGCTACCATCGCTGAACAAACGTGATCTGATAAAATTGGATGTAATCTTTTGATTTTGAGTAGATTTTTGAATGTTAATAGGTAATTTATACATTTGTCACACAAAATGAATGTTTCCATCGATGTGGGCGATATATTTAACCTCATCCTTCAAGAATATCGGTAACCCATTTGTTTTAGCCATGCAGCTTATGAAAGCTAGTCACATTTTCAATGTAATGATACAGCAGTAGCAAAGCCGTTGTCCAACACAACACCTTCCCCAAGATTACGTTTCTCGAGAATTTTGGAAACTCTGACTGCGAATTTATCGCACGCTTCTCCTCAAAACATTTTGCTCACGAAGGTAGTTCCTTGGGAAGATGAACCTCGTAGCATGAATTTCATTATATTATGTGGATTTCCATATAACAGGAATGCGTTCTAATGTTACAATTCAAATTTAAGTAAAATATAACAATACCGACTATAATTGATATATTGCAAATTACAGAAATTGAAACATAAAAGTTATCGTCTACCTACTATCTTGATGCGAATGTGCAGGTATGTCAATTCGTGTATTGACTCGCAATTCGCAACTACACTCCTCATTATTATGTTGGATAAAGTTACGTTCGTCACTCGTGGAAAAGTGAGCCGACACTGCTCGTGCAATTAACAAAACTCGCCTGCGGCTAGTTTTGTTAACTTTGCACTCGCAGGTAAAATTGCTCACTTTACTCACTTGTAACGTGCTTAACATTGAACACTTCAACTGCACTGACATATTATATGATTACACCTGCTTAATAAAAATAAAATTGCATTTCAGATTACTTATAAAGCAGACAGCAATCAGATAGGATTTCTGCAGTTACTGCATGCAACTGCGATGCAAAATGTGACGTATCACTGTCAAAATTCCGTGGCATTTTACGACGCTTCAAGTAAAACCTATCGCAAAGGCTTGAAACTGTTGGGTTGGAATGACGTTGAATTAACTCCTCGTGGTAATCCGAAATTACGTTATTCGGCTCCTGGGGATGAATGTAAAGTAAGTTGAAATACATTTCCAATCGTAGGTGCCGGACAATGAAAATTATTGGAGAATAGGTAAATTTTGTGATAACGGCGATGATAATTCGCGAACGGAGAAAGCGAAAAAAATGTCTAAAGTCTCCAGGAATTTTCCCCTCAAAACTCCTCCAAAGTTGATTTTAAAAACCCTTTTGGAGAGGCATTATCCCTTAATATTTTCATTTTGGAGGGGGCACGATATATTGCCTTCCACCCAGTTCCGGCGCCTGATTTCAATACTTATTTATCACATGCGTGTAGAGACTAAAACAACGACTCTATCATTATTTTCTGTTAGGTTCCTCTCTGGACATAATTTGGTAAAATCATGACGGGGCAGTTTGTATGTACTATATGTCCTACTGAACCAAAAGGGGTAATTTTCTTGCGTTTGAAAAATTTCAAAGTGGCAGAATTTGAAAAAAAAAAGTTCTTTGGTACAAAATATGGCACAGAAATGCAGCTATGTTAAATTTTGCAATCCTCTTCTTATTCCCTCTTTCCTCCGTATCTTTAGAGAGGCGAAGGGTGGCTGAAATAGTTTTGTCAGCAGACGGCAAAAAGCCAAATGTGGCACGGGTACTAAAACTTTCTATACTGAGCTTCGTAGTGAAAACGTCGTTTAATATTCCATGTTCGCGACTTCGCCATCTCCGTGTCACATCTGTGACAATTGAAGGTCAATCGCTTCTCAGGTTGTTTTCGATACTTATAAGACCAATTCGAAAAGGCTTAGACCAATGATGAATCGAGGAATGCTTCACCACATCATCACTGCAAACTTCAAATAACGTACGATCAATTTTGAAGATTTTACCGCGAAGAGTTTCGACCGCATTGTGTATGCACGCTACACCAAAAGCAGTAACGCAACCCGAAGAATCGTCGGGCTGTTGTCTGTTGCGCTAACTCGTCCGACAGTTTTTCCAATTTTTGGAAGACGTAAACAGATACATGCACATTTTCCTGAAACTCCAGGCTACAAAATGAGCACACAGCGAACCCGCTAGGTGAATTACCGCGGCTGCCAGAGCGCACTGTGCAAAACGTTTGGGACAATCCTCGTACTTATAAATTTTTACTTTTATTGTCCCATTTTCTGTTTAATTTTACTAAGGTATATATAATGCGGAAAGTCAACAGGCAAAATTATTCTCAAAAACTCCGGTAAGGTTTGCTGACCAGTATTCACGCCCCATTTACCCTTCCAAAAGCACCGAGTCATTTCCCACATACTGGACATCTGGACTGTGGTTTGAAAATACTTAATAAACCTTATGTCACTGTATGAGTACAAATAGGCTCATTCTTAGATCTACCTACCAGACCCTCAGTTTACTTATTATGTCCGTCCCATCTTTAGCCAATTGTGATTTATAATGAATCCGCGTAAAATCTAAAACTAATGTGTGAGTATTTTCCACAGCATTAATTACACTACTGAACAAAATGAAATTATTTTTTGTTTGCACAACGCATTTAAGGAGGTGATTCTTGAGTACTTTTCAACGCTGAATACAGTGCCGTCGGCCGTTTCTCTCTATCACGTCTAGCTTTTCTGATCAAAAACTATAAAAAATTCAACTAAATGTATTCAAAAAGAGGTTTAGGAACTGAATGTGGTCATACTGATTCGTGTTGTTGTGTGTTGCGGTCGTGTGTAGTGCTTTGTATTTCGTCTGTGTGTTTTCTGTTACTGTGGTCTCATAACACTGATAATATCAGTCAGTGGTACCGCTTATTCCAATGCAAAAACAAAATGGAAACGAATTTCAGTCGTTCAGAACTCCGAATTGTGATGTGATAGAGAAAAATGGGTCGCAGTATCGTGTTCAGCGTTAAAAAGTACCTCAGAATCACCTGTCGAAATGCATTGTGCAAAATAGTTGTTCAGTAGTGTTATCTATAGGTATAGGTAGTAGTAGGTACCCTGCATTTCTTAATAACTTTTGGCAAAGCCTAGCCGATATATACTTGCTATCATTATCATCATTTTAGTAATTGTTTCACAGCTCTACATAGCTGCATGTCTGAAAACATCGTTTAATATTCATCCGTCTCGATTTTGACGCTATAAAACTGGTCAACTTTTCATAAACTCCAACGTCCCTACGGTTTCGAAATAACATTTAAAAAATATTACGGAATGTGCAAACACCCGTATGTTTATGGTATATTTTGTATCTTCCTTAATGTGTCAAAAATTAAACTTTTTTTCCCCTCAAATTTTATTTTTACTTTCAGTGTAAAAGTAAAGACTGCGGTCTCGCACAATCATCTCATATATAACGGATAAATCAGTTAGACTTCCAATAGCTGACATCTTACTTCGGGATATAATGACCAACATTTTTATGTAGAAATTGGACCAGCTTGTTTTGTTTGATTATTGTTATTTTTACAAATTCAATTTTGTAATTATTTCATCATCTATGTAATACGTAATTATATGGCGATTTTATATTCAAACTGATTGTGTAAACATGAAGCCATCGTTTCATTAATAATACCATGAAACGTTAAAAAGAATATTAAAGTAGCAGTTTTCGTTTTCGAGAATAAGCGTACCTATGCTCGCTCCTTCATCCTGTAATAAGTTTTTGTAAATAGATCATACTGTGTTAGAAATAATGCATGCCTTACGACATTTTGTTGTTACAATGTAGGTAAATATAATGTATAAGCTGCGACTTCTGGTCAGTTCATCATATTTTTCCAGCTTTATTTTTGTGAACGGAAACCTCAGGCAAGTTGAGGACGTTCATTAGTACATTGGAGGAATCTCATTGTGCTGAACTGAGGATTTTCATTGGTGAACTTTTGGGAACTTCATTAACAGTGTGAAACCGGCGAGACTTTTGGCCCTAGGCAAACATGTCATGTAGATCCGCTTCTCCCTGCTCTCCTACTCTGCCAAATACGGTAAATTTTAGCAAAAAATGTAGATAACTATATACAAAAGTTGACGTCAATTTTGGCATTTAAAATAAGAACATGGGTACCAAACAAACTATCTATAGGTACAGAGTTTATTTAGGTCACAAATTTTGAATAACGGATCAGATTTTTCAATCCAACCCAGCCAATCCTTTTTGCAAGACGTGTTACAATACAGTATCCATTATTAAGTTGTACATGTTGACTTTATATTTTCTGAATTCCTTCCTCATCGATTAGGAAAATCTGTATCTACTGCAAAAGCAACCTCTTTCATCATTTTCTGAATTTTCTAGATTATGTAGTATTATTCAATGTTTGAATGAAAATTAATGCAGTATTTTTGACCTCCTCAAAGTTTCTGGAACATGCCTTCATCATCGTTTTAAAAGCAGCATTCACAAAATCCTTGCATTTTAAAATCTAATCCAGATGTTTCGAAGTATTTTGATAAAGGATCGGAAATCTTGAAAATTATCAAAAATGCTTACATGTGCTGTTGAAATTATTTCAAACTTTGAAATATTCTTTGCAATTTTCCGTTTACGTTTATGCCGGCACAAAACCAACCGGCGCACCGTGCCCCATGGCCAGTCATCACTGATCCAACAACTTCAGTATTCTAACCGCATCAGAGTAGCTGTTATAAACTGCAAAAAGGAATGAAAAGTGAAAATATTGATAAAACTTTAATTTTGAATATGGAAAACGAGGAGAAAAGCCATCCTATTCAGCATTCAAATAATATGTCACTTTGGTACTCACGCTACTCATAGATAAACTGTGTTGCCGGCTTCGTTATTATATATACTAGAAATTAGATTGAATTTAGCGGTTAGTTGGCAATGTGTAGAGGTACACGCCGTTATTTAACCCTGTCACATGTGTGTAGGTGAATGCCAGCCATGCGGTGCGGTAGTGTGTTCAGAAGGGGGCGGGGATGCACTCTTATACAGAGTGCATCCCGCGGGGCTCCCTTCTGAGCCACTGCTTCACCGTATTGGTTGGCATTCACTGAAGCGCATGTGGCAGTTTGCTGATTTTCAATTTGAAGGCCAGTTTTACAACAGCGAAGTCATCGTTAACTCGCGGGAGCTGCGGCCTGTACTCACAATTGTAAAACTGTTGTAAAACTGGCCCTAACTGCATACATATTTGAGAGTCGGCGACGTGTCACGGACACACTTTTAACATTAAAAAGTGTCGCCGACTTGAATGTAAATCCAGCCTGAACGTTGGTGTTTTGATTATACAGAACAAGCTGCAATATTGTGTAATGAGCTGGCTGTGTTGCTCTTGCTAGTTTTTAGTGCTTTTGATCAAAATTGTAAAGATTTTTTGAGACCTGTTTGAACTTCCTAAACTTGCTCTGTGCTGATCCTGTACGATTGGTATTGTTTCGGAGACGAGTATTCCTCGTTAACTATTTCTAAATTGAGCTCGTCACTGGGTTCTTATCAGGTCTGCGAACAGATTAATTGTGATTCTGATTCAGGTGTCATTGAAAACATACGAAAAGGCGATTAAGAGAATCGAAAAGGCGATTAAGAGAATCGGCGAACTAGAACCCAGTAGGTAAGTAAGATTTGTGATCTCATTCAGCAATTCCTGTACATTGAAGATTGTCAAATAAAGGTATTTTTGTGAGAATCGAATCATCATAACCCGGCCGGAAAGAAACATTTATCGCCTGTATTGCTGTATATTGAATTCGTTGTACATCAGGATAATCAAGAACAAAGTAGTCATTCTTATGGAATACGAAACTGTCTGAGAATGAGAGCATGTTTCAAATGTCGTAGATTCTCGATTTAATTTTGATATGTAAAATGTTTAGTTTTATTTTTCGAAGCTGAAACGTGAAAGTGAATACGTTTGACTAGAATTCGTACGAAGTCAGTACTTTGTTCCAAGGTATTTTCATGGGTATCGGAGATGGGTTTTTCGATACAGAGAACATGTTTCAAAAGACATGTTTCAAAAGAAGACGTTGTAAATTTCTCAAACATAGAACCAACTCTGATGAGTTTATTTCATCGTGTCATTTGATACGAAACTGTCTTGAGTAATTTATGAAGAGGAGTAGGTTTTGAGAAGTAAGTACCTACATATGTTCCCAAAAGAAGACTAGATTGAGCGCAGAACGAGTTCTGTAATCTTATCGAATTCATTCGTAACAAAGACATTTATTTGTATTGCCTCATTCGAGACAGAAGCACGTTCCACCTGCTGATGAGTTGTCAGTATTAAATTGTGAAATCATAGAATAACAAAGCGTTTTTTTCAGGATCATTTCGGATATTTTTGTGAGGAAAGAGATATGGTATCATGGATAATAAATATACAACGAGTTATGAAAAATCAAAAGTAATACGAAGATGGGTTCATATTTTGAAGAATGAAAGGAACCCTGCAGTTGATCTATTGAAAGACGTATCTGAAATGACTGATAAGAATGATATGTTTGAATTAATACTGGTACGGAAATTCGGTTCGTCTATTATTTTTGCAGTCGTACTTGGTTTACTTCGTTGTAATGTTAAATCACTTTATGAGTATCCCGATGGTTAAGGCGATGTAATAATAATGTTGTTGTAGGTACATTGTGTAGTGTCAGTGAATTCGTATTGCAAGGCGCTGCAGCTGCTGTGAAAGACAACTTGCTGAGTTGCAGCACTGAAGAAGGTAACATGGTTAATTGAATGGGTACCTAGATACTTGGAACTACAAAGTATGTAACATTTCTTGTAGTCAGCATTCATAATTTAAGATGCTGGCGATGTATCAATGTTTTAGAACTATTGAAACTATCAAGGGAAGATGATTTACTATTGATAGTTTATGACCTTTTGTACATGACGTATTAATTTTAGACACACATGCTACGAAAGACGTGAAGGAAATATAATATTCGCTGTACTGTATGGATTTAATCAGCAGTGGAAAAATAGTATATTACACACCTAGTGTCACAAGTGAGTGTTTGGGTAGGGAAATTTTGCAAACGAGCATAGCGAGTGAGCAATTCCCAAGTCAAGTAAACTCATGTGGCTCTTTTGTGGAAGATATTTTTGAGACTATTTGATCAGAAGCGGCAATGTTTTTGTCTTTTTTTTTTTTTTTTTTTTTTAAATAATTAATTTATTTGTGTAATTTGTAGACAAGTTATTCTTGTGTGCAGGGGATCGTTTTGTTTCAGCTTACAAGACGGGCACAAACAGTGGCACACGCAGGTAACGCGATGATTAATAACAAACGGCACGTGAATAAATGCGATCTCCGATGCCGAGATCGCTGCGTTTCACTCATATTTTTCAATGGACGCCAGTACAATTCCGGATACAAAATTATAAGTCCTGCCAGAGGAGACGGTGTTGGCAGAAAGATTTCATTAGCATTACGCGTGAGGCGTGACCGCAGACCGCAATACGCTGCGTTCCTGTTAAGATGTGTGTTTACTTTTCACCTGTCCTATCATTCGCCTGCGCCTACTTTTCCTTCTGGTCTTTCTTGTTTCTTATTTTATTCTGTATGTTAATGTTATTCAACCAGTATGTTCAAATGTGATTTGTGTCACCTTTCTTTCCAACACAAACCATCTCTTAGTCGTCATACAAAAAGTAAAACATGAAATTTCTCGTATCCTCTGTCAGTGCGATTATGTGAAGAAGTTTTCATGTATAAAGCCCGTATCAGT
The DNA here is from genome assembly GCA_031841125.1 of Acanthococcus lagerstroemiae. Classification (NCBI taxonomy): domain Eukaryota; kingdom Metazoa; phylum Arthropoda; class Insecta; order Hemiptera; family Eriococcidae; genus Acanthococcus; species Acanthococcus lagerstroemiae. The sequence continues at coordinate 83,767,981 of CM063106.1, forward strand.
GACCATATGTAAATGCATGGTTTCCAAAGTAATAGGACTCAATGTTAGAAGCAATGTAAAATAATATGTTCATGTAGTAAACTTCCGTTATCGACGTACAAAAAAATATCGGTGTCACTTGCACCATACCCACAATATATTGCTGGAACAAGAGAAATTAGTATTTGAAAACCGCTCAAATAAGTTTACCTTGAAGAATGAGTACACTCGCATACTCTGTGCGCAGCGCAGAGTATGTAGGAACAATCTGTAATTTGTAAGATACTACAGGCAACAGAAATGGTACAACCCTACGGGCAAAATACCGCCGGGCGGAACGCGGGAGATAATGTGAGACCGATGAAACCGCGCGATTTTTCAACTTACCAGAAAACGCGCGTTTTTCAACTTCCTAGAAAACGCGCGATTTTCAACTTATTAAAAAACGCCAAGTAACCAAGCGTTCTTTATATGAGAGCGTTTATGTGACGTTTGTAAAACGCCTCTTTTCTAATAAATTTAAAAACGCTCCTTCCGATTGTTTCTTAAAAAAACGCCCTCACAAATAATTTTCAAAAGCGCTTCTTTTCAGTACTTTTTAAGAAAAAATAATTGAATAGAAATTAAATATGCAAAAATTATATTAAATATTAATAGGAAAACAAATTGATAAAAAAAAATAAATAAATAAAAATAAGCATAGGAACACACATCGTTTCAAAAATGTAGGTAAACATTCTTCATAAACTAGTCAACCATAAAACAACTAAAATGTCCATTACAACAATGATAAAAAATGTTAAGAATTGAAAACGACGAAGAAATAAACATTGTGCATTATAAATTTTAATACTTATACAGTGACGCATTCATTTTTCTCTTCTTCTAATTTTAAACATAAGAAAACTGCAATAAATATTAAATGAAGAGTGGTAATGATAAAAAGAAATGTCAGGTGTATTTAATATACTATAAATTGCGTGTATCAGTGTTCGGAATTGAAATTGGAAAGTATAAATGATTCTTTTAAAATTAGAATTTTAAAAAAATACAGCATTACAGCGTCCTAATATTACCAGTACGGTGCTCCAATGATGATTAACTTGACACCACTTCATGTTGTTCATCACTGTTTTCAAGGTTCTTTTTGGTGGCTGAAAAGAAAAAACTGAATGAATGAATGAATGAATGAACAATTTAAAAATTGTGTTGCACCTCCTGCTTCCTTTCTCTCTTCTAGCTTTTTCGCCCTGGTTATCGCATTCTGCCAGTAGGTACTTCAGCCAGTTGGCTACCTCTTGCTCCAAGCCAGAATGAAAGTTGTACTCTTACTGTAAGAAGACGATTGTGTCGCTTTGTCCGAAAATATAGTCCGCTCAGTATAAGTTGACGCTCGTAGTTTCGTATCAAGTTGTCAGGTTTACTCAAACTAAAACACTCCTGTTTTACCAGGTAGGCGCGTCACCCTGGTTAATTATATGCGGAAGGGTTAATTTAACTCACCTGTACGCAAGCAATAGCGTTGGTCGACTCCGAGCAGGAGCAAATTAAATGAGTTGGTTCATGAAAAAAGCAGTTCGCGAAATTATTCCAAGCAAAAACTATCTGCTCACTGCTCTGTAATTCTGGTTCAAGTTTAACTGTGTAATACACAAGCTTCTGCCAGAAAGGTCCTCATTTGTAAAAGGATTCAGCTGAATTTGAATGAATCGCAGGGTATAATAGAGTAATGCATGGTTCATACTATTGAGAAAGAGGAGTTTCCTGCTGTATCTGTCCTAAGACAGCTAGAACCGCGTGTATTTCAACGCACAGAATTCTGCATGTACATCATCAAATGGAAGGATCAGATTTATGATTGTTGAGAGAAAGAGAACAGCGTAGATATGAGTAACACTCAGGTTCTGTATTTCAACAAGCGATATCGCAGTATTTCATCTTCACAAATATCTGGCAACGTTATATTCACAGATTTCTTTTTAGGTCACTCAGTTTTTTCTTCTCCCACAATACATATATTATGAATCAACGTTACACACTTTTTATTTTTTTGATATACCGTTCAAAAACAAAAGGTTTTCGTTGGTGTACCTAGACCAGCTACATAATCCGAGATCTCATGGTCAGTGATAATTATTCTCAATTACAAAAAGTCAAAAACCTTATAGCAAAATTTTTAGTGTTAAAAACGCTATGAAACCCGACCATCTTGGTTAAATTTGTTCCATATGTTCAATTTCAGATTTCTTCTATCATAACACTCAGCGAAAAATGCACCAAACTACAAAGTACAAACTTTTATAAGAAAAGTCTTAGTCAGGATACCCGTACAAACACAATATCTTCTTTCGCTCTTGGTACAAATCAGTTGTTCTATGTTCTATTCGTTATTCGTGGTGAACTGAGCAAGGAATAGTTGATCTCGAACCTGATCGCTGCGACACTTCTCTCTTTACTGATAAAGAACAATCCGGAGCAACATATTGGAGCAGTGAGCAGATTAAAACCCCTAGTTCGCTAAAAGAGCAAGAGTAGTTGGAGTTGGTTCAGCAAATGAGCAAGGAATTGCCATTCCTATACACGCAATGACGATCAGGGTTGGAACCATTCATTCTAGGCGGTATATAAACCAGATTTTGTTTCATGTTTTTATCTCATTTCTATGCCGAAGTATGTAATTTGGAACTCTTTTTACAAACGGCAGTTTCCTAGACTCCCACTATTTCTATACCACTTCTATGTAACGAATTAACAGGACGAATCTGAATGTGGGAGGTGTTGTTATTCAAAATATGCAAACTGAAGATCCCTGAAACACACAAGTTCTTCAGCGTTGCAGGACAAAATACGAGTGTCAACTTATACAGGGCGATATATTATGTACGTGCTCTTAGAAATCAATTTTCTCTCTAATTCGTACTCACTATAATGAATCGACATTGCAATCTAATATCGCACTTACTTACACATTTTAAAGATATTGTACGTATTATACATAGTTCTTAGGTTCTTACCGTGTTCGTTCTGAGAATCATCCTCCATATGGTTATTCAAATGATATGCATCACAGAATAATACATGGAAACTTAAATAAACCACAATTGTCGTTTTTCGTTTCACAATTTCAGCATTTCAGGCTACAAGTCATGCCTCACAGATAACCAGTAACGGTTTCACGTTATCAATAATTTAATCTGCGCGCGCAGATGTATGTGGAAAACGCCACGAAATTATAATAATTCGGGCGTTTTCAAACCTGTTCCTATTCGCGCATATAATACCATGAGCGCAATACGTACGATTTCCTATGTATAACAATTACAGAAAACGCTCTCTTTCTTAAAAAAGGGGCATTTTAGTGATATGAGAAAATACGCGCGCTGAACATTTCTTATGAATCTGCGCGTAAATTAAGAACTGATGAAACGCCCGGCAAATTTTCCCATCTTTACTTCTCTAAAACGCCCATTTTTGTAACATGAAGAAATTCGCACGTTGAATGTTTTCAAAAAGCAACGGCTAATGCGCGCGTAAATAAAAAGTTGTTAAAACTGCCAGTAAAATTTTCAAGGTTCTAAGTGATTTTCTAGTTAAAACGCCCGTTTTTTTCAAAAACGCGCTCTTCGAAGGCGGAGTTTTGTCAGCAGGGAACGGTGTGCAGAATGAGTTTATTCCAAGTCCAAGAACATATACAATTCCAATAAGCACAACCAGAAAAGAGAATTGTCCTGTTATTCTTTTTAGTCTCTGAGAAACCTGCAAGTGATGCTATTAGAAGAGCTTAGCGGAAGTCTTTTTTTTTTTTTTTTTCTTTCTTTTTTTTTTTCTTCTTTTTCTTTTTCAGTCTCCAGTATCAATCCACTCATCAATACTAGATAAGGGGAAAAAAAAAGCGAAGGATATGGTCATGGTGGATGAACAATAAATTGTGAAGACATCTAATAAAAAGAAAAAAAAAAAAGAAAAAAAAAAAGTCTTGAGTGGCTGAATTCATCAATGCTGGTAGCTACAGAATGAATTTGGAAACTTCAGCAAATGTTATGTGGAGGACATCGTAAGAGCCTGGTGGCTGCTTCTGCGGAAGTACCTGTCACACTGCTAGCACTAACAATTAAGTGATATCGGGTGACCAGAGAGCTCAACAAACTGAATGTGATGTAGTTCCTCCTCAGTTTTGTTGGCAATATGGCAATATGACGTTGAGATGGACTGGTAACCAGTTTCACAGCAGCCTTGTCTGCCGTTGCACACCAACTAGCAGTAGAAGCGTGTTGACAGTTTTTTTTTTTTTTTTTTTTTTTTTTGGTAGTGGGCTCAGCTGCCTGGCTAGAGATGTCTTTGATGAGCCGGTAATGTCAGTGAGCTTCTTACAGCTGGAGATTTGATGTTTGGTAGGTTTGCAAATCTGCCAAGGCAGAAACTCGGGGACCATACAGGTTCCCTTTGCCAACTGAACTTGAACTGCACCGAAAAGGTCGTATACCAGTTTCAGCTGGTAGGCCTGCTAGTTGATTGCTTGACAAATACAGTGGGGTGTTAGTATCAAGAAATTGTTTCCATATACTTAATTCCTCTTCAAGGAGACTAATAGACTGCATGCAGGTCGAAGAAGTATCTTCCCTGTGCACTCCTGCAACAAACATGCAACAAGAAATAAATAAAGGCTTCCTAGCAATGGTAAATTAAAAGTTGCCATACAGTAATGTGAATTGTGAAAAGCAGCAGTTGTTCAGTTGTTTGGTAGACGACAGCCGAAGTAACAAGCTTTGAGAAGGCATCACCGAGGAGTTCAAGGAACGCGGAGACGAAGAACATGGAAGTCGCAGAAGAATGGAAGTAAAAAAAAAAAAAAAAAAAAAAAAAAAAAAAAAAAGTTAGGTTCAGACGTAGATCCGAGATAACCCTATCGTTCTGGACTACCCAGGCGCTGACCGGACACGGATGCTTTGCGGAGTTCCTCCATAAGATGCGCCGGCGCGACAGTCCACGTTGCGAGTGCGCTGCCGGGCCGATGCAGTCAGCTGAACACATCCTCACCGAGTGCGCTCTGACTGGACCACACGTACCTGTTCCCCCACCAATGGCCACACCGGCAGAATGGAGAAAGTGGGCCAACTTTGCTGCAAAGACGGTGCGACGACTGTGGGAGGCAGAGAACCCTCTGTTCCCAGCGGCAGCACCGAATGACGACGAGTAACCGCATGTAGGAGTACCAGCAACATCAACAACAAGAACTCAAAGAGCTGTATGAATCACCGAACAAGGACCCTGAAAACGGAAGGAAGGTGCTCCGGCAGGAGGAGAAGTGGGTAAGAACGGTTGAAAGTGAAGGGATATGCCCGGTGACAGCTATCACTGGTTGATTACCCTGGATCTGGATACTGATAGACTACACGATAGGATATGGTAGAATATAATAGAACATATTAGGTTACCTTAATTGTAGGTCATCTTAATTATAAGTAATTTAGAACGCCTGTGCGCTGCTCCCTGTTTCTGCGGAAAACCTACTCGAAGGTATGCGGAACAGTAGAGGAGAACATAGAGTGTTACTATTTGTACTTACGCATGAAGCCAGCCACCCAGGAAGCATCACCCCCCTCCACGCGGGCCTAACCGGGCAACGGACCCCATTTGGACTTAGGGGTCCGGCAAGGGTGTGGGGCATGGCGGCAAGTGACTGACCCCATTTGGTCTAGGGTTCAGTCAATGCACCAAAAAAAAAAAAAATGGACAGTTTAGCTACAAGTCCTACAGAAATTTAAATTGAAAACCAAAAAGAGACTATTTGGCTCAGAAAGTCCATACCAAAAATTAAAAAAAAAAAGAAAAAAAAAGAGGTTAGGTTAGGTTAGGTTAGGTTAGGTTCCCGGCCCTGCGATGGGCCGGGGTCCCCCCTGCAGGGGGGGCACCTACTTCCAGTTTGCCATTCCCAATGGCAGGGCCATGGTGGATGGGTCTCAAGACGTACCTGCAAACGGCGTAGGAGCCGTATGGTGTTGGCTGGACTGAATTCGTGTCGGTCCCCAGGCCTAAAAAGCTGACCTCCAAAGAGAGGACCAAACTCTTTGGGGAGATTAAGCGTCTGCCGGGGGAAAGCGACCGGGAGTTCCACAGCCGCCGTTCCAAGGAAGGCGCTGAAAGAACGAAAAAACTGAAGCAGACAGAGATGGCAAAGGCGTTGCTGCAGCAGAGCCAGAACTCCAGCAAGTCGTCCAACTCAGCAACGCCTTACCACAGTGCCCCCTCATCGCCGCTTGTGGGCGGGCCTGAGAATAGCACAAGGCTGTCTAGGCGCTCCAGCCTCACTGCGGCTGTCCTTGACGGGCAGATGGGGGTGGATGTCAAGTATGAAGAAGAGGCCAAAAAAAGAACAACAACGAAGGAGGTGCCCACACAGGCCACCACCCTGGATCCTGTAAACCGCCTCCCCGCCACCCCAGAACCAGAACAGACAATCCGCTCCAGGAAAAGGATGAAGGAGAATCAGACTCCGAGTCCCACTGGGGCGGATCCCATACAAGAACTGACAGCTGAAAATGCCGCCCTCCGACAGCTGCTTGCCAGGCAGAAAGAAGAAGGTGAAGCATCCCTTCACCAGCTTAGGCAACAGCTGGAGGAGGAACGAAAGAGAAGGACTACAGCCGAGAAGGAGGCGGCGGAGACGCGCCGGAAGATGGCACTACTAGAGGCAGAAGTTAAAAGGACTCGGGAGGACGTCAAAAAAACTGCAGACCTCCACCACGGGGAGGGATGAAGCCTCTCTACAGCGACTGATTCTGGAAACAATTAGACCGCTGCTGATGGAGGTGAGAGGCTCATCCCGCCCCCCTCCCGCGGCGCAACCAGCTGGAAGAAAAGCGCCACCAGCGCCACAGCCAACAAAGCCACCCCCGATGGCGCAGCCAGCAAGTGCAGCGCAGCCAACAACGACAAGGGTACTGCCAGCTCGAGGACACACCTACGCCGCAGCCACTGGTGGACGCAGTCAACTATCGGCCACCAGCCAACCAGCTGCTGCCACCCAACCAACTGGCAGACGCAGTCAACTAGCTGCTGCCAGCCAACCAGCCCCTGCCAGCCAACCAACTGGTAGACACAGACAAACAGCGGAGGGCGAGTGGAAACAAACCCGCACACAAAAACGGAGGGAGACTCGGCAACGAAAAAAGAGAGAGGCCGCAACAAACGCTCCAATGGGAACAACAGCCCCTTTGAAGAAGAAAGAACAGCCGAAGAAGAAGGCACTGCCCAAGAAGAGAAAGAACGCCGACAACGCAGTGCTGGTGGTGCCAGCCACGCCCGTAGGGAGAGCTCTGGATACGCTTCAGAAGATTTCGGGGCTCAACCCGAGGGCACTGGGCATCACCAACACGGTGCAGTTCCCGTCCAGTGCCGTCCTGGTGACCTGTAAGACGACTGAAAGCGTAGAAGTAATCAGAAAGGCAGTCAGCACCAGGACGGACGTCCAAGTCAAGGTGAAGGAGCGGAGGCAGCCTGAGGTCCGCATCCACGGAATTCCTACCAATACCACAGAGGAGGAACTCCGCGCGGACATAGCAAACGCCTTCCGGACAAGCTGTGAGAGGATCACCTTTGTAGCATACAAGGGTGATCCCAGCATGAAAATGGCGGTGGTTACAGTGCGGGGCACACTGTACCAGCAGATGGCGCAGAGACGGAACATGCGCATTGGCTGGGCAGTAGGTCGTATAGATGCCAGCCCCTCCATAATGCGATGCTCGCGCTGCAGTCTTCTGGGGCACAAAGAAAAGCATTGTAACGGGCCCCCAGCCGCGCCGCCCCCTGAAGGTCAATGCTTGGACTGCAGCCGACATAATGACGCCATCCGGAAGGCCAGGCTGCCTCGACATCGAGTGCGGCCCTCTGACCACCGCACAGGGGATCGAGACTGTCCGACCCTGCTGGCGATGAAACAGAAGATGTTGGAAAACATGCTGTTAGAGGAGCCAGCAGGGTCTGCTGCGGATAAACAGAATGAAGAAGACAAGGCAACTGCCCCCGCCGCGCCCAAACCCAGTATTCCTCTCATCCTGGAAGAACTCAACCGCCATCGTCAGGCGGCTGAGAGCCTCGCCAGGATGGAGGTGGAAGAGGGAGTGGCGACAACCAATGGCGACGGCTAAAATCCGGGTTCTGTACGGCAATGTGAACCACGACAAACGCGCAACGGACCTCATACTCCATAATGCGGGGGTATGGGGTTCCAGTGTCGTGGTAATCACAGAGCCGTACATTCCCTCATCCGGTCGACTCACGGCCGACGGGTGGGCAGTGTACAGCAGTGGGCGGACAGCTGTTTTAGTCCGCCGCGAACTGACACACCACCCCGTCGACATCACTAGGCAAGACCTAGTCCTCGTCCAGGTAGCGGGCACAGCAATACTCGGAGCGTACTGCTCCCCAAGCGAAGACATCGACCCAAAGCTGACGGCGGCCACAGAGCTCCTGGTCGCACACAACGGGCCAACGGTGGTTGCGGGCGACTTCAACTGCCGCACCGTCCTGGTCCCGGGGTGCGTGACAAACCAGCGGGGCAGCCGGTTTGAAGACTTCCTTGCGGAGAGCCGGCTGCTCCTGAAGAACTCCGCCGATCACACCTGGCGTAGCTGGCGTGGGGAGCTGTCGGGCGTTAATGACTATGTGGCCGCTCGGGGAGCAGTAGTGCGGGACTTCCGAGTACTCGACGCAGAGACCCTCTCAGACCACGCGTACATCGCATTTGACGTGTGGGGGGTCTTCAGTCTGGAGGAAAGGAAGTGCACAACTGATCCTGAAAAACTGTGTACCGCAATCCGCGGATCGCGCATCGAACCCATCGGTGCTGTGACGGGGCCTGATGGCATCGAACAGTACGTGCGGCAGCTAACAGAGCAACTGCAGAGCTGTATGAAGAAAGCAGAGAGAATCCAGAAGCCGAGCAGGGGACTTCGATGGTGGACCGCCGAGCTCAGCCGTCTAAAGGACATTTTGAAGAGAACGCGTCGACGGCTGAGCGCAGAACCTGATCCAGTGCGCCGGCTCATCTTGAAGGCGGCAAAGGAAGAAATCACGCGAGAGTACCGCCTCAGGATGGGCAAGGCAAAGATGGAAGCCTGGAGAAGGTTCTGCAGCCAGAGGGATGCCTGGGGACGCCCATATCACGTCCTCAAGAATCCGCGAGGGGAAGGCATCCCTCTGCTTCGAAGACCAGACGGCGGTCGATGCAGCACCCCTGCCGAGAACGCCGCACTGCTGTTAGAGGCCAAATTTCTGTCACATGGAGATGGAAATGTGGAAGAAGATGACGATGATCCAGCTCCAGCGATTCGCGAAGGTCCGGCCCCCAAGGTGACAGCTGGGGAAGTCAGGGCCTTCTTGAAGAAGCTGAATAACCGCAAGGCGCCTGGCCCCGACGGGATCAACCACAAAGCGCTGAAGGTGCTACACAAATGGCACCCGCGCGTGCTGCCGAGGCTCTTCACTGCCTGCCTTGCCTGCGGGTACTTCCCAAAGGCATGGCAGGATGGTGAAGCAATTTTCATCAACAAGCCTGGGAAGGATGGCAGCACCCCGGAGGGGTACAGGCCCATAACATTGTTGAACACATGCGGCAAGCTCCTCGAGAAGGTCCTCAATGCGAGGCTCACCCAGCACACCGATGAAGAAGAAACCATCCACTCGCGGCAGTTCGGATTCCGAAAGCATAGGAGTACGGAACATGCTGTCCGGACTGCGATGGGACTCATCCTGAGATCACGGGCGCAGAACAACTTTACGGCCGCTGTGTCCCTGGACATTAAGGGGGCATTTGATAACGCCCCCTGGTCGGGGATCTCGAAAGCGGTTGCTGCGTCCGGCGCGCCCGGGTACCTGTACCGTAGCGTGCGAAGCTATTTTGCCGCTAGGGAGGTTCGGTACCAGGGAATCGTCCGACGTCTCGAACAGGGGTGTCCACAGGGATCGGTACTAGGACCGACCCTGTGGAACCTACTGTATAATACCGTCATCCGTCGACTACCGGGGGAAGCGGTGTGTTACGCAGACGACACACTCCTGGTGGTCGGCGGAGAGTCTGGGCCGGCAGTCAGCAGTAACATCCGGAATGCCATTTCAAGAGTTGAGGCGCTGCTGACTGAGACCGGCCTGGAGCTGAACACAACGAAGACGGAAGTGCTACTGTGTCGAGACGTCCCAACCGCGGCGATGAACCTCCTAGGTGCAGGTACCCCAACAGAAGTAGTGTACAAAGGCGCAGTGATTCCCATGAGGAGGGAGCTGAAGTACCTTGGCGTGATGCTGGACGCCGAGGGAAATTGGCTGCCCCACTTGCGGTACATCCGTGAACAGTGCGAGAAAGTACTGCCTGTGCTGACGCAGCTATGTCAACGTACCTTCGGGTACAGCAACGAGGCCCGAAGGGTAATGGTGGCCGGCTGCATATACAGCAGATACATGTACTGCAGCTCGTTGTACTACCACCGAGTGCACGAGCTGCGGTACCGAGCAGAAGTAAACAAGTTGAAGAGGAGAACCGATATTATCTGCAGCCGGCTGTACCACAGCGTCAGCACAGAAGGGGCGGCCGTAATCAACGCGACACCACCCCTGGACCTGCTGATTGTTGAAAGATCAGTCAGCTATCTGATCAAGAGTGGGTTCAGGGTTGACGAATGGTGTCACTTACCGCGCGTTGATCCCTCCTCGAGCGAGTGGAAAAGTCAGCTCCACCAGGCAACCATCGACGAGTGGAACCGTCGGTGGTGGGTCAACACAACGGTGGCGCAGTGGACACAGGCGCTGTTCCCAGACATACGCGCCAGGGTTCAGTCAGAAGAAGAAGGAAACGACGAGCTGAAGAAGATCGACTTCTTCCTGGCGCAGGCGGTTTCGGGACACGGATGCTTTGCATCGTACCTGCACCGCCGGAACCGCCGGGACAGCGACCAGTGCCCCTGCGGTCTTGGCCCGGAGACACCTCGACACGTGTTTCGAGAGTGTCCACGGTGGGCTGACGGGCGGCCGGATGTTTGGACGAGGACCAGCCGTGAGCACCTGCGGTACATGCGGGGTGTCGTGAAAAGCCTATGGCGGCTTGAGAACCCCGCGTTTCCCGCAGGTGACGAAGATGAGACCGGATGAGGTTGAAGAACCCGGAAGAGGGTGGGGGCAAACCCGAAGAGGCCAGAAGAGGTCGCCCCCCACCGTCGCCGTCGCCGAAGGAGGAGAAGAAGCATGAGTTGCCGCCAATCACGGGCGGCGGGCTGCGTTCCCTATTAGGTGAGTCCAGAGTAAGTCGGGTGTCGAGAAGACGAATCCTCCACCTCCTCTATGAGGCAGGGCACGAACGGGGCGCAGCCCCCAACGATGCCGGTAATGAGAATAGAGAAAGAAGTAGGAATAAGTATGTAAGGCCCGCCTCCCCCATAAGGGGAGGTCCGGTTTGGCCAAAAAGGAAAAAGTTTAAATAGTTAGAAAGAAGGAAAGTTGTAAGGCCCGCCTCCCCCCTAAGGGGAGGTCCGGTTTGGCCGGAAAAAAGTAATAATAATGGATTGTACCTGGTCCCCTGTGGCACCTCCCGAAAGACCTCCTGGTGAAAGGTAGGGAAACAGGGGACCGGGAAGCTGCCAGAAATCTGTTAGTTAGTAAGAAATGTAATTAATTTTGTGTGTAATACACTAGCCCCACCTCCATTGAGGATTGGGGAACCAAAAAAAAAAAAAAAAAAAAAAAAAAAAAAAAAAGGTTAGGTTAGGTTAGGTTCGTTGGATGAAGGAGAAGGCCAGGAAATCCCAGTCGAAGACATCACAACTCCACTGGACGGAAAAGGAAAAGCATCAGCAGTAGACTACTCTGAAGAGGAGATAGAAGAAGTAGACGTGCAGAAGCAACCTAAAGTACCCAACCGAGTCCTCACAAGTAAAGAGAGGCAGAAATTCTATGGCGTTCTGGCACGACTGCCAGGCGAATCAGACAGAGAATATAACAGCAGGAAAAGCCGAGTTGGGAAGGAACGGGCAAAAATGGAGAAGCGAGCCGAAACTGCCACCAAACTCAATTCGAGCCAGCTGTCAGGCAAGTCGGCAAGCTCGACACCAAACTTGACTCCCCCCTTCGCCACACCCCTATCATCGCCGGGCAGTGGAGGCATGTATAACTTCATGCGAAAGAAGTCCGCGCCATCGCTGACAACAGGAAAAACAACGATGGTTTTTGGTCTCTCCTCACCATCAAAGATAGATGATGACAGGAACGCAAATAGGAAACGGGTGAAGGCAAACCAAACCCCAAGCCCTACAAACAGCCCCGAAAAAGTCGACCCAATGCTGACTACTGCTAGGGAGGAGGCTAGATTGTACAAGAAGCAGCTGGACACCGCCCAGAACGAGATTAAACGACTACGAGAGGAACTCCAGCAACCCATCCAGACAGCCGAGGTACTCCAAAAACAGCTGGAGGAGGAAAGGAGGGAGAAGGATAAGCTGGCTGCTGAAAAAAGCAGACTGGTAAAGATGTTTGACGAAATGCGGCAGCAAATCCAGAGGCTGACTACTGAGGTGGAGAAGCTCCGAAAGGAGAGACTAGCCAGTCGAGACACCACCCCAGTAGCAGCAGCGGCGGCAACAGCAATTGGGCTGGATCACTCCCAGGCATCCTCAATGCAGGAGATGCTGAGGCGCATGATCCAGGAAGAGTTGAGACCTATAATTGAGACCAAAAGACCGACCATGGCTGAGATTGTACGAAAAAGCACGACTTCCCAGCCCCCACTACCCGGGGCATCCGGGAACCCAAGCGGGGAAGCCAGCAGGGGACAAAGACAGCACAACCAACAGCCACAGCAACAGGAGCAACAACAACCAAAGCAGCAGCCGCAACAACAGCCAAAGCAGCAACCGAAGAAGAAGAAGCAGCAGCAGCAACAACCGCAAAGAAACAAGCCGCAACAGCAGGGCCAACAACAAAGGCCGCCGCTGCAACAGAAACCACAACAACAACCACCCCAACCCACCGCCGCAGGGGAGTGGAAGACGGTGCGTAAAAGCAAGAAGAGAACACCGAAAACAAACCCCCCCAAAAAGGAAATAAGAAAAATCAAGAACCCAAACGCAGTGCTCGTGGTCCCTGTAGAAGGCAGTACCTCACCACCTCTGAAGGAGCTCCAGTCATTGCCGGCGAGAGACCTGGGAATAAGACGGACACTCCCCTTCCCATCAGGAGCCGTCCTGGTAACCTGCGAAAGCAGGGAACAAGCAGAGACACTGAGGGAAGCGGTGAAGGGTAAAGCCACCATAAGAATAAAGGAAGAAATTACCAGAGGCATACAGGTGAAACTGCATGACGTTCCCTGTGGTATGACACCAGACGAGGTCACGTACTACGTGACCCGTGAATTTAAGGGCGCCATCCAAAACCTAAGTCTGGTGTCATACCAAAAGAGCAATGAGACCAAGCTGGCAGTGATCGAGGTCTCACGCCAGCTCTACGAAGAGATGATAAATAGCGGGAAGAAGAGAATACGGCTGGGGTGGACCACAGGGCGCCTCGACACAAACCCATCCATCATGAGGTGCAGCCGATGCCACCAGCTGGGGCATAAAGAAAAACACTGTCGGCTGGAGGCAGCAGAAATACCTATGCCACAGCAGGGGAAATGCGTGGACTGTACCGACTACAATAGAAGGGCAAAACTCGCGGGGCTGCCAAGGTACCGCTACAGGAGCACCGAGCACAGAACGGGGGACAGAGCCTGCACATCGCTGCGGAAACTGAAAGCGAAAATGCTTCCAACAAGCAGCAGAACGGAGGAGCTGCCAACCACAGAGACTGCACACGCAGCCACTGCTGAGCGAATGGGCGAGTGATGGCCAGCTTTATAAAAATTTTATATGCCAATACCAACCATGCAAGGGCAGCGATGGACCATGTCCAGCAGGCTGCCCTTGCAGGAAACTACGACGCTGTAGTGCTGACGGAGCCACTGGTAACGAGAGGTAGGATCAGTTCTCCAGGCTGGAACCCAACAGTCAGTGGAAGGGCAGCCATTCTTGTCCGGGCGGATGTTTACCATACGCCCCTACCCAACATCTTTCCAGATGTGGTAGCCGTAAAGACCGCGGGGACAACAATGGTTGCCATATACTGCTCCCCGAACGAAAACATGGACGCTACCATCGACAACGCTACAGAAATGCTGAACTCCATTGAGGGCCCTGTGGTGGTGCTGGGAGATTTCAACTGCAGGACAGCACTGCTGCAGGGCTACACTACCAACGAACGGGGAGCAGTGTTCGAAGACTTCCTCGTTACCAGTGGACTAAGCCTGCGCAATCCCCCGGAGATAACGTGGAGACGAGGGGACACCACTGGCGTGAATGACTACATCAGCAGCCGAGGAGTCACGCCAGAAGTGCGAGTCCTGCACGAGGAGGACTCGCTTACGGATCACCTGCTCATACAGATAACAATCAGAGAGAACCAAGGAAGAGGAGTACGAAAGGACCCGGCCACAGTCACCTGTCCAAAGAAACTGCAGGAGGCGATACGCAGAATGGACATCGAACCAGTCAGGCAAATCAGCAGGGTAGAAGAAATTGACCAGTACGTCGACGGCCTGACTGGCAGACTACAGGTGGCTGTGGCTAACTCCAGTCGGCAGGTGATCCGTAGCAGGAAGCTGCAGTGGTGGACCCCCCGGCTTCAGACAATGAAGCTAATGCTGCGGGGGATTGCAAAAAGAACGCAGGAGGACAACACCCCCCTCCGGCAATTGGTACTGGACGAAATAAGGAGACACGTCAGGCAGCAGTACAGGAAGGAGATGAAAATCGAGAAGATGGCTGCCTGGCGGAGATTCTGCTCCCAAAAGGACGCCTGGGGAAAGCCCTACTTGGCGCTGAAGAAGGCGACTGAAGGCCAATGTAGGGATATTCCGTTGCTCAGGCGTCCTGGTGGAGGGAGATGCAGAAATGAAGCAGAATCCGCCAAATTGCTGCTAGAAGCAAAATTCAGTCCAGACAATGCCGGAGGGTGGGATGAAATCGGCACTACAGCGGGTCCCGCACCGAAGGTCACAGCAGGGATGGTGAGTCGGATAGTGAAGAAGCTGAATAACAGGAAAGCTCCCGGTGACGACAGAATAAATCATAAGACATTGAAGATATTGCACCGGGAGCACCCAACGGTGCTGCCAAGGCTGTACACTGCCTGCCTGGCTTTAGGCTACTTTCCGAAGCGATGGAGAGATGGGAGAGTGGTCTTCATTCCCAAGCCAGGCAAGGACAGCAGCACCGTGGATGCATACCGACCCATCACCCTGCTGTGCACCATGGGAAAGGTGCTGGAGAGGGTGCTGAACCAGCACCTCCAGTCAGCCCTAGAGGAGGAACAATTCCTGGATGCAAGGCAGCATGGCTTCAGGAAAGGGACGAACACTGAGAAAGCCATCCGTGCTGCCTTGGGGACTGTCATGAGGAGCAGAGTACACCACGATGCGACTGCTGTAGTGTCCCTCGATATCAGAGGAGCGTTCGATAACGTTAGATGGCGCTCAATAATGAGGGCACTACAGAACGCAGGAGCTCCAGGATACGTAGCGAGATGTATCCGGTCATACTTCACGGATCGAACTGTGAGATATGAAGAAGAAAGCAGACGGCTAGAAAGAGGATGTCCACAGGGTTCGGTGCTGGGCCCAACCCTGTGGAACATAGCCTATGACCGGATCATCCGACAGCTGCCGGGAGAGGTGGTGTGTTATGCGGACGACACCCTCCTGGTGGTTGGCGACAGCACAATGCCCGGTGTCCAAGAACGAGCACGAAGAGCCGTGATCCGTGCGGAGGAACTACTGGGGGAGCTCGGTCTGTCATTGAACCTGCAGAAGACGGAGATAATGCTGTACAATGACATTCCGAGCCGCCAGCCAGGCCCCAGGGACACCGGGCCACTGGAGCTCCAAGTGGGAAATGAGACAGTCCCCCTACGGTCGGAGATGAAGTACCTCGGTGTCATCCTGGACCGAGAGGAGACATGGCTGCCCCACGTGAAATACACGAGGGAGAAATGCGAAAAAACCTTGCCTGTACTGACTCAACTGTGCCAGCGGATGTTCGGATATAGCCAGAGAGCACGGAAAATAATGATGACCGGTTGTATTTACAGCCGGTTCTTCTATTGCTCCTCCCTGTACTACCACCGAGTGCAGGGAGTAAGATACAAACGCCATATAGATCGAGTGAAGCGACGCTGCGACACCATCAGCAGCCGGCTATACCGAACAGTCAGTACAGCGGGGGCAGCCATCATCAATGCGGAGCCTCCACTGGACCTCCAGATTGTAGAAAGAGGTGTACTACACTTACTGAGGAATAAAATCCCAGTGGAGGACTGGAAACATCTACCCCGCATTGATGCGAGGACCGTGGGCATCCAGGAAGCCAGGCGAGTGTTTCGAGAGGCAACACTGCGCGAATGGCAGAGGCAGTGGATCACCAACACAACGGTGGCACAGTGGACGATGGCGCTGTTCCCATATGTGAAAGAAAGACTACAAAGTGCCAAGGAAGAGAAGATGGACTTCTTCCTTGGCCAGGCGCTCTCCGGACATGGATGTTTCGCATCGTACTTGTTTCGTCGAGGGCGCCGGGAGAGCAGCACATGTCCCTGTGGTGTTGGTGAAGAGACTGCACGTCACGTGTTCCGCCTCTGCGAGTTGTGGAGCGAGGGCCGACCAGGTGACTGGAATGAAGTCGGGGATGCCCACAGGGAGTATATGCGGAAGACTATGCTGGCCCTGTGGAAGAAAGAGAATCCCCGCTTCACGGAGGACAGAACCCTCGTCGTCTGACGCTCCTGGCGGACCAATATGCCGACGTACATGTTGGTTTGCTGGGGGATGTAGGGCACGAGTTCCAATGACCCGAAGACGGAGAAATCCCGAGGAGAGGATGTAAGCGGTGGTCGAAGATGGAAGAAAGAAGAAGTGAAACCCGAATCGAGGACAAAGAAGAAGGAACAACAGAGAGAAGCAGGAAGAACACAGAGAAGATACCCTCGTCGCCTGACGCCTCTGGCGGACCAATATGCCGTCGTACATGTTGGTCTGCTGGGGGATGTAGGGCACGGGTTCCAATGACCCCAAGACGGACTAAGTTCCAGAGGAGAGGAAGTAAATGGTAAGAGGAAGACAGTAGCAGTTAGATTAGTTATTGTAAGCCCCCCCTGCTGATGGAAGCCAAGACTTGATAGGTAAGCTGAAGTCAGTGTGGGGGGGCAACCCACAAAATGTAACTGTGTATATATTGTAAAACTATGTCATTAAAGACATGCGGCACGGCCACTAACCCCCTGAGAATGTCGGGGGGCGGCCAAGTCGCACCCATTCGTCGCCCGTCGGCGGCGATGGGGTCAAAAAAAAAAAAAAAAAAAAAAAAAAAAAAAGGTTAGGTTAGGTTAGGTTAGGTTAGGTTAGGTTCCCGGCCCCAGAGGGGGCCGAGGCCCCCACTTGGGGGGCACCCAAAAGGTGTTTCCCCCTGGTCGGGGGCCTCGGCCACTGATGAAGGGATAAGGTGGCACATCATCTACCGGGCGCGTCCCCAGGTGGCGGATAGGGGGGCAGTGGATGGAGGACCTCCATCTGCTGTGCCAGAAATGGCCGCGGACCACTGTGCAATGCTCTTTTCGGCGGGTCCAGGAGCATTAGAAGTAAAGAAATATGGAACCCACATGTCTTGGCCTTGTTCAAAATCCAAAATTTGTCGCTCTTGGCCTGGCCAGTGGTGCTGGTCTGGGGGGCTCGGTGGCGGCACGCCTTCACGTCTGAAGGGGGGCGCCTTCACGTCCGACTTGTCGGGTTACGTACTGCCGTCCCCTGACAGGTTACGTACTGCCGTGTCGGTGCCGGCTCCGCGGAGCACACTGCTGGACAGGGAAAATCCAGGCGATAGGAGAAGGAAAACTCCGACAGATAAACCCACCTGGTACTCTGCATTGCATAGGGAGATGGCTAGCGGCCCGGGTCGAAGATCAGGCCGCATTGCACATGCCAAATCCAAGGCCCAACAGCAATGTTGTGGCCGGCGGACTCCAGGGACAGCCGAGCTGCAGAGCACGAGGGCCGGCCCTCAGCAGCAAGGAATAGGGGAAGCTGCGGTCTTCGCGAACTCGAACCGGCTACTTAGCATATGTTAATCATAAGATGTAATAGTATAAGATCGCACCCCCGACATGCGGACCTCTCCCCGCATGCCACCGTCACCTTCCTTCCTCCAAGTCCCCCGTCCACCCCTCACAGTCTCGGCCGAGGTTCATTCAGTCACCCCCTCTGGTTGTATCACCCATCACCAAGAATTGGGTCATACTGGGAAGTAAGCGGCTTCCTGTAACCCTAGCGACATGGGAGTATGACCCGAGGGTTCTGTTCTAATCTCTTCGCCTCACCCTTACCCTCCTCAAATTCCCCCTCCTTAACCCCCCATCACGTGTACTCTACTCAACTCTGTCAACATCTCACCCCCTGCCAGCAGGGATAAACTGGCGTGGTCCACCAGCGTTAATGGTGGAAACAAATAATGAAGATGTCCGAGAAGAAGATAATGCCGGCCGGTGAAAGCCCGGTACCCGGTACGGTGGGGGTTGGCTCCGTTGCCCCCGCCGGATCGTCAGCCAACGAAACGAGCTTGATGGATTTACCGACTACTGAACACATGCTAACCCACACCAAACCAGATACATTTACCGATCATGAAGCCCTCCAAGCAGGAGGCAACAATGTTGAAGAATACATATTCCAGACGTCCCCTGATGGCACAGGCAGTATCTCTGACCTTACATCATCGCCGACGTTAGGAACTACACATAGTCTAGACACCACAGGTATCAAGGAGGCCATACAGCCGCTTGATAGTAACCAACCCCGGAATGGAAACCAAAACACAGAGAAGACACCGATGGCAGCATCCACGCCACTGACAATAACAAAAACAAAATGGACGCTCCCCGCACCCCCAGCCAAAAAGCTGACCTCCAAAGAGAGGACCAAACTCTTTGGGGAGATTAAGCGTCTGCCGGGGGAAAGCGACCGGGAGTTCCACAGCCGCCGTTCCAAGGAAGGCGCTGAAAGAACGAAAAAACTGAAGCAGACAGAGATGGCAAAGGCGTTGCTGCAGCAGAGCCAGAACTCCAGCAAGTCGTCCAACTCAGCAACGCCTTACCACAGTGCCCCCTCATCGCCGCTTGTGGGCGGGCCTGAGAATAGCACAAGGCTGTCTAGGCGCTCCAGCCTCACTGCGGCTGTCCTTGACGGGCAGATGGGGGTGGATGTCAAGTATGAAGAAGAGGCCAAAAAAAGAACAACAACAAAGGAGGTGCCCACACAGGCCACCACCCTGGATCCTGTAAACCGCCTCCCCGCCACCCCAGAACCAGAACAGACAATCCGCTCCAGGAAAAGGATGAAGGAGAATCAGACTCCGAGTCCCACTGGGGCGGATCCCATACAAGAACTGACAGCTGAAAATGCCGCCCTCCGACAGCTGCTTGCCAGGCAGAAAGAAGAAGGTGAAGCATCCCTTCACCAGCTTAGGCAACAGCTGGAGGAGGAACGAAAGAGAAGGACTACAGCCGAGAAGGAGGCGGCGGAGACGCGCCGGAAGATGGCACTACTAGAGGCAGAAGTTAAAAGGACTCGGGAGGACGTCAAAAAACTGCAGACCTCCACCACGGGGAGGGATGAAGCCTCTCTACAGCGACTGATTCTGGAAACAATTAGACCGCTGCTGATGGAGGTGAGAGGCTCATCCCGCCCCCCTCCCGCGGCGCAACCAGCTGGAAGAAAAGCGCCACCAGCGCCACAGCCAACAAAGCCACCCCCGATGGCGCAGCCAGCAAGTGCTGCGCTGCCAACAACGACAAGGGTACTGCCAGCTCGAGGACACACCTACGCCGCAGCCACTGGTGGACGCAGTCAACTATCGGCCACCAGCCAACCAGCTGCTGCCACCCAACCAACTGGCAGACGCAGTCAACTAGCTGCTGCCAGCCAACCAGCCCCTGCCAGCCAACCAACTGGTAGACACAGACAAACAGCGGAGGGCGAGTGGAAACAAACCCGCACACAAAAACGGAGGGAGACTCGGCAACGAAAAAAGAGAGAGGCCGCAACAAACGCTCCAATGGGAACAACAGCCCCTTTGAAGAAGAAAGAACAGCCGAAGAAGAAGGCACTGCCCAAGAAGAGAAAGAACGCCGACAACGCAGTGCTGGTGGTGCCAGCCACGCCCGTAGGGAGAGCTCTGGATACGCTTCAGAAGATTTCGGGGCTCAACCCGAGGGCACTGGGCATCACCAACACGGTGCAGTTCCCGTCCGGTGCCGTCCTGGTGACCTGTAAGACGACTGAAAGCGTAGAAGTAATCAGAAAGGCAGTCAGCACCAGGACGGACGTCCAAGTCAAGGTGAAGGAGCGGAGGCAGCCTGAGGTCCGCATCCACGGAATTCCTACCAATACCACAGAGGAGGAACTCCGCGCGGACATAGCAAACGCCTTCCGGACAAGCTGTGAGAGGATCACCTTTGTAGCATACAAGGGTGATCCCAGCATGAAAATGGCGGTGGTTACAGTGCGGGGCACACTGTACCAGCAGATGGCGCAGAGACGGAACATGCGCATTGGCTGGGCAGTAGGTCGTATAGATGCCAGCCCCTCCATAATGCGATGCTCGCGCTGCAGTCTTCTGGGGCACAAAGAAAAGCATTGTAACGGGCCCCAGCCGCGCCGCCCCCTGAAGGTCAATGCTTGGACTGCAGCCGACATAATGACGCCATCCGGAAGGCCAGGCTGCCTCGACATCGAGTGCGGCCCTCTGACCACCGCACAGGGGATCGAGACTGTCCGACCCTGCTGGCGATGAAACAGAAGATGTTGGAAAACATGCTGTTAGAGGAGCCAGCAGGGTCTGCTGCGGATAAACAGAATGAAGAAGACAAGGCAACTGCCCCCGTCGCGCCCAAACCCAGTATTCCTCTCATCCTGGAAGAACTCAACCGCCATCGTCAGGCGGCTGAGAGCCTCGCCAGGATGGAGGTGGAAGAGGGAGTGGCGACAACCAATGGCGACGGCTAAAATCCGGGTTCTGTACGGCAATGTGAACCACGACAAACGCGCAACGGACCTCATACTCCATAATGCGGGGGTATGGGGTTCCAGTGTCGTGGTAATCACAGAGCCGTACATTCCCTCATCCGGTCGACTCACGGCCGACGGGTGGGCAGTGTACAGCAGTGGGCGGACAGCTGTTTTAGTCCGCCGCGAACTGACACACCACCCCGTCGACATCACTAGGCAAGACCTAGTCCTCGTCCAGGTAGCGGGCACAGCAATACTCGGAGCGTACTGCTCCCCAAGCGAAGACATCGACCCAAAGCTGACGGCGGCCACAGAGCTCCTGGTCGCACACAACGGGCCAACGGTGGTTGCGGGCGACTTCAACTGCCGCACCGTCCTGGTCCCGGGGTGCGTGACAAACCAGCGGGGCAGCCGGTTTGAAGACTTCCTTGCGGAGAGCCGGCTGCTCCTGAAGAACTCCGCCGATCACACCTGGCGTAGCTGGCGTGGGGAGCTGTCGGGCGTTAATGACTATGTGGCCGCTCGGGGAGCAGTAGTGCGGGACTTCCGAGTACTCGACGCAGAGACCCTCTCAGACCACGCGTACATCGCATTTGACGTGTGGGGGGTCTTCAGTCTGGAGGAAAGGAAGTGCACAACTGATCCTGAAAAACTGTGTACCGCAATCCGCGGATCGCGCATCGAACCCATCGGTGCTGTGACGGGGCCTGATGGCATCGAACAGTACGTGCGGCAGCTAACAGAGCAACTGCAGAGCTGTATGAAGAAAGCAGAGAGAATCCAGAAACCGAGCAGGGGACTTCGATGGTGGACCGCCGAGCTCAGCCGTCTAAAGGACATTTTGAAGAGAACGCGTCGACGGCTGAGCGCAGAACCTGATCCAGTGCGCCGGCTCATCTTGAAGGCGGCAAAGGAAGAAATCACGCGAGAGTACCGCCTCAGGATGGGCAAGGCAAAGATGGAAGCCTGGAGAAGGTTCTGCAGCCAGAGGGATGCCTGGGGACGCCCATATCACGTCCTCAAGAATCCGCGAGGGGAAGGCATCCCTCTGCTTCGAAGACCAGACGGCGGTCGATGCAGCACCCCTGCCGAGAACGCCGCACTGCTGTTAGAGGCCAAATTTCCGTCACATGGAGATGGAAATGTGGAAGAAGATGACGATGATCCAGCTCCAGCGATTCGCGAAGGTCCGCCCCCAAGGTGACAGCTGGGGAAGTCAGGGCCTTCTTGAAGAAGCTGAATAACCGCAAGGCGCCTGGCCCCGACGGGATCAACCACAAAGCGCTGAAGGTGCTACACAAATGGCACCCGCGCGTGCTGCCGAGGCTCTTCACTGCCTGCCTTGCCTGCGGGTACTTCCCAAAGGCATGGCAGGATGGTGAAGCAATTCTCATCAACAAGCCTGGGAAGGATGGCAGCACCCGGAGGGGTACAGGCCCATAACATTGTTGAACACATGCGGCAAGCTCCTCGAGAAGGTCCTCAATGCGAGGCTCACCCAGCACACCGATGAAGAAGAAACCATCCACTCGCGGCAGTTCGGATTCCGAAAGCATAGGAGTACGGAACATGCTGTCCGGACTGCGATGGGACTCATCCTGAGATCACGGGCGCAGAACAACTTTACGGCCGCTGTGTCCCTGGACATTAAGGGGGCATTTGATAACGCCCCCTGGTCGGGGATCTCGAAAGCGGTTGCTGCGTCCGGCGCGCCCGGGTACCTGTACCGTAGCGTGCGAAGCTATTTTGCCGCTAGGGAGGTTCGGTACCAGGGAATCGTCCGACGTCTCGAACAGGGGTGTCCACAGGGATCGGTACTAGGACCGACCCTGTGGAACCTACTGTATAATACCGTCATCCGTCGACTACCGGGGGAAGCGGTGTGTTACGCAGACGACACACTCCTGGTGGTCGGCGGAGAGTCTGGGCCGGCAGTCAGCAGTAACATCCGGAATGCCATTTCAAGAGTTGAGGCGCTGCTGACTGAGACCGGCCTGGAGCTGAACACAACGAAGACGGAAGTGCTACTGTGTCGAGACGTCCCAACCGCGGCGATGAACCTCCTAGGTGCAGGTACCCCAACAGAAGTAGTGTACAAAGGCGCAGTGATTCCCATGAGGAGGGAGCTGAAGTACCTTGGCGTGATGCTGGACGCGAGGGAAATTGGCTGCCCACTTGCGGTACATCCGTGAACAGTGCGAGAAAGTACTGCCTGTGCTGACGCAGCTATGTCAACGTACCTTCGGGTACAGCAACGAGGCCCGAAGGGTAATGGTGGCCGGCTGCATATACAGCAGATACATGTACTGCAGCTCGTTGTACTACCACCGAGTGCACGAGCTGCGGTACCGAGCAGAAGTAAACAAGTTGAAGAGGAGAACCGATATTATCTGCAGCCGGCTGTACCACAGCGTCAGCACAGAAGGGGCGGCCGTAATCAACGCGACACCACCCCTGGACCTGCTGATTGTTGAAAGATCAGTCAGCTATCTGATCAAGAGTGGGTTCAGGGTTGACGAATGGTGTCACTTACCGCGCGTTGATCCCTCCTCGAGCGAGTGGAAAAGTCAGCTCCACCAGGCAACCATCGACGAGTGGAACCGTCGGTGGTGGGTCAACACAACGGTGGCGCAGTGGACACAGGCGCTGTTCCCAGACGTACGCGCCAGGGTTCAGTCAGAAGAAGAAGGAAACGACGAGCTGAAGAAGATCGACTTCTTCCTGGCGCAGGCGGTTTCGGGACACGGATGCTTTGCATCGTACCTGCACCGCCGGAACCGCCGGGACAGCGACCAGTGCCCCTGCGGTCTTGGCCCGGAGACACCTCGACACGTGTTTCGAGAGTGTCCACGGTGGGCTGACGGGCGGCCGGATGTTTGGACGAGGACCAGCCGTGAGCACCTGCGGTACATGCGGGGTGTCGTGAAAAGCCTATGGCGGCTTGAGAACCCCGCGTTTCCCGCAGGTGACGAAGATGAGACCGGATGAGGTTGAAGAACCCGGAAGAGGGTGGGGGCAAACCGAAGAGGCCAGAAGAGGTCGCCCCCACCGTCGCCGTCGCCGAAGGAGGAGAAGAAGATGAGTTGCCGCCAATCACGGGCGGCGGGCTGCGTTCCCTATTAGGTGAGTCCAGAGTAAGTCGGGTGTCGAGAAGACGAATCCTCCACCTCCTCTATGAGGCAGGGCACGAACGGGCGCAGCCCCAACGATGCCGGTAATGAGAATAGAGAAAGAAGTAGGAATAAGTATGTAAGGCCCGCCTCCCCCATAAGGGGAGGTCCGGTTTGGCCAAAAAGGAAAAAGTTTAAATAGTTAGAAAGAAGGAAAGTTGTAAGGCCCGCCTCCCCCCTAAGGGGAGGTCCGGTTTGGCCGGAAAAAAGTAATAATAATGGATTGTACCTGGTTCCCTGTGGCACCTCCCGAAAGACCTCCTGGTGAAAGGTAGGGAAACAGGGGACCGGGAAGCTGCCAGAAATCTGTTAGTTAGTAAGAAATGTAATTAATTTTGTGTGTAATACACTAGCCCCACCTCCGTTGAGGATTGGGGACCAAAAAAAAAAAAAAAAAAAAAAAAAAAAAGGTTAGGTTAGGTTAGGTTAGGTTAGGTTAGGTTAGGTTAGGTTAGGTTAGGTTAGGTTAGGTTAGGTTAGGTTAGGTTAGGTTAGGTTCCCGGCCCCCGGAGGGGGCCGGGGCCCCCACTTGGGGGGCACCCAAAAGGTGTTTCCCCCTGGTTGGGGGCCTTGGCCACTGATGAAGGGACAAGGTGGCACATCATCTACCGGGCGCGTCCCCAGGTGGCGGATAGGGGGGCAGTGGATGGAGGATCTCCATCTGCTGTGCCAGAAATGGCCGCGGACCACTGTGCAATGCTCTTTTCGGCGGGTCCAGGAGCATTAGAAGTAAAGAAGTATGGAACCCACATGTCTTGGCCTTGTTCAAAATCCAAAATTTGTCGCTCTTGGCCTGGCCAGTGGTGCTGGTCTGGGGGGTTCGGTGGCGGCACGCCTTCACGTCTGAAGGGGGGCGCCTTCACGTCCGACTTGTCGGGTTACGTACTGCCGTCCCCTGACAGGTTACGTACTGCCGTGTCGGTGCCGGCTCCGCGGAGCACACTGCTGGACAGGGAAAATCCAGGCGATAGGAGAAGGAAAACTCCGATAGATAAACCCACCTGGTACTCTGCATTGCATAGGGAGATGGCTAGCGGCCCGGGTCGAAGATCAGGCCGCATTGCACATGCCAAATCCCAAGGTCCAACAGCAATGTTGTGGCCGGCGGACTCCAGGGACAGCCGAGCTGCAGAGCACGAGGGCCGGCCCTCAGCAGCAAGGAATAGGGGAAGTTGCGGTCTTCGCGAACTCGAACCGGCTACTTAGCATATGTTAATCATAAGATGTAATAGTATAAGATCGCACCCCCGACATGCGGACCTCTCCCCGCATGCCACCGTCACCTTCCTTCCTTCCAGTCCCCCCCCACCCCTCACAGTCTCGGCCGAGGTTCACCCAGTCACCCCCTCTGGTTGTATCACCCATCACCAAGAATTGGGTCATACTGGGAAGTAAGCGGCTTCCTGTAACCCTAGCGACATGGGAGTATGACCCGAGGGTTCTGTTCTAATCTCTTCGCCTCACCCTTACCCTCCTCAAATTCCCCCTCCTGAACCCCCCATCACGTGTACTCTACTCAACTCTGTCAACATCTCACCCCCTGCCAGCAGGGATAAACTGGCGCGGTCCACCTACGTTAATGGTGGAACAGGGAACTATGAAATGTCTACAATCAAGAAAACGCCGGCCGGTGTAAGCCCGGTACCCGGTACGGTGGGGGTTGGCTCCGTTGCCCCCGCCGGATCGTCAGCCCACGAAACGAGCCCCACTCAACTGTTAGTGACGAAGGCAGCTACAGCTGAGTCACATGATGCCAACCTGATGGAAGGGACAGAAGGAGATTCTACAGCTTCTAGGAATACCAGGAGCAACAGCACAAAAAGACACCCCCCTCCTAAAAATAAAGCTGCTAAGGCTCACCACAAAGAGCTCCAGCTTCTTGGGTTCCAGAACATAGCGGATGCAGGCATTCCCTACTGGGAACCACAAAAATCCGGAGAAAGTCCTGCCGAATTTCGAAGCAGAAGGCAAAAAGAAACTGAGGCGATGGAGGCCTTCATCCTAAAGAAAAAAGAAAATCGTACAGCATTGGAAATAAGTCTGAGCGAAGAAACAATTAGAGCAGAAGCGGAAATTCTGGAAAAAGAGCTCGAAACGGTCACCAACAGACTGACAAAGGTAAGACGTGAGCTGGAGTTGGAGAGGGACGCCCGTCTCGAAGCCGAAAAAGAATCAATAAGACTGGCACAGATGGCCAAGGAATTAGAAGCCGCCTTTAAAAAAGAGAAATCTACCAAACCGGCCTTCCCTCTGGAGGAAGAGATAAATAAGCTAAAAAAAGAACTACAGGCAGAAAGAAGCAAGAGAGAACAGCTGGCCACTGAACTGATAAAACTGAAAAAAGAAGCAACACATACTGCATCCAACAGCGACCGGACCAGTGAACATTGTAAGTCCTGCTTAAAAGAAGATAAACAAACGATTACCCTAGACGAAGTCAGAGAATTAATAAAGGAACAACTACTACCCATTAAGGCGTTATTAAATGGCGACGCAGCAGTTAAGAAAAAACACACCGGAGATACAATCCCAAGGAGGTACCCCCCACTAGGACTGAACATCCCGTCACCTGCAGTCAGTCTGGGAGCTCCCAGCACATTAAATACAAGTAAAGACTCGCCTTACCAGAGACACCAATCAACTCCTAACGAAATTCTAAACAACGAAGAGGGATTCCAATTTCCGAAACACAACAAAAAATGGAACAAAGAGACTAACGCCTCTACAATAGCTCTAGACCGCACCCGGGAGACGGCGACGTCTAGCTCGCAAGCCGCACCAAAAAACTATGCGACTGTCGCTAGAAATCAGAGGAAGAAGTCGAGCACAAAAATTGGTAACAATAACAGTCAAAAGAAAAACCAAAGCAGACCAACTGTTCCTACAGAAAAGTTGCTTATCCTCCCATCAGAGAACAAAAAAGTAGTCGAAGCCCTGAGAGAAAACAAGGTAAAGCCGGCTACATTTGGAGTAACAAATACTGTTGAATTTGCTAGTGGAGCCCTACTCATCACTGCACAGAAGGAGAAAGTTCATAAACTTAGAGACCTACTACCAAAAATTGGCCTCCAAACAAAGGAGAGAAAAAGTCCCAACACACTTACGTTTGTCATTCATAACATCCCTAGTGTAATGACAAAAGAAGAAGTGGAGGAAGAACTGAAAATCGAAATAGGCTCAGAAGACCTAAACGCTGTCCTAGTCCCCTACCGCAACCCAAAGCGCAATCAGACCCAACTGGCAGCAGTAAAATGCAGTCAGGAAACATATAAAAACGCCATAGCAAAATCGAAAGTCATAATTGGCTTTGCAACATGCAAACTGGACTTTACAATTAAACCCATGAGATGCCAAGTTTGCAGCCTACTCGGGCACAAGAAAAATCACTGCCCGGGAGTGGACGCAGTAATTCAGAAAGAAACAGAAGAATCTGGGCATTGCATCGATTGTCTCACCTACAATGCTAAACTAAAAAAATCTGCCCTACCAGCCTCTCAACAGCGAAACACAAATCACCCCTCAAACAGCAACATGTGCAGCACTAAACGAGGGCTGCTCAAGAAACTCCAGAAAATGCAACTGGATATCACCGAGAACAAGCCGGAGGAGGAGCCGGGACAAAGGACAAATGTATAGCCTCACAGTATTGCAAGCCAATTGCAACCACTCGGAACCAGCAATGGATATTGCTTTACAGCACGCCACACTGTTAAAAGCTGACCTAATAATCATTTCAGAACCACACTGCTATGGTGGCAGACTTGCCCCAACTCCGGGATGGAAAAGGATCTGGACCACCTCGGTTGCGGTCCTCATTAAAAATAACATACGTTTTGAAGAAATCACCTCCAATAATAGTAACATACTGGCAGTTCAACTAGGCGAAGTTGTAATAACTGGTGTCTACATGCCACCCAACGCGGACAACACAGAAGAAGTCAGCAAACTACAAAACATTATAAACACACACTCTCTTATTGTGATTGCTGGAGATCTAAATTGCAGAGTGGCAGAAGTAAGCCCTCTCCCATTTCGTCCCAGAGACCACAACCTGGAAGACTTAATCAACACCAATGGTCTGACTGTATGGAACAACACGACACCTACGTGTTTGCACCAAGGAAGACATACCATCAATGACTACACCCTCTCTAAACAGACTACAATACTAGAATGGAAAGTGCATACGGAAAAAGAGACATTGTCAGACCACCTGCACATATCTTTCAAGATCGCTACCAGGGACCTACAAAGCATTCCATCGCTTTACAAAATTACTGACAATGAAAAAGCAAAGGCGATGATTAGAGCCACTCATATTGATATTGCTGCCATAAGCACAGCAGTGGAATGTAATAAAGAAGCAGAAAAAATCACGGAAATCCTAACCAACATAATAAAGGAAAGCACAAAAACCAAAGAATGGGTACAGCGTACATACTGGTGGACAAGAGAAATAGAGCAAGAATGCGCCATTCTGAAAAGAAAGCGCAGGAAGCTCCATAGAATCAATGATGAAGAAAGAAAAGCCATACTGAAATCCGAGATCGTAACAATGAGAAAGAATCTGAAATTTAAAATCAAGAAAGAAAAACTGAGTTTGTGGAAAAAATTTGTAACGAATAAATCAGCATGGGGCAAACCATACAGGATCCTGGTCAAGAGAAGAGAAAATGCGGTGACTGAAATCCCCCCAGAACAACTATTGTTAAAAAAGTTCGGGAAAATCGGTGATCCATCCACCCCTATACCCTCCAACTTTTTTGAAGAAGAAACCCTAGCGACAGTATCCCCGATAGAAGTGGCTAAGATCCTCAAGAAAACTAAAAACAGATCAGCCCCTGGTAGGGATCAAATAAACAACAAGATCCTAAAAATTTTCAATATTAGTACTACTGACGTTCTCTCCACGTTACTCACAGGCTGTCTGAAGACCGGCACATTTCCTGACTGCTGGAAAGAAGGACAGGTGATCTGGCTGATGAAACCTGAAAAAAAACCAAACGAAGTAAACTCGTACCGCCCAATAACCCTCCTCTCCAACATGGGAAAACTCCTCGAAAGGCTAATAAGCAATCGCCTTATTGCACATTTGGATGATAAAGACATTCTCTCTGACAGACAATTCGGGTTTAGAAAGAAAAGTGGGACTATTGATGCCATACAATCACTCCTGAATGACCTTGAGTTAAAAAGAAAAACGCATGGACTCACGGCAGCAGTATCACTAGATATCAGTGGCGCTTTTGATAATATTAGCTGGAGCCACTTAATGGGAGAACTAGAAAGATATGACGCTCCCAAATATCTAATAAGAATTGTACAAAGCTACCTAAATGGAAGGAAAATCTATAGCGGAACAGAAAACACCTACATTAAAAAAGGATGCCCGCAGGGTTCTGTACTGGGGCCGTTGCTGTGGAACATAGGTTTTAATAGTGTTCTCCAGACAATGACCAGAAAAGGATTCAGGATTTACTGCTACGCCGACGACAGTATGATCCTGCTATATGGTAACTCCATCAATGAGATAAAGAAAAAAATCATTAAAGCTATCGCCGAGTTTGAACAAGCAATTGCACCTACTGGCTTAAAATGCAACAGGAGCAAGACTGAATTAATAGTATTCAACAAAGGAGGAACTCGAAAGGTAAAGCCACCACAAATATCTATCACCCTCGAAGGTGGGGATATCCTGAACTCAGCTGAATGTATAAAATATCTGGGGCTCACAATTGATAACCAACTGCTGTG